>BSBM01000859.1:5747500-6347500 GCA_027924585.1 Larix kaempferi
TCAGTACTAAAGAGGAGCGCAGTTATCAGTGGCACTGTCTTATTGTTGAATAATACCCGGTCCGCGTAGTCCTTGGATGCGTGATAGCCTAAGTATTTCCTGCGAAGGAGTAAAGCTTCGTGCAATTCCATTTTGCAGCGTAAGAAATGCAGTGTGCTACATTCTATATCTGTTTAAGCACTCATCACATGGTTGTGGAAACATGATTCCATAGCCCTCCATAACTTCGCCTTGGGTGAGACCTCAGTCTGTTCGCAGACTGTTGCCGGAAGGGTCGGTGAAAAGGGGTGTTGTTGGTTCCTTGAACCGTGAAGAACCTGGGTCTTTATGGAAAACCTCAAGATAGTTATATAAGCCAAAAAATGGTTTCATCACCGAGCTAAGAATCCGTGATGAGTTGACGTGCTTGAAATAGTGATGTGCTCAAAAGACAAAGTTCCCCTGATTGCCAAAAATTGGCACCCAGACAAGAAATAGATTTGGGCCTGGTGTGACAAGACATAAAGAGACTTCACAAGGAAGGAGAATAGACATCTGCATCTCTCCGACATAGACTGGTTAAATAAGTACCTGTGGAAGGACGTTCACAAAATTTTCTGGGCATCTTTTGGAAACAAGTTGCACGAGTCGTTGTCAAGGCTCGCAGAGTGAAAGAACTATTTACAACCATAAGTACCTACCGAGTGGACCCCAGAGCTCATTTGGAGTCTTAAATAAATTTATAGCTCAATCTCAAGAGCAGTCAACTTTTGGGTTGACAGTACACTAGAGAGCTTCGTGACAGAGTTCGCTGTGGACATGCTAAAGCCCTACAACACAGCAGAAGCATAATTTTTCAATGGTTTCAGAGGTAAGTACCTCAACAATTTGAGTTTATACAATAAAATGCTTTTAGCTGAGAAAGGTATTTTAAGAATGCAGTAAAAATTTTGCAGAAATTTTTGAATCTGTAATGGTCAATAGAATATATAGTAATTTTGACGAAGATACACATAATTTGAGAAGTGGAAAAAGATATAAGTATACTACTAAGAAGACTTCCAGTGAACATGGATTCCACGCAGATATTGATTCACAAGCCAAACCTGATAGCCAAACCGCACCTCTATTTGCTACCTATCAGCCTATTACTCCGTAGAATCCATCGGTTGTGAACACTGTGCCTCCTATAGCACAAAACCCACCAGTTCAGAATCCTCCTGTTGTTAATATTCCTATCTAGAGCATTGATACGAGTAACACCGCGGGAGAGAGTACCCAAACCATCCCTGGCACTCAGAACATTTCGCGCAGTACCACTTTTAATTTTGCCGTTAAGAACCCTGCGCAGAACCCTGTACCATCGAGAAGAAGGATGACTGATGATATCAAGCTACCGATATTCAAAGGAATGGGTCTAAAGGACCCTAAACAACATTGGTTTCTATGTGAAGCCATATGGAGTGTCAAACAAGTTTAGGATGATGCTGTGAAGCGAGCATAGCTCATCACCACATTTAGAGATAGAGCCTTAAATTGGTTCATGAAGTATGTTGTTGTACATCAGAGAACCTTAGTGAAGATTAAGGCTGCACTACTGAGTGAGTTCAAGAAACCGAAGTCAGAATCCCAGTGTATCATAGAGTTAAAAGAAATCAAGCAAAAACCTAATGAGACCATTTGGGAATTTGACCAAAAATTTAAAACACTGTTAGACCAAATAAGTTTCATCATAGCACTGCAACAACACCAGTAATGGTTCATAGCCACGCTGTTGCCCCATATCAGACTGCCGTTGATGCAACAGAAAGTTGCTTCGTAGGCAAAATCCTTGGAGATCGCGATGAAGTTAGAAGCTTCACCAATTGGAGAAACTAGCACTGGGATGTCTCAGATTCAGACCCAGTTAGCTACCCTAACATTACAATTGCAAGATATGAAGAAAGTAATAGAATAGAGACAAGAAGTCTGGTGTATAGTATGTAAGGGAGAAGGACATACCAAGGATTATTGTCCTTTTTTTCAAGAATATCTAAACATGGGTGTACCAAACCCATTAAATCAGAACCAAGGGCCATGTTGTGAGATCTGCAGAACTAGAGGACACCGACCAGAAGACTGTTACGTAATTCAAAAATAGGTAAGAAAACCTAAAAACTTAGATTTCAATTTCTGTAAGTCAGTTGGGCATGATGAGTCCAACTTCCACGCATATGAGCTCATGTTGGAAGGAAAGAAATATATAGAGCATATGTATGGAGGAGTATATGGAGTCGAGGAAGAGACTCCGCAGAAACAAGATAATGTGCAACACGATCAAGGCGCATATAGATGCCGTGGAGGATTCCGCGGAAGAGGAAGAAATACTGGCCCGGGACAAGGACAAGGAAGAGGAAGAGGCCAGGTGATTTGTTACAATTGTGGCCAGCCAGGTCCCGTATCTAGAGACTGTACCAATGCAAAAAATAAAGCAAGATGCACTGAACCCAAACATTCAGTTGATCGGAGCAGATAGAAGGGTTGTGGATCCCAGTATTAATGTTGTGACGCGAAGTGGCTCTGCAACAGGAAGAGATAGGAAAGCAAAAGCTTCAACTTCTGGAAACTTTGAAACTAGGTAGACACCTCTTGAAATGATCTGGATTAGAAAAGCTAGTGGGAAGACACTTGCTTTTAACTTGGAGAAAAACAAAGAAGTATTTGAAGTAGCATGGGACATATTCAAAGAACAAGCATGTAATTCACTGAGAATATTGTTGTGCAGTGAAATACCATATATGGAGGATATGCCAGCCACGTATGACAAAATGTGCAACAAAACAGAGACATGCACCTCTGTTGCATAGTTCCTACGGAGCTGCATGAAATTATTAAAAAGCACAGATGCTGTAGCGGAATTGCGAAAAATGTTGAACTAGTATGAACCGCATAGTGAAATGGAGAATGGTTAGAGTGCAATTCATCACATCAAGAAACACAAAATAACAGGCTGACAAATGCGGCTCAGTGCGCAGATAGGAGACTATGATATGGACGAGATCATCCTTGATCTTAGATCAAAAGTAAATGTATTGACTAAGCAGACATGGCAGCATATGGGGAGACCAAAGTTGCTATGGTCACCCATACAGCTGAAATTGGCCAACCAGCTGACATTCATACCTTTTGGGAGGCTAGCCAATGTTATTGTTAATATTGATGGAGTGCGAAGTCATGCAAACTTCGAATTTATTGAAATTGTAGATGACATTCAGCCTTATCCAGCATCTTTGGGTATAGACTGGCCAATGGATAACCTCACCATTATAAACTTGAAAACAAAGAAGATGATATTTGAAGGACATGACATAAGGGTCATCACACCATTTGCCCCTTCAGATGGAGAAAGATACATTGAACCGATTCAGGAAGAATCTAGAGCACAGGATCTTGATCGCATTTACAAGATGACTGTGAATCAAGATGACTACATTAATCCTACGGTGGATGGAGCTCTCACTTGGTGATGTGACATTTCTTGCATCTCAAACTCTGATGCAGGACTGGAAAATTGGAAAATCCATATGCATGAAGTATCTGCAAGAAGATGCACGTAGATCAAAAAGTCATTGCGCTGGATTGGAACCAAGGTAAGTCCAATCCCCACCTATGATAGTTCATCTAATGTTTATTTAGTTATCCATGAATATACTGTATCAATTGCAGCTGAATACCGTACACTAGCACTAGATATGGCAGTGCGCGAGACACCTGCTAGATGGTGGGCTACGCATAAGCAGACTTTGACCACATGGGATCAGTGTAGGCATATGATGAAAATTAGATTCATGGAGAACAATGTGTTGACCATGAGAAAGTATAATGGACAGACAAGTCCAAGGAATCACGTAGAGATCTATTTAGAAGCATGGATAAGAAGACCACAGACAGAATGGGTAGATCTGTTTGTGCACACATTGGACCGAATTCAAGAGAATTGGTACCTAGACACGGAGTTGCGTAGAGGAAATATAGATTGGTCTATGTTAGCTGCGAACTTCCAGAGAACCTTTAACTTTTGAAGATGAGAGCCCAAGCATAAATGAGGATCTACGAGTTATCAAGGAAAGAATATTTAGAGTTGAATGCCCAAGTATAAACGAGGCATTGGAAGAAATCAAAGAAAGAGTATTCAAAGATCTAAAGGTACCCATGAACCTACATCCAGAATGGGGTAGACAGGTAGAGCATGCCTTTGAATTCTATAATCTTGCTGGGAATGGGGAAGAACAAGAAGAGAGCGATGAGGGGGATCCGCGCAATATCAACATACCTGAGTCAAAAGGAGCGCGCGATGTAGAGGGACCTCCCCTCGAAATTCCAGACATTAGTGGACCTGTGAAGACAAGAAAAGTGAACATTGGCACAAGCGAAGAGTCGAAGTTCACATCGATTGGAGACTATTGGGATGATGCTATAGTTGCGCAAATCGTAGATATTTTGCATAAGTACCATGATTTGTTCCCGATGAAGTTCGCGGAAATGAAAGGCATCTTGGGAGACTTGGGGGTTATGAAAATACCTCTCAAGCCAGGTGCGAAGCTCGTAAAGTAGAGGCCTTATAGACTGAATCCTCAATACAAAGAAAGAGTCAAGGAAGAACTTGATAAGAAATCATAGTCAAGCCAGGAAGATTGAACTCTGGATCTGACCATCTCTCAAGGATTGAGTCAGGTGAGGAACCCACCAATCTTGAAGATAATCTACCTGATGCGCAGTTGTTTGCAATATAGATTGCTGATGATTATTACAAAGATATTGTAGTCTTTTTTACTACTGGGTTGGCACCGACAGAGTTTACTACGCAGCAGAAGAAGCAGCTGGTAGTAAGAGCAGTAGACTTCACCATAATCGTGGGACATCTATATAAGTTAGGACTGGATGAAGTACTGCGCATATGTGTATTAGAGCATGAAAATCCATTCATTTTGGATGATGCACATTCTGGTGTATTAGGCGGTCACTACGCAGGAAGAGCCACTATGCAGAAGATATTGCGAGTAGGGCTATGGTGGCCTACTATTCACAAAGATGCAAAGGAACATTGCTAGAACTGTGATGTCTGTCAGAGGACAGGAAGGCCTTCGAGAAGAGATGAAATGCCCTTGAATCCACAGTTGACACTTCAGGCATTTGAGAAATGGGCCATTGATTTTTTGGGACCTATTAACCTATCGGGAAAAAGGACTGGTGTGAGGTATATTATAGCTGCAACTGATTACCTCACCAGAAGGGAAGAAGCAAAGCCATTGAAGGATTGTAGCAGAGTCATAGCCGCACAGTTCATTTTTGAGAACATCCTTACGAGGTTTGGATGCCCGAAGATTTTGATGAGTGATCAAAGCACTCATTTTCTGAACATAACTATTGCGGCACTGACAGAAGAGTTCCACATTCATCATCAAAGGAGTATGCCATATCATCCACAAGCAAATGGAACTGTTGAGGATTTCAACAAAGTATTAGAGCATGCGCTGACAAAGGTATGCAATGTGAATAGAGATGACTGGGATCTACTCATTCCAGCTGTGTTATGGGTGTATGTAACTACTTGCAAGAAACTGACAGGCCACACACCTTTTAGGTTGGCCTATGGATAGGAAGCAGTGATGACAATGGAGTACATTGTTCCCAGCTTGAGAATAGCTGCATTTACATGCATGGAAGATCAAAAGGCACTAGAAGAAATGCTTCTACATTTGGTTGGGTTGGAGGAAGATCACTTCATCGCAGGCTTCCATCAGCAAGTGCATAAATATAGAGAGAAAGCATGGAATGATCGCCACATCAAGAACAAGTCCTTTCAAGTAGGTGATCTATTCCTCCTATACGATAGCAAATTCATGAAATTCCCTGTAAAATTTAAGATGCATTGGCTTGGTCCATATACTATTGTACATGTTACTAACGGTGGAGCGGATCAGTTAGCCATGTTAGCTAGAGAAAATATACTTGGATTAGTCAATGGAATTAGGCTAAAACCCTATTTGGACAACCCTACTTCGCAGAACCCTTTGTAGAATGAAGTCGCGAAGTTGGAAGAAAAGAAAAAAAGAAAAATGAAAGAAAAGAAAAGTAGAACCACGCAGATCGAAGCTCAAAAGGGTAGCTGTGCAGATCCATTGAAGCAGAGAAGATGCAAAGTTGAGAACCAAGTATTACGACATAGAGAAGTAACTGCGCTAGAGCAGTGATGACCCACCGCGCAGTTCGACGCAACACTCCAAGAAATTAGCCGTTGCAATGTCGATCAGAAAACTAGCCATTATATAGTGATGTTTCCAACGACCGCTTGAGCATTTAACGCTGAAATAGCTGTTTTGAAGAAGTTAATGAAGGAAAGGACCCAAATCTGTGGAAGATTTGGCCAATGGACATGTCATTTAATGATCTTATAGCCATTGAGGGGCACGAACAGGGCTCCACCGCGCCTATAAATATCGCTGCATTTGGACTCGCAGGCATTACTGTAGCTCTGAAATTTTCCTGCGAGCCATACTTTGAATTTGTTTACAACGAGCCCTAAGTGATCCCGTTAGTTTGTAGAGCAATTATCCAGTGAATGTCTAAAATTTCATCAATTGAGCAAGAATTCGCAGTTAGGGAAATTGTGAAGGTGTTTCAATACGGCGATATTGAAGGGTTAATGAGAACCCCTGCAAAGAAGGTTGTTACCGAGCAAGGTCAAGGGTCACGATGTTCCCCGATACATTCTACAGTTATGCAAGATAAGGGCAAAGGACCCACAGCGAAGAAATCAAAGCCAAAGATGATGAGTTCCATAGAACCAGAACATCTGCTAGGAGACAAGGAAATACCACTTAAGTTGACCCCTCAGTATATCTCATGCGTGCAGAGGATCCACCGGCCATTAAGCTGGTAAAGAATGCGAAGTATGAGGTTCCTCTCTCGCCTATCTCGAAGCATGTGAAGATAGAAGAAAATATGTTGGGAAAGATTGCAGAATGTAAGTTTGAAGACTTCAACCTACTTCAGATGCAAAAGGACCCGCCTAAGCCAAAATTCCTGAAATTTCAACCAGATCAGTATATGTGTTGGAGGAAGGATGTGAAAGGAAATTCTGTGCTGGTCGTGTAGAACTGGTTATCCAGAGTTGTCGAATCGGGATTGTTGAATCTGTTGAGGCTCCTGCACTTCGACCAAACACCAGAGTTGAATGCGGTGGTGCACACTTTGATGTTGCGCACTCACCAAGGATATCTATGGTTGGATCGCAAAGTCGACCTGATCCATCGCATCACGAGGTGAAGAAAGCGAGGCGAGGAACCCAAGCAGTTTTTTGAAGGAAAAAACAGGGACAATGAGTTCGCCACGAAGATGAAGAAATCACACACCATTTTCAAAGGAAAGAGAGGCTTCATCATAAATGACATTGACGATGACGCTACATGATTAGTAACACAACTGCTAGTAGGAAATATTCTACGAAAATCCAGACCTACTGAAATACCCGTTGGCGCAGTGCTCCTTGGGGAAAAGGCCGCGACGGGAGGAAGATTTAACTGGTGTGAGTACCTGTTAAATGAGTTTCTATAAGAATTGAGCGATACACAGACACATGGCAGCATCTTCCACTATACCTGGTTGATAGTGTTGATTGCATTTGTAGGGTGGAAGGACCCGAAACATTATGTTGGTTTGATCACATCCAACAATGATTGTAGAGGACACCGCTATGCCAACCTTTGGGAGAATTTGATAGTAGAAAGACAACGCGCGTCAGTTGAAGTCTTCTACACATATTACGACTAGCTGCGCGGAGTCATTTTTACCAAGCCACAGATATCAAAAGAGGTAACAGCTAAATATATTTGCACTGTCAATTTTTTTGCTGATATGACCTCTATCTATATTTCAACAAAGGTGCAGAAGAAGAACCCATAATGGTTCCAAGGGAACTACCACATGAACGAAGAAGACATCGACACCATTATGAAGGAATGGACACCTGAATTTAAAGTCGAAGAAATTGTGGAAATTGAGAGTTACTCCGAGGAAAGTAATCCAATTCCTAAACTTATTACTGAAGAGCTGTGGTCGAGAAAAATAAAGGAAGCCGAGAGTCTTATACAACCAAAGGTACAGAAAAAGAAGTAGAAATATGTTAAGATCCAGTCAGAAGCCAAGCTCCACGATGACTATTACGAGATGATCGCATCCATGGTCACTGCGTAGATGGAAGATCTGCTGGCCGTCAAATATAAAAAGGATGAGGAAATTCAAGAGAGTTTGAAGAAGAATCTGACTGCGTTGCAAGGCATAACAAAAAAAATTGAGCAAGTACAATGTAGCCTACCCTTGCCACAAGATTCCAAATCAGAAGGAAAGTTAGGGGGCACATCACAGCCGAAGACAACACCTCTAGCCTTGACCTTGCTAGCGAAGTCGCACATAGTGAAATTGGACCCACTAAGCGTAATGTTACCACTGCCAGAACAGTTAGATTCAGGCACGAAGGACTTATAGCATGTGGACGTTGACATTGTGATGTTGCCAATGGAGGGTCTACACAATATGCATATGTAGGTTATGGAGGAGATCCATGAGAGAGATGTAGTCTCCCAAAATCAACATCATGAGTTAGTTGCAAATTACAAGAAGCTATAGGAAGCAAGCTTTAAAAGGACCATGCAACTTCAAGATGAGCACGACCGGTGAATGAGGGTAGAGCATGCGATTGCTTCGGTAGTAGCAGAGAAACTCGAATGCAAAGAGCAGCTAGAGCCTACGGATAAAATCCTTAAGATCGACGATGTGGTCAGCGGTCTTAAAGCTGGGATGAAAGATATGGAGACTGATTACCAAGCAAATATTGTTTCCTTGGAAGCACAGAATTAGTCAAAGACACCACATGATCAACAACAACTCAGAGCAAAGGAAGAAAAAGCTGCAACAGAGAGTATAGCTAGTGTAGTGGCTAAGTGCCAAACTTTGCTGGACGAAGCAATAAGAACATTTACTCCGTTAGAGGAGAACCCGGAACTGCTAGAAGTCAAGAATACTTTGAAGGAAAAGGAGGCCACGCTAGAATCCTTGGACGCATAGGTGAAGGCACTGTAGCCAAGAGATAGACTAAAAATATATCAGGACGTCAAGGAACTAAAGAAAGAAGTTCAGGTATTGAGAGATAGGGAGGTTGAAGACGGAGATAAATCATAGTCCCTGCAAGAGGAAGCGCATGAGCTTTCGCAGATGATAGAAGGAAAACTGATAGACCTACGTGATGCGCATGATTCAGTCAAAGAGCAAACTGATGATGATATAGAAGCAGATGTGTTAGAAACCATCAAAACTATTGAACAAGATGTTAAGGATATGGTTGAAAAGCTGAGTTTAGCCTATCAAGAGTTCGTTGCTAACTTAGCTCCATAGGAGGGAAAGCAGCTAGGAGAACCAGAAGTTGAAAGTGGCTCGGGGACAAGCCACATGTAAGTGTTAGGGCCCGATTGGGCCTGGGACAAGTTAGGCATTTTTGACAAAACAGTTTTGGAATTGCGAAGTTGAGTGCAGTTCGGTTGAAGAATTTTTGGGAAAAAGATAGTTTTTGGAGCTGCGAAGTTGAGCACAGTGCAGCATCAGCAGGGTAAGGAAGCCAGTGCCGTGAAGAGATAGTGCTGCGAAGAGCCTAATCTGTGAGGATCCGGCAAGGCAGAATGTGGAAGGAAAATGGTACATATTCTAGTAAGACCATCGGTGGTCTATTTCTGGTTAAGATACTCCATGATTTCCAAGCATATGGGTAAGGAGTATCATGGAAGGAAAGTGACTGGTCACACGAGTAGGGAAGCACGTCATGAACCGATCGCATAAAATCGTTCGAGAAGGAATGACCGAGAGAAAGTGACAGTAGGAATGAAGTCAACAGGGAAGGCTGAAAGCGATGTTACCACATGCATAGGATGTCCATGATGGAGGAGTCGCTATCAGAAGCTAGCAAGTCACGTTAAGGGAAAACCGTGATATTTTTGGGAAACCTTAGGGTTTTTTCCTACTCATTGTAAAGACATGACCTACGGGCATGATCTATAAGAAGGCACCATTTTGTAAGGGAAAGGGTTTTTGAATCTTCTGAGTATGAATTGTAATCCTTGTTGAACATTAAGCTTTGTTGAGAGAAGATTGTAAAGGCTCTACAAGCTATGTGCACAAAGGCCTATTGAGAGAGAAGAGAGTCCGCAGCTGAGTGCGCAGTCTGGAATTGTTGTACCCTTCCCAAGATAATATAACAATAGTTCTTGTGGACGTAGCTCCCATCCTGAGGTTGAACCATGCTAAATTCTATGTTGTGTGATTGCTTATATGTTTGCATCTGTATATTTGCTTACAATGAATGCTTGAGATCTTGCTTATCAGTTTATGTGTTTTACTTTTATATGTATTCGCCATAAGAGTGAAGATGGGCATAATATGTTAAGTAGTACATATGTGGATGGATGTTAGATGCATAAGTATTTCTAATTCTATGAATGTATAAGTCAGTTGGATAATCACTTAAGTAGATAGGATGCACACAGCATGCAACACCGGAAGTGCGAAGTATATTGTGTTTATTATATTGCACGAATCATATGATAAATCACCTAAGGAAATTGTGGGATGTGTAAGAATCGTTAAGTACAATTAGTTGAAGTAGTTAGTACTGAAGAGGAAGCACAGTTATCAGTGGTGTTGTCCTATTGTTGAATAATAACTGGTCTGCGCAGTGCTTGGATGCATGATAGCCTAAGTATTTCCTGCGAAGGAGTTAAGCTTCGCGCAGTCCCCGTTCATAGCGCAGGCCCTGCAGTGCACTGCTTTCCAGATCTATTTAAGCACTCATCACCTGGTTGTGGAAACCTGATTCCACAACCCCCCATAACTTCACCTTGGGTGAGACCTCAGTTTGTTCGCAGACTATTTCTAAGAGGGCCGATGAAAAAGGGTTTTGTTGGTTCCTTGAACCGCGAAGAACCTAGGTATTTATGGAAAATCTAAAGAGATTTATATAAGCCAACACTGAGTCATCAGGGAAATTTTCTGGATGGGTCCAGTTTGTGGGTCCTGGCCAACCTACAAATGATTCACAATAGGTAGTATCACGAGATGGTGGTCGAGGAGTTCGGGAATCACGAGAGTTTACCACTTGAAAAGCGGACGTGGGTGGGTATTGTGAGGTCGAATCAAGTATCTATGCAACTTCACGTCTAAATCATTCCAATGCCACTTGTTCATGGGCTAGACTAACGATTTCTGCTCGTATAGATGCCATGATATCTTGGGCTGAAGGAAGGTCGGGGGTGTTACACCTAAAATATTACCATCCTGAGATTTAGTGTATACATCCCTAAAGTCTCCTTGCCTAAGTTATTGACTTGGAAGAGATATTAACCCATTTATATTAGGTTTTGAGAGGTCATTGCAGGCTACCCTCATGCAACCTGCGACGTCGCATCTTGCACTCTTGCAGGGTTCAATGATGTCAATTAATGGGTAAAAATAGCTCCTTCGAGGCCATTCTCGAAGCTAGCTGACATGGACCCTTATACCTGTCCTCTTGGTAGAGCTGGCACTCAATTCCTAACCTATTGGAAGGATCCCCTATCTCTCTCCTACCATATATCAACCTACCCTATCCATACCCTATCCACTTAGTCCTATATAAATGAAGCTCCATCCCTCTCCAAAGGGAGGAAGTCTATAGTGTCTACATGTTGGTGAAATCATCTTAGAGAGATCTCTACTCATCCACTGAGAGACTCACACTTCCTTGGGAGGATATGGCATTAGCTTGGATGGAGAAGGGTTACTTCGTTAAGCTCTGGTTGTAGTCTTTCTCTTTTATGTACTTTCCCTATATTTACAGTAATATAAACGCTTTCCACCAATATTGTTGTGTTGATGATATTGTGTAGTTTACCTGCTTAACTGTTTACTTAGATTTGTTATCGTTTGGAAATTTTTACTTGTTTGTCTTGTTTTATGTATCTTGGTAGGTCTTGCAGCTTAGATCTGACGACTGCAAGGCGTGGAACAACATCTAGGAAAAAGGACTACAAAGTTAAGGTAAGACATCCGATAACTTGATCCATAACTAGATCTGGGAAAGTGGTTTATAGGCTGTACTATTTGTTCTAGACTCACATTGAGCGAAGTAGATCCAACTTGCGTCCGCTCAAGTGGATTGTCCGTGGAACAAATCTGGCGACCATACTGGGGAAGAACATTGCTTTATAGTTGTCAATTTGAATGTCATTTTCAGTTGATTTCTTGTTACAAGCCTTTTTATTTGTCATTTGCCTCTTTAGCTGGTTTCACCATCAGATCTTCACTTTGAAGAGTTTGATTACCTTCCTTTGAGTTTGTACTTCTCATTTTCAAACCATTGTCTGGAGAATTGGTTCATTTTTGAACTTAGATCTTTCCTGTCGCACCTGGTCAATGTACCTAGAGCGACACTGTGTTATTTTTGGTCTCTGTTCTTTTCCGGTTAGCCTGTCATCGCAACCTTTTCATTGGTCTACTGCGACACCGTCGTACTTCCCGTATTGGTAAGCTGCGATGTCGCATTGTGTACAAGCACAGACTGCGCCGATCTGCCAAATTTTCCATACAGGAATCCCTTCTCCATTTCTGATTTGAGTTTTGGTTTGTGTGAAAACTCCCTTTGTACTGTAAGATCCAGTCAGAGACCCCACCTTTGATTTGTGTGTTGAGTTGTTTGGTTTTATTTGGAGTTATTTTGGGTTCCATCTTGGACAAGTCTGAGATTTGGTAGTGGTGGACACTCTTGTCTCCCCCACCTGCATCCACTCACCCTTGCGTTCCCTCCTCTCCTTTCCAGATCTAATCATTGTATTGGATTTGTTTCGAGACCTCATTTGCATTCATTTTTTGAGCTTTGCTTGCTTTAGTGCTGCTTGTTACTGATTGATTTTGATTGTTTGTATGTACTTTCAGTCCATTGAGTGCTCATCTTTTCTTGAGATTTTCTGAGTTATTGGAGTGCTGCAATTAACCTTTTCATTTCAGTATTTATGTTTAAAAGCATTGTTGTCATCAAATTTTTATTTTGATACATCCATTGAAAGATCAAAAGTACTTTATTTCCATCATTTTTTCAAGCTCATTTGAAGAATTGTATATGCATTGGAACGTCTCATTTGTTTATCTTTTGGAAAACTTGAAAGAAAATTGAATTATTTGCGTTTTTCACGAATTATGAGCTGCTCATTTTCTTGAAAAATTTGAATAGATATCAAGTTTTGCGAAAGTAGTTCCAGCATGGAAAGTTAAATGCATCTTTTGGTTTTTATGCTTTTAGGTCATTATAGTGAAAGTGAAAAGCTTGCGTACTCTACTTAGGAACTCTCTCTTTTCATCACTTAGCATCATTTTTGTTTTTGAAAAGATAAAAGAAAAATAAAAACATGCTTTGATTTGGCTTAGTAGTGTCGTGTTACTTTTGTGTTTCGCTTGAAAAGGAAAAGAATACTTCAGTCATTTTTTTTGGTAGATTTGGGATTGTGTTGCATTGTGTTGCTTTGGTAAAATCATTGGAAAGAAGTTTCTCCCTCCCATACATAGAGTTCATAAAAAGAAAAGTGTATTTTTTGCATTTAGTTAGGGCTTGCATTATGTTTACGATTATGTACTCACCTCATGCATTCACCTAACCATCCAAATAAAATTAACGGTAGAATTAGGGTAAAATTTTTAGTAACTTGTGTGTAAGTTAGAGACATGTTCCGGCGTTGTTAAGCATGGCAGCTATCGTTATTTTCCAACACTATATTCCAGGGGTATTGTAGTCTTCCATGTACTTATCGATATATCGAGCTCTTTCACATACCCACCAAGTACCACACGTACTTGGAATATATCGAAAGGTGTTTCACGTACTCGGTAGTATATTGGAAGGTCTCGTGCCGTATGGTTGTGCATTAGACAATACCACTACATATTTGAGCTCCCTGTAGCTAGGGTTTTACCCCTAGCTTGTGCCAATGAGCACCTACTAAGGAGAATGGACTCCTTAGTAGCAGTTCAGTATATTAAACTAATTATGCAATAAACAAAAAATTAAATTATTTCTAATACAAGCATGAAGCATAAACACCAAAATGAAAGAATGTCTTTGTATTGATGTTACCTTGAGTGTCAAGGTTGGTGAAGCCCTTTGCAGTGTCCAAGAGGATGCTCCAAGCTCCAAGAATGCTCCTTCTCCTTCTCCAATGTTGGGGATGGGCCAAAGGTGGCTCTCAAGGTGAAACTAGTTCAAAGGTGGACTAGGGTTTCGAGAGAGATTTTGGCAGAGTAAGGGTGCTTGTGATTGTGGATATGGAATAAGGGATCTCCATCACCTATTTATAGTTTTTTGGTGGTGGAGTGCTGACCCATGGTTTTAGGAAACACATGGTTTTGGGCAGTTGTATAGGGTTTTTTCCTCCTTTTCCTCATTATTTTATATTTTTATTCCCTTTTTAGGGGATTTTTGCTATTTTTGGAGGAAAAGGGGGTTTTTTAGCCTTTTTTAGGCTATTTTGATGGTTTTGTGGCCTTTTGGAGGCATTTTAGGCCTTTTGGAGGCATTTTAATGGGATTTTTTGGGATTTTAAGGGAAAAATGGTAGGAAAATGGACAAATGAGCCATATAATGTGGTAAATGAGCTAGTGAGCACTTTTTGGGTGTTAACAGATTGCCCCCTGATGTGCGAGGGCAGGAGCTCATCGTATGGCCGATGGACATCATAAGTCATGAATGGTTTCCTGGGATGTGGAGAGAAGAGAAGAAACAAACTGGAGCCCGGAACAACGATCCCGAACAACTGCAAGAACTAAAAGTACATAACCTCAATAAAGGATGAGGAATCATCTGATCATATGGACGAGGCGGGCATTCCCATGCTCGTATCAGGATATAACATAATAACAACGATGGGGTCCAAAAAATGGGGACCTGAAATATACATGACCTCAAATACTGACTGAGGAATAATCTCAATATATGGACGAGGCGGGCATACCCATGCTCGTATCAAGATACATGAACAGAACTGTGAGGCCCGAAAAAGGGGACCTGAAAGATACATAGCCACTGTGTACATCATAAGGGTCCAGAGGGGACACAAAATCTGGGACATACTGCTGAGCTGACCATGTCTGTGCTGAAAAACTGATACACTGGAATAATCAGCAGTGCTACTGAGTGTGGTACCAAAGGAACTGATGAGCTGCTGGATCATAGTGACTGGGGTCAAACTCTCCATGGTACACTGAACTGGAACTGATCGGGAACGGAAACTGGGTACTCAAGGAAGCATGAAACTGGATGGCTTCCGAATACAAACGCCAACGCAGCCCGGACATCCACGGGAACATACAACTGGGCGTTCCGAAGTGACTCACCAATGTGCTAGAGTCGGGGGAAATCCGGGGTCTTCGACTAAAAACTGATGGAATATAATCCTACGCGATCCTCAACGATGCGATCAAGGTGCTGAAGTCGAGCATGTGAGGAACAACCACTCGGAGAGGCAATGATGTCTCCTCTCAGAATGATCCGTAGGCACTTACCACAGATGGTGATAAGTCCAAGGCGTAGGGACCTCTGGGCCTATCCTCTGGAATAGAGGAGCTGTCGTCGACAGAGGGAGACCTGCAACTATCAAGGCAATGATGTTTCCTTGACAGGAGCGCGAGGTATAAGACCGAAATGTGATAGTGCTGATGGCAGGACTGATAAACTGTGGGGGGACAACTGGGCAAGTAGAGCGGGTGGACTCAAACTTCCTTTGTTCAGAGTATGATAATGGAAATGATCTGGCAGCATATGAAACTGTCTGAGGGGAAAGGGATCATAGCTGTAATGGATCTGGGAGGATAACTGGTTGAGGGAGACTCAAGCTGGTGTAAAATGGCAGGAGACTGCAGAATACTCTGAACAAAGGCGACCTGATTGGGGGTGCTGCCGAGATGATAGATCAAAGTGCCAGGAGGCACGGGAGGGTACTTCTTCATGGGTTAAGGAACTAGAAGAAGTGGGTGGATAAAATGATACTGTCGTGTGGATTTTACGAGCCCAGGACAGTTCATGCTCGTGGTTGCTTTCAATTTTAAGGAGTCTGAAAGCGATAAGAAGACTCTGAGGTAGTGGAATGGTACTGTCGTGTGGATTTTACGAGCCCAGGACAGTGCATGCTCGTGGTTGCTTTCAATTTTAGAGAGTCTGAAAGCAAGTAAGAAGACTCCAGGGGGTTGCTTTTTCGTAGATTTAGTCTCCAAGGCCCAAAGAAGCATAAAAGGATGCAATGAAGAACTCTTCTAGCCGGTGTGGCTAGAGTATTCCTTTTTCGTAATTAGTCTACCAGGTCCGGAAAAGGGTTAAACTTATACCAGATAGACGCCCTTTCAGGTACTTTAACGAGCATGAAAGGAAGCAAGATTGCTCGGCGATCTTTTCATTCTTTTAGGAGTCAGAAAAGAGCTTAACGGAAACTCCCTAAGTGCCTTTTTCGTAAAGGAGTTGTCCGGCCCGAAAAAGGGATAAAATTATACCGAACAAAAGGAATGGCCAGGCAAGGAGGACGTGTTCAATCAAGGTTAAGTAATGATGACCAAGAATGAGGGTAGGTGGGAACACTGATGGACCTCTTTGCGGGGTAGATGAAATGGTGGCAAAATAACGAAACATTTGCAGTATGACAGGAGTGAATGGCTCATGTAAAAATGTGGAACAATCCGATGGCGGCCGATGTGGCACGCAAACCGAGGCAGCAAGGTGTTGGGACACAATGTTGGAATTGTACCAAGTGAGAGCGAGAAATGATCTCAAGCATCATCACGGGCTCGGAAAAATGAATCCGGCGATATAAAGGATGTCAAAAACGGGTGACGGCCGATGTGGCACGCAAACCGAGGTGACGGGGGCATTTTGAAAAATGCCCGGAAAAACTGGAGGTGAGAGCGAGAAATGATCTCTAGCATCATCACCAGCTCGGAAAAATGAATCCGATGATATAAAACATGAGAAAAACGGAGAACGGCCGATGTGGCACGCAAACCGAGGTGACGGGGGCATTTTGAAAAATGCCCGGAAAAACTGGAGGTGAGAGCGAGAAATGATCTCTAGCATCATCACCAGCTCGGAAAAATGAATCCGATGATATAAAACATGAGAAAAACGGAGAACGGCCGATGTGGCACGCAAACCGAGGCGACTAGTGGCGTCTGAAAAATGGGTAAAAAATGACAGGACAAAAATAATGCAACGAGGTGACCATCATGACGGTCACGTCGCGCTGATTCCAGTGGTGGAAACGGTTTGTAAAAACGAAAACAAAAAGGAAAGTACTGTACAACGCAGACCAATGAGGTCGCGGATTTCTTTTTATGGGTAAAAACGCTTAAGATACAACCCATTACGAGGGTTGCGCAAAGGACGGCCTTCAGAGTCAGCTAAGATGTATGCCCCCTTGCCGAGGCAGGTCTGCACGACGTAAGGGCCTTGCCACATAGATTCAAACTTACATCAGGCCATGTGTCAATGTGGTGCTCTATAATTGCGGGATCAAGACCAGGCATTTCGGTATAAGACCAGGCAAAGACATCACGGAATTCTTTGAAAAGGTGTGTGTAGTCCTCAATCTCTTGTTTACTGCAGAATGCTCCTAACGTAATGAGTTCAGGAGCACGACCTGGAGCAGCAATATCAACTTGGATGACAGGTGAGATGTTGGCCATGTTGCCCTCCTCGAAGGCATCCGGAGCAGGAATTGGGTCCTTGAACCAGTCGACCTTGGTGGGGAGGAAGTCTTTGGATTCGACCGCGTATTGGGTAGCGGTGCTAGAGGAAGACGCTTCTGGGATGAAATAGGAACGGTGGTGCATATCATCCCAAGGATAATCCGGGGCAGTTAGGGCCTCAAGAATCTCCTCATCAGTATGGAAAGTCTTTGTCGTCAAATCGGTTGACGAGGTAGTGGAAGTAGTGGTTGAAGAGATCATGTAGATGGTATTAACCTCTCCGGAAGGTGAAGAGTCTGGGGGGTAGATCTCTTCAACGGTAGGTGGTGCCGTCTCAAGGTCCAGATTGTTCATCTCATAAAGAGCGGCTCTGTAATCCGGGAGATCAGGACAATGATGTGAATAGTGCCCGTAAATACCGCAGATGGCGCATGAGTGGTTGGTACGTAGGGACTTATCTTTAGGCTTAGGAGTGGGGTTTAATTAGACAGTTGGGACGTTGGGGTCATCATCGAGCATTTGCATGTGCTTCTGTAATGCGGGTAACTGTGGGCATTGGTGGGTCGCATGGCCCAACTCGTCACACAGCGAGCATTTGGGAGGAGCACGAAACACTGGAGGGTTCTTGACTGTCTTGGGAGGTGGGACAGCAGTGTAAGGTTGTGGACCTCTGCCCCCAGTGGGTTGAAGAGGGGGAGGAGGTGTCGTGGAGGACGAAGGGGTAGGGACCCCGGGAGGTGGGTGGGTGGTAGTAGCCATGGGTTGCACCGGCTGGAGGACGACATCAGGTGTCGGCGGGCGAACGGGAGGCGAAAGGTACCATACAGGTAATCCCAAGGTTAACCCAGGGAGGCTAAGGGTAGCCATGACCGGGGCGCTTACTACTCCTGCTGGAGGAACTAGGAAGGGGATCGTATGGATCGGTGTAACACCAATGTGACTAGGTACCAAGGGTGGTTTAGGCAACAAAGATGGCTGATTGTTAGGGGGTAGGATGTCATGGGACAAGGTACATAAGTCAGACATTTCGGGCGTAGATGATGGCGGAGGAATGGATTGAAAGGTGGAGGTCATCGGCGCGTCTGAGTAGACTCCAGGCCCCGTAGAGGAAACGAACGAGGTGGAGGCAGGAGAAACAGGTTGTTCAACCATGGGGAGAACATTTTCCGGTGCCGCGGGAGCACTGGGATCATAGTAGGTGAGCTGGTCAATCTTAACCACGCGTCCTTCATGGGGGAACATCATGGTGCGAAAGACAGAAGAGGCAACCGCCCGCATGGCATACATGTAGCTGCGGCCAAGTAGAAGGTTGTAATCCAATTGGGCATTGATTACCTCTATGTCAATAAGAACTGTTTTACCACCTAACTGGACAGGAACGTTGGGCAGGAGGCCTTGGGGCTGGGCCGAACGACCATCATAGGCACGTAATGCAGTGGTGGACTGCTGGAGAGGAGGGGATCCTAGTTTCTGCCATACAAATGTAGACATAACGCATGTGGAAGCACCCTCATCAATGATGCACCGATGGATAACAAGATTCCTAACGGAGACTGTAACTTGGAAGGCTAAGCTGGAAGGTAGGCGTGGTTCAGACTGGTCTAAATCAAACGCCATCAAATGTGAATCAGTTGGGTCAATCCCCCCGATGGCGGAAAGTAAAGTCTTGCGCTGGGCAGGGCAGTTCTTCAAGACTTCTAACGCAGACATGGCTGCGGGAGATTGGGCTAGGTCGTCTACAATGTTGTAGTTTGACGCAGCACGTGCATTAGGGTTATTATTGATTCGGCGCAGTGGGAAACGAGGTGCTTTCGCAGCGCCGTCTGTGGGAGGCGGAGGTATGCGTAACGCCTGATCGGTGGGGTGGGCGTTAGTAGTTTTATCCGTGGGAGTGGCTTCAGAGGTGGAGCCATATTGGTTCCGACGGGTCTGGAGGTTGACGTCAGCGGATGACATCATCAGTAAGTGGTGGGTACCTGAGTCAAACATGGGTTGATCAGGGGCAGCGTAGGTGATCTGTTGTTGTTGGGGTTGCACGTTAGCTTGAGGGGCCAACGGCTGAGTGTTCACCACGCCTTGGGTCGGTAAGGGGTTTTGCAGCACCAAAGGGGGTTGCTGAGGTTGGGGGGGGTTGGGCGGTGCTTGGGGAGCCGCATGCCCTTGGCGATGGGCCTCGTCAACCCAAAGCTGCCGAGCTCGCTCCAAGTGTGGGCAAGCATGGGTGTAATGTCCATAGACCCCGCAAATAGAACAAGGGTGGTTCGTTCGCAGATTGGGGTTTTTGGCCTGCTTGGGCGGGCGATCAGGGTTTTGATTAGCGGGGGCCGCATTGTTATTGTCAGGGGGATTAGCCGGTTGACCAGCTTGGTCTGTAGGTTGGTTGTTTCCCCGATTACGGCCCTTGCCGCGGTTCTGTTGGCCCTGGTTATGTTGGTTATTCTGGTTTGGCTGCGGGTTATGTTGGGCGTAAACTTGCCCTTGGGCAGCAGGTGGATTTTGAGGTTGCGCAGGTGCAGGGGCAGGCTGCGGAGGATGATATGTAGGTTGAGGCTGAGCAGGTGCAGCAACTTGAGGGGGTTGCTGATAGGACTGCGGAGCAGGTTGTGGATGTGCCGCAGGGGCTGCCTGGGGTGGATAATAAGCTGGGGGGGCTTGGGAAGGCGCGGGAGCCGGGGCAGTCTGCTGATGGTAGTAAGGCTGAGGGGCGACTGGAGGAGCGTAAGCAGGAGTCGCATACCCGAAGCACTGAGGTGGACATGAAGGTCCATGGGAATGGTGATGTGTCATGGGAGCATATGAGTAGGTTGCTCCAGACTGGGAGGTAGCCCTCGACAGGTCGGGGCCAGGGGTAGGTCGTGCTACAGAAAATGGTTGGGGGTGCGAAGAAACACGGCCAATGATACCATCTGCAGCGTGGGATGCCCCCGGCGCATCATGATGGGAGGACTCGCCGCGAGGGGCGTCAGGTATAATGGTATAAAGGTAACCCGACTGGGCGTAAATGAGGTCGAACTGCTGTGCCTTAAGGATGGCCTCTTCTTCAGACTGGGGTCTTTCTGAAGCTACATCCTTAGCGATGACAGGAAGCAGGGACTTGAGGAACCAATCGAGGAAGATACGGTCATCTAGTTTAATCTTGCATAAGCTACGGCGTTTACGCCACTCATGGATGTGGTCCGTGATATGGGTAGCTGTGTTTTGTCTACAAGATAGAAGGATCTCAACGCCCGCGTCATAGCGGACTGGCAACTGGAAGAACTGCAGGAAGGTCGAGGCCAGGGAAGAAAAGGTGGCGTGGGTCCCATGAGGCTGCTCAATATACCACTTGGCTGCAGAGCCAGTAAAGGTGCGTTGTAAGAGACGGAGGCGAACAGAGTCATCCACAATGGAGTTAGAGGAACACCATAGGTGGAAAGACATGATGTGGTTCTGTGGGTCCTCACCGGCCTTACCCTCGAATTTAGGGATGTCAGAGGGTAGTTTGGTAGGCATATGAGGCCACATAGGGTCGTGTCGAATAGGATCGTTGGTCAATCTGGCCAGGTCAGGTAGGTTGAGGCTAGCCATGAATGGCAAACTGGAAGAAGGCTGCGACACAGTAGTGCTATGGACCAAGTTGGGGCCAGTGCCCCCAAGTGGAGGGACAAGATTTAGGGTGGTGCCCCCAAGTGGGGGAACTGAGGTAGTGGAGGATGGTCCAGCACCACCATGGGTAGTGTGAGCCACTGATGTAGTGGGGATAGGTATTCCTGCTGTGGGAATAGGTACCGTGAGGGGAACGGTAGATGGTTGCCCCATGGAGGGCATACCAAAAACAGGTGTAGTAACTGGTGTAGTAGTGGTGGATATGCCACCAATGGTCCCTATGACAAATGGAGTGGAAGTCGTACCAGCCATGGGGCTAGTAGGGGCAGTATAAATAGGGTTCTCAGACTCTTCGTCAGAATCAGAGGTAAAGTAAGGTGCGTCACTATCTGGTGACGGAGACCTACGTCGCTGACGGGTGGAGTCAAGTGACAAGGCTCTAGATCTGTGATGAGTGGTATCAACGGACAATGATCGGAATCTATGACGAGTGGTGTCGAGAGAACCGTGTTGTGGGGGCTCGCCCCTGAGGCGCCGAGAATGTCTCGGGGACTCAATGGTGACAGATGGTGTCTAAATCTCTGTGGGTTGAGGTGAGTATGAAAACAGCTCAAAAATCCTAATGCAACCGAGTGTGCAGAAGGAGAGCTAAAAAGCAAGGCACTCAGGCCAACAACCAACTCAAAACACCCACTGCAACAGCTGTGCTACAATAGGTGGAGTAACAACAAAGATGGTCAGAATACCAACAAGCAGCAGGCTTCCTAGAAAAGAAAAATGGTGGACTCACTAGACCAAGGGAGGTAAAGGAGCATGCAAACACCTAGCTAAAAGTATTCTGACTTAACTAAACATATCCTCTGCAAGGTGATGAAATCCAAGTCAGACAATATGAGTAGGAAAGCCAAGTGGCTATGATATCCCCCTACCGGGAGGGATACCGGGTAGTCAATCCTAGAAGAATGGCAACTAAGATACCCCGTTCATGACACGTCCAGAAAGGTGAATCTGCCGTTTAGTTCGTTGACCGCAATACCCCTATACAGGGATATCCCGCGAACCGCGAAAGGTAGCCCTTCGGTTACTGAATGGAGTGCGGTATTCCACTCAGGCCTCCGGAACCAGTCTCCCGACTTCAACCCTCCTAAGGGAGAGGCCCTCTGATAAACTGGTCGTGACCGTGCCAAAAAGTACTAGGGGATTTTGGTTCCCTAGTTGGACAACAACTATGTCTCAAGTGAAATGACCAAGGGGTGTTATTGGAAGCCTATCCCCCTGATCCTACCTAACTACAATGATTCTTTAGTGTTCCCCAAGTGGGGTTAGAATGTTGGTTTAGTTAGGTACTTTTTAAGGCTCACTTGATTTAATGTGACAGAGTGTGTGCTCGTGAGGTGTTGAACCCAAAAACAGAAGTGCCACAAGGGAGGGCAACTTCCAATCTATCAATAATGCTGAAATTGATTCTTTTAATTTGCAAAATTTTCTGAAAATAAAAATACTGAAATTTTAAAAAGATTCTGTAAAAGGAACAGAAATTATGTTGCAGAAAGGCTGTAAGGAAGTAGGCTGCAGGTGGGACAGAGGGCTGTTCAAATGCAGAAAATATTGCAGCAAGAGGGGCTGGGCTCAAAAACAGGAAAAGAGCAGAAATCAGACCGCGGGTCTGTGGCGGGTCAGAACAGGCCGACCGCGGGTTTGAGGGCAACAGCGGCGGTCAGGTCGCGGCTATCGGGCCAATAGTTGCAGTCGGGACGCAGGAAACAGGGGACAAGGCACAGTCGGGTCGCGGCTATCGGGCCAACAGTGGCAGTCGGGACGCCCGAAAGAGGCAGAAAGCCGCAGTCGAGACGCGTGAACAAGGCCGATAGGCGCAGTCAGATCGCGGCAAACAGGCTGGTTAGCCACGGTCAGATCGCAGGTAACAGACTTGAATCCGCCGACTGAGCGTCGGAAGCAGTCTGAGAGCCACGGTCGGATCGCGGGTAAAGGCCTGAAAGGCGCGGTCGGGACGCGACTGTAGAGGAAAAAGACGCGGTATGCAGCGGCCGAAAGGGATAGCCGAAAGAAAAAATTTAAAACGGAAACCAGAAATTCGAAAACTAGGGGAGTCGCCAAAACTGTAGCTAGGGTTTTACCCCTAGCTTGTGCCAATGAGCACCTACTAAGGAGAATGGACTCCTTAGTAGCAGTTCAGTATATTAAACTAATTATGCAATAAACAAAAAATTAAATTATTTCTAATACAAGCATGAAGCATAAACACCAAAATGAAAGAATGTCTTTGTATTGATGTTACCTTGAGTGTCAAGGTTGGTGAAGCCCTTTGCAGTGTCCAAGAGGATGCTCCAAGCTCCAAGAATGCTCCTTCTCCTTCTCCAATGTTGGGGATGGGCCAAAGGTGGCTCTCAAGGTGAAACTAGTTCAAAGGTGGACTAGGGTTTCGAGAGAGATTTTGGCAGAGTAAGGGTGCTTGTGATTGTGGATATGGAATAAGGGATCTCCATCACCTATTTATAGTTTTTTGGTGGTGGAGTGCTGACCCATGGTTTTAGGAAACACATGGTTTTGGGCAGTTGTATAGGGTTTTTTCCTCCTTTTCCTCATTATTTTATATTTTTATTCCCTTTTTAGGGGATTTTTGCTATTTTTGGAGGAAAAGGGGGTTTTTTAGCCTTTTTTAGGCTATTTTGATGGTTTTGTGGCCTTTTGGAGGCATTTTAGGCCTTTTGGAGGCATTTTAATGGGATTTTTTGGGATTTTAAGGGAAAAATGGTAGGAAAATGGACAAATGAGCCATATAATGTGGTAAATGAGCTAGTGAGCACTTTTTGGGTGTTAACACTCCCACATACCTTGCGTATATCAGGAGACACCACTAGGATTCCTGAGACCAATTGAGTTAACCTTTTGGCCATCTTGGTGGAGCAATACACTGAGAACAACACTCGGGGAGATTACTACCCACATACCGTCCAGGCAATCGGGTATTCAGGAAAGGGTATAGTCCCAATCCTCCTTGTCACATTTTACTATTGGACCCTGCAATATATAGCGATTTGCGAAGCCTTAACAATCCTGTGAGGTTCCAGACCTTTGAATCCACTCTTATCACATAAGTTTGCTTGTGGCCTTAGTTTGTGTAGGGTTTTGTCTGGTTTTCTTTTCTTTTGTGTAGCTTGCCTTAGGAGAAACTTTTGTTTCAGTCACTCTAGCTGACTTTCCTTGGAGAAGGTCCCGTAGGATTTAGAACTTGCCACCCAAATATCCCCTTAACCAGGAGGTAATTTTGAGGGTAAGGATGGACCCACGAGCCAGGGTCGGGTCGCATGAAGTGGAAAACCCCACTTTGAATGTTGGAGGATTTTTGTTTCCTCACACTCCTGCAGATTCACCTACCTCTCATCCCCTACAGGGTGAAGAAGCAAAAATCCCCACTTCACAAGACTTATCTCCCATTTCCCTGGCAGAGCCTGGATTGTTGGAATGGATAAATCAACCCCAGTATGACCCCAGAGCAGTTGTTTTCCCTTCAGCAGCTTATTGGACATCCTCTCCGTGCCACCCACTGGACCATTTTGCCATTGCATCCCCACCTAGTTGGTCTAGTCCCGATGACCGCTTAGCACCTTATCGTGAGCAATTGGCTCATTTACGTGCTATGGGTGAGGACTTTCGAAGATGAAATTTTCAACTAAGGATTGACGAACCCATCCCAGGTCGCTCTTTATCTTTTGAGTCACCAGAATCATCCACGCAACACATGACCATTGCTGAAACTAGTCAACCATCCATTCCTGCACATACGTCCCCTAGACATGAGACCAGTTCGGTACCTCTGACGACCCAACCTGTTGAAGTACAACACTCCAACACACCTGTGACCACCATGGTTATGTCACCTACTCCACCCCCACCCCAAACTTCGAGGGGAGGATACTCTTTACCCCCTACCTTCTTTACAGGTAATGGTAATCTTGCGGTGAATGATCAACAATGAGTGTTGGGTCAACCTTTACTTAGTGGTCAGCAAGTTGTTTCTGGGGGAAACCCCTATCTCTTAACCATAATACTACAGCAAGAGTTCCCATCGGTCCTTCCATTGGAAATTCCTTACCTCCTGGACCTTCCACTACGGGACTATCCCATGTTGGGGGACCATCCAACGTAATTCAACCTCCATCGATACAAGCGTATCCAGGTCAACTTAATCCCAGAAACGCACTCTACGGGGTACCCTACCCCGGCAACCCTTACACTCTATGGGGATAACAGAATGTGTTACAACATGGACCCCCACTTACAGTCCCTCAAGTCCATCCACCCCCCTTTGGTCCACCCCCAACTTCCATTGGAGGCGACGGGCCCCCACATAACTCTAGAGGAGGAGGACCTCTACCTTCTGGTGGAGGACCACCTCACTTTGGTCATCATGGCCCACCCCCCCTGGTGGTGGTGGTGGAGGACCATCCCATCCTGGTGGCGGTGGTGGAGGACCATCCCATCCCGGTGATGGTGGTGGAGGAGGTTCTCATCCTGGTGGTGGTGGTTGTGGACCACCACCCTACTATGGTGGATGTGGCAGAGGAGGCCCTTACCCTTTCAATGACAGTAGTGGCCCACCACCCCCTCTTGGCAGAGGTAGTGGAGGCCCACCCTATTCCAGCGGTGGTGGCAGACCACCACCTCCTCCCGACGGAGGTGGTGGCAGCCCATCCTACCCTAGCACTAGTGGTGGACCCCCACCATTTGGAGGTGGCCCACCCCCTCCTAGCAGTGGAGGCGGGCCCCCACCTTATGGTAATGGGCCACCTTATTATGGTAATGGATCACCTTACTATGGTGGAGGACCTACGTTTTGTCCGAGTGGCTCATACCCCTATGGCTAGTTTCCTCTTGGAACACCCTATGGTCAATGGATACAAGGTCTCACTAGTCCTTACATGCCTTATCAGTACTATCAGTACCCGCAGCCTAATCCACAGCTGCCCTTTTTGGCTACTTTGGATCTGCTTGACCTGTCTCACCTAACCAACGACCCCATCTACCACATAACTAATTGGCCACCCATTCCGGTGGAACTTCCATCAGATATCCCAAAATTTGATGGCAAGATGGGTGAGGATCCTAAAAACCACGTGATGACATACCACTTGTGGTGTTCATTCAATTCCCTGATGGATGAATCAATTCGTCTTAGGTTATTTCAATGGACTCTCACTGGTTCGGCTGCCAAGTGGTATATTGAACTACCACCCCATTCTTTTCCTGATTTTGGTTCTCTTGCAATGAACTTTTTGACTCATTTCCAGCTACCTATAAGATATGAAACTGGTACAGAGCTTTTAACCTCGCTCTGTCAAAATACCGCTACTCACATCTCAAATCATATACATGAGTGGCAGAGGAGACGATGTCTCATTAAGGCTCCTATTCCAGACCAAATCCTAGCGGACTGGTTTACGAAGTCTCTCATACCTACCATAGCACGAGATGTTTCCATGGGAGGAGTTGTCACTAAGGAACAAGCCATTGCCCATGCCCACTTATTGGACTTAGTCTATGCTTAGTCCGACATGTTGTTTGATATTCTTCCTGATGTGCCCTGCAACACTTACTACCCCGCGAAACCACCCAAGGGACCCCAAGCCGATGGCATCATTGGATCCCTTACCACCCAACCTTCCTCTCAAACCGTTGGATCATTGAACCCCCAGGATTCTTCCCCATCACCAACATAGGCTGGTCACGACACAACCAAATCATCCACTCCTGCTATTACCGAAGAAGTGAATTCTGTTTCATCAACTTCACCTCAAAATTCTGGTGGTAAGGAGAAGAATAAAGGGAAACCTAAGAAATCTTCCACCTGATAGGAACAAAAGAGCACCCTTGATGATACCAAACATAAAAGGAAGTTGAATTATCATTGTCCACTGTGTGGTGATGATCACTTTTCTAAAGAGTGCCCCCATAGAGATGAAGTTCAAAAGTTTCTCAAGGGAAAACCCACACCCGCAATTCTCAACGATCCCTTCCCTGCTCAAAATCAACAGATGATTGCTCACACTTATCCTTCCCAAGGAGAATCATCTAGCACTGCGCATGTTCTCATGGTGCATAATGAGACCATCAACTTGAACACTCGTTCCCATTTGTATGACTCTATTCCGGTGAAGGAACCTATTGGAAGTAATACTAAAAAAGCTTCCACTTCGATTCCCGACGTCACCATACCGGCTGCTTCTCTCACCATTGAGAATCCCTCTTTCGAGTTAGTGTTGTGTCCACCCAAGAGCACGATTAGAAAATCAGTTTTCAATCCTAATGCTCAGGATGCTAAAAAATACAACATAGTAGAAGACCTAGCACAAGCTCCTTGTGCTATGTCGACGCTCGAGGTCTTGAAAAACTGTCCTAATCAGCGCAAGACTCTCCTCACTGCCATCGGTGCAGCTGACCCAAATTCATCGAATACCATCATGTTCTGGCTGGAGTACTTCAAACCGAGGCTCTCCCATCAGTTGGCATTTCAAGTTGCCACAAACATTGTTGGGAAGATAATACATCATACCGTTTTGGACGAAGGATCCTCTACGTCAATCATGTCGATCCCATGTTGGAGAGCCATTGGATCTCCTGAGTTGAACCGCTCTCCTACCACTTTGAGAGCATTCGAAGGACATAGATTTCAACTTGATGGGCTATTACAAGCTTTACCAATCGAGATGGGGGGCAAGACCACAACCATTAATGTGGAAGTAATCGTTTCCCTGTTGGATTATAACATTCTGCTTGGTCGTAACTGGTTTTACGCCATGACTGCGGTCGCATCATCTGTCTTCTGCATAGTACAATTCCCCCATCAAGGCTGAATTGTCTCAGTCAACCAACTGGACGTCTGCAAACCTGACATCGCTACTCACCCAGGCGATAATGTTTCGTCAATTGGACAATATTTGTAGAAGTATGAGAGTGTGGGGGTCGGCCTCCTTAAGCATTCATCCCTTATGGGCGTCTTTCCTACTTTGGATCCCCAAAACCATGTTTCCAGGATGAACATGATCTCCTCATAGTTTTCATCTATCCCCAACTCCACTGATTCATGGCTTGTACCCGATGAAGCAACCACACACTTTATTGGAGACACCATGCCTATATCACCCACCAAACTCATGTACGAGGCTATCCATCCAGCACCAGAGGACCACTCAGTTGTGGCCTCCACCTCCTGTTCTCCACAATGGACATCATCCGATCCTCTGCTATAGACTTTTCATTCTAACAAGTCCATTGTGGAAATCATGAGCGTAGATGACCCTACGTGGGAAGATCTCCATCATCGTTCGTATTTCCTTCCTTTTTTGGATATTGTGGAGAACGACATTAGCACCATCTTCACACCGGATGTCTACTCTGGGTCTCAGTCCTCGATACTTACGTGTCAAACGGAATCCAAAGGAAACTTAGCCAACATCAAACCCACCACTTCAATAGACATTTTGGTTACTCCTGGTGTATTGGAACACATTCACTTAGGCTAGAAGTGTTCCCCCGAAGAAGTCATTACTTATATGGCGTTATTCAAGCGATTCCGAGACATGTTCACTTGGACCTACGAGGAGATGCCTGGGATAGACCCCACCATTGTTTTACACGAGATTAAAACCTATCCCAACGTTAAACCTGTCCTCCAAAAGTTGCGACCGGTACACCCTCGGAAGACTACTGAAATCAAGGCAGAGATTGAGAAACTCTTGAAGGTCGGCTTCATCTATCTTGTCCCATTGACATAATGGGTCTCAAACGTCATCCTTGTTACCAAAAAGCAGGGTACCATTCGTGTTTGTGTCGATTATGTGGATCACAACAAAGCTTGTCCAAAGGACAACTACCTGACTCCCTTTATTGACTAGATTATCGATAATTGTGCCAGAAGTGTCATCTTTTCATTTATGGATGGTTTTTTCGGATACAACCAAATCGAGATCCACCCCGCCGACCAACACAAGACTACATTCATATGCCCTTGGGGAACGTTTGCGTATCGTAAAGTCCCATTTGGTCTTAAAAACATTGGTGCCACATTCTAGTGAGCCATGTCATACGCCTTCCATGATGTGAAGGACTTTGTGGAACCCTACTTGGATGATCTCCCTGCCCATTCAAAGCAGCGAGAGTTCCACATAGATGATCTGATGGCTATTTTCCTTAGATGCAGATGGTACAATACCCGTCTAAATCCTCATAAATGTATTTTTTGTGTTGAGTCTGGACGCCTCTTAGGGTTTATCGTCTCGAGAGATGGGATCCGCATTGATCCCTTGAAGGTGGAAGCCATTGTCTCTCTTCCACCTCCAACCAATATTATGGAACTTCAGAGTCTATAGGGCAGAGAAACTTATTTACGGTGTTTTCTTTTTAATTTCATACAAAAGACATAGGGCTACATGAGATTAATGAAGAAGGATGTCCCATTCATCTAGGACGACCAAGCTCAACAATCTTTTGATAGTTTGAAACATGCCATCACGCATGCCCCTTTGCTCCAACACCCGAATTACTATCGAGATTATATTTTATATCTCGCTGCTTTTGACACCATTATCGCCATGGTTTTGGTACAGGAAGACCAGAACGACCAAGAACATGTGATATACTATGCCAGTAAAGGTCTTATTGACACTGAAACTCACTATTCACATGTCAAAAAGCTCACTCTTGCGGCAGTCATCGCCGTACAGAAGTTATGACATTACATCTTGCTTCGCACCACCACCATCATCGCCGATTCGAACCCCATGTACCATGTTCTGACTCGTCAAGTGCTTGGGGGCAAGTACTCACGTTGGATCATGATACTGCAAGAATTTGATCTTCTTTTCGAAAAAGCTAAGTCTAAAAAGTCTTTGGTGTTTGCTGAGCTCATCTGCGACCTTTCCCGTACTGATGTAGAATCCAAGCCCAATGACTCTTTTCCGGATGAGTCATTGTTTCTTATCAGTATGTTTGATCCGTGGTATGGAGATATCACATTGTATCTTCAAACCCAAAGTTTCATCCCTCAATTGTCTCGCGACGACCGTCGTCAAATACACCACCATGCTAAGTATTATCTGATTATCAGTGATACTTTGTACCTCCGTGGTATCAATTCTATTCTTCGATGTTGTCTGAATCATGATGAGGTTGAACACATCCTAAATGACTGTCACGCTGGGGCTTGTGGTGGTCATCTCTCTGGGATGGCTACATCCCAAAAGATTTTGCGTGCAGGATATTATTGGCTGTCTATCTTCAAAGATTGTATCGAGGCCGTAAAAAAATGTCCTCCATGTCAACATTTTCATACTAAAAAGTGCACACATCCCGCCCCATTACACCCAGTTATTGCCATTGGCCCCTTCGCTAAATGGGGCATTGATTTCATGCATTGTAAGCCTACCTCGGTTGGGGGGCATAATTATGTCATTGTAGCTGTGGACTACTTTACAAAGTGGGCCGGGGCAATGCCTACATACACGAACGATGGAAAGACCGTCGCACTCTTCATGTTTAACCATGTAATAGCGCAGTTTGGAGTTCCTCAAGCGATAGTTACCGACCATGGTTCTCACTTTATGAACCATATGGTTGACGAGTTGAGCGATAGATTGGGTTTTCGTCATGAAAACTCAACACCATACTACTCACAATCAAACAGATAGGTCGAGGCCATTAACAAGGTTTTGAAAACTATGGTCCAACGTATGGTGGGTAGACACAAGTCCAATTGGCATAATATGCTCTTCTCTGCATTGTGGGATTATCAAACCTCCGTTAAAAACGCCACTGGATTTACTCCCTTCCAACTAGTGTATGGATTGGAGGCAGTCCTTCCTATTGAGTGCGAAAACCCGTCTCTCAAGCTCTCCATCGAACTTCTTCCCAACACTACTGCCGAGGAAGAATGCTTCCTCTACCTAGCTAAGCTCGACGAGACTCACCGAGATGCCGCTCTCGCCAATGAGGCTCATAAGAGACGCATCAAAGCGTAGTATGAAAAGTCGATAGAACCTCACACCTAAAGTGAAGGATATTTGGTCCTCACATACGACCAAAAACATGATAAGCTGGGGGCAGGAAAGTTTGAGTCCATGTGGCATGGAACTTACATAGTGAAACGCGTCTTAGAGAAGGGAGCTTATGAGCTTGAAGACTACAACGGGATATCTTTAGGTGAGCCTCGTAATGGGCTCTACCTGAAGAGGTATTATGCCTGAGTACTTTTGTATATACTGTACATGGTGTGTGTGTGTTTTTGTGTGGTGTGATGATTTGATTTTTTGTGTGCTTAGGTGTTGTTTCATTTCTTATACCATGTTCTGTCTGTGTGTGCAGATGGAAATGTGCTATGGATTCACGGTCGGCGCCAGCCGGCATACCCGCAGCCTTGCTTCGATAGCCTGGGTACTCTATTCACCTACTAGCAAACTCATCAGCTCGGGGGGAATGTGTCTAGGTTTCACGATCAACAATGCTGCAGAATATCAAGCAGTCATTGGAACCCTAACTGACGCCATTTATTTGGGTATGGACCATGTTATCATCCACTTGTATTCTCAACTTGTGGTCTCTCATCTTAACCGAGTCTACGTCATCCACAATCCTACTTTACTCCATCTTTATGGACGAGTATGTCTTCTGGAAAGGTCCTTCGAGTCCATTCAGTACCTGCACATTCCATGAGACATGAACACAGTTGTTGACTCTATGGCCAACTTCATCTTATATTGGTACATTGCACACACATAAGCATATTCATGAATTGTTAATAGTAGACATAACATGTAAATAACTCATTTGATAAGCAAACACATAAACAAGACCACACCATTCATCCATTTAAAACACATAATGTATAAAACCGCCAGAATGTATGTATATATATATCATCATAAAAAGTAGTGCTGGTACAAAATCTGAAGCACGACGGCTTTCAGTGAGTCTATACAAAATCTGAAGCCTCGTAGCTTTCAGTAGTACAAAATTTGAGGCCTCTAAGCTCTCAGTACATACATAATAACAACATAAGGCCTAACGCCTGGCCTGCACACCCCTAGGTCTAGCAGCTCTATCCTACTCAGTATGGAAGCAGTCAACTGCTCTCGTGACCTTGTGAAGTAGCGCATTGAAGCGTGCAGTTGCTCCTACTGTATATCCCTTCATAGGCCGTGGTAACTCATCTACTATCGGCTCTGGAACATCTAATGTCAACCTACTCAGGTTCGCGTAGATATCCTCCATCTCTACAATGGCAGCATGTACGGATGGAGCCATGACTTCTCCCTATCCTCTCTCTCTCCTCGCAAGAAGAGAGACTCCCACTGGTCGTACGAGGCCCACATATGCACACACATGTTGTTAACTCGTCAGCACTACAAAAAACAAAAATCATAAATATACAAAACTAAAAAGTACAAGGGTTTTTGTTCTTACCTATGTCCCCCATACTGCTCCCTCGGGCAATGCTAAGTCTAGATCATCTCTGTAATCTGTACCATTGTATGGGTAATCCTCCACCATGAGCAACTGGCCTTCTAGCCAGGTGAAGAACTCAGGACCATATCCGATGATAGGGCCCCCACCATGGCAGGCCATCACCTCTGTCCATCTAGCCATGTGAGGATCCCTAGGATCCCTGTCGTCCAATGGTACCTGTGGGTGTAAGAGGGGGACCCGCTCCAATAGAAACGGGATCACTATATACATGTAGCCGAACTATTTGAGCTCTCCCTGCCAACACTTGGTCAGCTGAGCTCAAATATTCGTGAGGAGTCCCTTGGACCAGTTGAAGAACTTCAGAGACATAATTAAAATAAAATAATGGTTAAATATTTTAACTAAAATAATTAACGATAACGACACATCGTAGCTCTTAAAACAAATTACGACGATAGTTGTATTTGCTAATGCGGAAATAAAATGGGTACTAATCAAAAGACAAATTACGATTATAACACAAAATACATCATCAGAACTGCTTGTGTTTAATTGTAAACTACATGTTGTAAATAGGTTTATCTTGTGATTTATTTTCTTGATAAAGTACTGACAATTTTATTTTGAATGATGACGAAGGGGTCCTACGAGGTACCCTGAGGTTTACTTAGCTATGTTTAGCTAAAGCATTTGAACCTGTTTCAATGTGCATCAACGCAGGTAAGAATATTACGACAATTCAAGTGATAAGAGTAACTATGTTTTTCAATTCATCGTCAATGTAATGTGAAAACTCTAATTACTTCCTTGCATGAAAGTTATTGAAGGTATGGATCTTTTTCCTACTTCTCGTTTACGTGCTAGTTTACAAGCTTAACAATACTATTGGAACCCTATCAGCATTTGCTATAATACAAGGAGGGGTAATGTCCTATGTATTAAACTTACACTATGAGTTCTTGATTAAGTGCTAGATTCCAATGTACACATAGATTCACTTGAAATCATCAAAATATCTATATTAGCTTAAACATCTCTCAATTTATAATTTATGAAAATAATTCCAATTGTTATTATCATAATACGATGATACTATTGTCAAATTGCAACATTATAGGATTGAGATCTTTTAAATTTATAGTTTATGCTATTTCAATATGAACAAACATTATAATGTGCACAATATGACACCTAGACTAAACATTAAGTATCGAAGGTCTTCTATAATCAATGACCTTTGTCAATTGAGTAACAATATACAAATATCTAAACTATGCATTTGATGACCGATACTTTGGAATGAAATGAACTTTATAAAGTAACCCTAAGTCTTTATACTGACATTTAATATCGTCAGGGGTAATGAATGTGATGGTATTTTAGTACTAGCAGTCTGTCGGATCCTGGTCATAGCATTAACTTTGCCTACATGTTGAGTGTAGTGGGTGTCTTAGGTGGATGCCTTCGTGGTTGAAGGTCACGTGAAATAGTTCACAAAAACTATTACGATGTTGAGCTGTGTCATACTTTAGCCCTTGGTCTAGTGATTTGGAGACGTGGTGGATGTGATAATCAATATGGTATTCAATGCAGTGGTTTCCTGAACTTCAACATGCCTGGCTGGCATCTCCTCCATCATTGATCTCACAATATCTTGGGCTTTGGAAAGAAACCCTAGTCTTTCGTTGCAAGAATCGTTGAATTGTTTCTTGGCCTTCATTTCATGTGTTAGTGGCAAAGTAGAGAGGCCAACAGCCTGCTGCAATGTAGGGTTTGGAAGTTGGTTGTTTGGAGGATTCCTTCCTTGGTTTCGATCCTTGGACCTGTAAGGGATAATTTATATGTTTCCAGGATCTATATTTTTTGTGGAGCTGAGCCACGATACAATCTTTGAAGTAGTTTGTAAGGTTTTTCTGTCAGTTTCTTTGAGTGCAATGTCGAACTGGAGTTCAATTCTCCTAGCTATAAGTGGTTGTTCTCTAAGTTCAAAACTCTTATTCCATGTATTCATTAGATGGATTTGTCGTCTTGTTTGCGTGATGTGTCTCAATCCAGGAGCTTCGATGCTAAGGTATTTTTTTGAAAAAAAGTAGTAATAAATTTGTATTATTCCAAAGTCACATCCTGTGTTTTCTTTGTTTTAACCTTTCAAGCTGTAAATGGCAAGTGAATACTTCATTGAAGGATTTCTATGTGTAAAGCTCGGGTGAGGATGCTGCATCAACCACCTGGTAAGCCTCAGTGGTTCTTAAACCCTCGTAGGTACATTTGGCATGGTTTGGCCGGTGTTTACAGTTGACGAGAGTTGGAAAAATATTGTCCCTGACAAGGGTAATGGTTGAGGTTAAGATGTTTTTAGAACAATATGTTACAAGAGGAGAAATCCTCAGTCTATGTTGTTATTCGGCCCAGTAGTGTTTTGATGTGGCGTTTAAATAACTGTGAACTTTTTTTACGAAGTGGTTGCTAAGGAATGAACCCTATATGGTTTAGGAACCTTGAACTATTTTCAGTATAAACTCTATTAATAAATTGACTATATTATTAAATATAAAAACTAGCCGAGAGTTGAGGGTTTAACTCGTTTCTACAAAATATGGAAAGTCTTGTGTTAAAATGTTTATAATTCTGTTTAAGTAATGATATGGGATTGAGTTTGTATATGATGAATAATTTTCCTGAACTGCGTCTATGTTTGAATAAGTTGATAATTTGGTTAGAAAAACAAAGTTGATTCAGACAGAGAGCCATAGGTTAAAATTTCTCGACAGATAAACCTTGTTCTCATATTGTTTTAAGTTTGAGTTTGGAAATGATAATGTGACTCCATTTTGTTTTGATCCAAATCTTGAATGAATAAAATGGTTGATAAAGTAATAATAGCACTCTTGTCTGAAATTGATTGTAATGCGTTTTTCGGTTTTTGGAATCAGGTGAAAATAATTGATAAGAGTTTAATTCTAAATAAATAAAATACGATAATATTGAAATATCATAGTTATTCTGCGTTTAAGAAAACTTGGCAAAGGTGATACGAATTATCTAGTTCTTCCTTTCTAATTACTTGTTAGTTACTTCAAGTGAAAAGGCTAGTCCTTGTTTTGATCTTAGATACTAAAGTAAAATATAGGAAATATTAGAAGTCTATGTAATGTTTGGAAAACATGGTAAACATAAATCTAGGTTATTCCATTCCTATCAGAAAAGAAATATAATAAATTGTTATGAAATGCTGTTATGATTATTTTGCAGCTGTTATAAATTTTCATAAATGTCGATAGAAGAAAAGAGATAAAAAAATAGTACTATTCTGTGTAAAAGAGGAAAATAAAAGAATGCATCACATTTGCATCTGAACAGAAGTAAGTGATGTAAGATAAAAAAGAAAAACCCTAGGCAAAATGCAGAGATGATATGTTAACTTAATTTCTATATAATAGAAACTATTATAATGCTTGCATTATGATATGTTGAGTGTAAATCCTGAATCTAAACATATATAAATGAACTCGCAGAATTAATAGAAACACTGTAGTGTTAGCCTATCCATTCACTTGGCATTCTGCCCATCAATCATCTGGCTCAATTTTTACTTCTCTGTACTGGAGTACGATGCAGAAAGTCCACATGGGAAAAAATGCAGAGAAAATATTTAATCTATCATCTCATTTACTTAACTATCATGAAATCATATATAGGTATGAAATTGAAAACAATTACTTATGTATGTCATTAACTGTAAATATTACACCTATAATTTCAGAGAATTAGTTAACTAAAAATAATAAGATAGAAAAGTAGAACCTGATTGACTGTAGGAGAAACAAATAACCGAAGGAGCCCGTTCCACCCAACCGAATCCTGAAGACAGCCAAATTACTTGCCTTAGGACCCCCGAGCTTGTTCACTGAACCACTAGGAAGAAGAATCTATAGAAGCTTTAGGTCATCTACTTGCAGCAACAAAGTAGTTCATCCAGTCATATAGACTTAGAAGTTAAAGAGACCTACACCAGCACCTCTGGTTTCTTTCTCAAAAATATTCAGCAGCCTCACAATGCACTTCCACTTAGGATCCCTATTCAAATCTCTCAGTGATCACCTGATACACTTGAGGAATTATTTCTGCAGAAAATAATGTAGAGCTTCCTGCTCAATTCGAATTGCCTTATCTAGGCTGCCTAGCCCTTTTAGTGGTTAACCTAATCATTAATGAGCCATCAGCTCTCTTCCACCCACCTGGGGGATAATGCCACAAATTTAGGGGTAGTTGTCCCATAACCAACAACTAGTGGTGGAGTGCAAATGCTGACATCTGTCCCATGCCTTCTAACAACATCCATTCCTCCTAGTGGGTTAGTGAACACTCATTTAATAGTTCCCTTGGGTGTTTGTCTCCTGTTTTAATTTATTAAATAATAATAATCATTCATTGCAATCATCCTTGACAAATTTGGTCATAATTACAAAACTTTGTAATTATAATTTAATATAATGTTTTTACAATAAAATAAATAGTCTCAAAATTTGGGTAGGTGACATACATCCCCCCTGAAGTCTCAACATCGTCCTTGATTTTGTTTATTCATTCTTTGAGTGTTCCTAAAACAGAGCTGGGTATGCTTCCCACATACTACTCTCCAACTCCCAGGTTGCCTCTTCTAGGCTAAGGTGCTTCCACTGCACCTTTACCTGCCCAATTGTGAGATTCCAGAGTACAGTTTCCCTCCTTTCGAGGATACAATCCGGTTCCACTTGAAAATCACCGTCTTGTTCCACCTCTAAATCATTCCAATTTATAACATTAGTAGCATCATGTACATATTTCTTTAAAACTGAAATATGAAAGACATTATGTATTTTTAGATTTGGTGGCAAAGCTAGTTGATATGCCACGGGTCCAACCCTTGAAAAAATATCGAAAGGACCAAAATACCTGGGTGCCATCTTGGGACAGCTTCCCGGTTTTAATGAAATCTTCTTTGGTATTACCTTAATGAAAACATGCTCACCAACCTGGAACTCTTTATGAGTCCATTTAACATCTGCTTGAATTTTTTTCCTATCTTGGGCAGCTTTAAGATTTCTTTGTACCTGTTGCATGGTTAGTTCTATTTCCTTCAACAATTCAAGTCCTAAAATAACTCTATTAACTGGATCATTCCAAGAAACTGGTGTATTACATTTCCTACCATAAATAATTTCAAAAGGGATAAGCCTGGCTGATGCATGATAATGGTTGTTATATGCAAATTCTGCTAAATGCAAATAGTCCTCCCACTTACTAGGTTGTTCCTTAACTTACATCCTTAGCATGGCTTCCAATATCTGATTCACTCTTTCTGTCTGTCCATCCATTTGTGGTTGAAATGTTGTGCTGAAGTTTAAAGTTGTATTCAACCCTTTAAACAAATATCTCCAGAAGTTTCCAGTAAACTTAGAATCACAGTCTGAAACTGTCACTTTTGGTATTCCATGCAATCGAAAAATCTGTTTCATGAAAATTTCTGCAATGTCTGGAGCCTTATGAGTAGTTTTTACTTGTATAAAATGTGATGCCTTGATGAGTTTTTCCACTACCACCATGATGGAATCATTTTGTTTTTGATTCTTGGGTAGTCCGGTAACAAAATCTATGCTTATGATCTCCCATTTCCAGCTAGGTATAGGCAATGGCTGTAACAGTCTAGCCGGATGCTGAAATTCAACTTTTACTTTTTGATAGTCAAAGTATTTAGCTATATATTTTGCTACTTCATCCTTCATTCTGGGCCAATAATACTCTTTCCCTAACATAGTGAAGATTTTTTGATAACCTGGACGACCAGAATAATGACTTTTGTGCATCAGATCTAAAATCAGAATTTTTATCTTTGGTACATTGGGCACATATAATATTTTCTTGTACAACAACAATCCATTTTCTTTTAACCTGTAGTCTGCCATAGAATTTTGAAAATTACTTTCTGTACTCTTCATCAGTTTTAATCCCTTCAAAAATCTGATTTTCTAAATCTGTTGTGTATGTACTGATGGCCGAAATAAAATTTAACTTTGCATTACAACTTAAAGCATCAACAACCTTGTTCTCTTTACCCTTTATATGTTGAATTTCAAAATCATATTCACTTAGAAAGGTTATCCATCTAGCCTGTCTAGCATTCAAATTCGTTTGATCTAATAAATACTTCAGCCCCATTTTATCTATCATCAAAGTAAATTTTCTGCCAATAAGATGGTGACGCCACATTTTCAAGGCATGTATTACTCCTAATAATTCCAGATCACATGTAGAGTAATTTTTCTCATGTATTTTCAGCTTTCTAGACTCATATGCAATAACATGTACTTCTTGTGTTAGGACTCCATCGAGTCCGTCATTACATGCGTCAATGCATACTATAAAATATTTATTAGTATCCGCAATTCTCAAAATAGGTGCTGTAGTTAGTAATTCCTTCAACTTCTTAAAACTGTCTGCACACTTTTGATCCCATATAAACTTCTTCCCCTTCTTCTGTAAGGAGGTTATGGGGTTTGCAATCTTTGAAAAACCTTCTATGAATTTTCTATAATATCCGGTAATCCCCATAAACGACCGTACATCTGACACATCCTTAAGAACCGACCATTCATTAATGGCTTTTATCTTGTCGGGATCAACCAAAATTCCTTCCTTAGAGATTATGTGACCTAAATACTGAATCTTATCCTTGTGAAAGTCACACTTACTAAACTTAGAATATAACTAATGATCTCTCAAAACTTGTAAAATAATACGCAGATGTTCATCTTGTTCTTCCTTACTTTTAGAATATACCAGAATGTCATGTATGAACACAATGACTAATTTATCCAAATATTTGTGCAGAATATTGTTCATATAGGAACTTCTACTTCAAGTACCGTTTAAAAGTGCTCCAATTCACATCTTTGTATTTGATGCCCTTCACTCTTTTGATGTCCTGCCACCAAATATCTGCCTTACTGATCAGGTTGTATATGGCCATCTTTTCTTTTAATGATTCTGAATAATCATAGATTTGAAAGTATTTCTTCATCCCGGACAGCCATGCTTGAGCTATCTCTCTTTTCTCAGTTTCACCATTGAAAGTTGGGCATTTGATTTTCTTGAACTCCCCAGAAATTTGTTCATACTGTTTGTGGATTTTTCTTCTTGGTTTGTAATCCCCTTTGCTACTATCACTTGAATAATTACGTTTCTTTTTACGTATCTCATTTGCAGCTACAGATGATGTTGAACTGTTATCATCAATTTTCACTTTCTTATCCTTGTTCTTATGAGGTAAGTATTCAATCTTGGAGGTATTTTCAACCCTTCTATCCTATTCATCCGTTGGACACTGATCGAATAGTACTTGGTTCAGTTCTTCTTGTGCCTTCAGAATTCTCTCATTATCTTGTTTAACAGATCTTATTTCTGCCTTCAACTCCTGAAAAGCATGTAACAATTCCGATGAATTGTCATTCAATTCACCATGGAATTCTTCTTCATAATGCTGTCCAGTGCTATCACTGTTTGGTCGAAATCTGTCCTCCATGTGTTCAGCTGATCCTTCCATACCTGTAATTTAGAAAAATAATTTTCTGTATACAAAATAATTTAATTAGTAAATATTTTTTCTTTCATAAAATTTTCTATTACGTGTTCTTTGGACCTTTTTCAAGCCAAGAGTTCGAACATGAGCTAATATACCACATGTAACATCCCGAAAATTTACAAAAATATATTTTTTTAAAGTAGCAATAATTACTGAAATTGCTAATGCAGAAAATAAAATAATGGTTAAATATTTTAACTAAAATAATTAACGATAACGAGACATCGTAGCTCTTAAAACAAATTACAACGATAGTTGTATTTGCTAATGCGGAAATAAAATGGCTACTAATCAAAAGACAAATTACGATTATAACATAAAATACATCATCATAACTGCTTGTGTTTAATTGTAAACTACATGCTGTAAATAGGTTTATCTTGTGATTTATTTTCTTGATAAAAGACTGACAGTTTGCTTTTGAATGATGATGAAGTGGTCCTACGAGGTACCTTGAGGTTTACTTAGCTATGTTTAGCTAAAGCATTTGAACCTGTTTCAATGTGCATAAACGCAGGTAAGAATATTACAACAATTCAAGTGATAAGAGTAACTATGTTTTTCAATTCATCGTCAATGTAATGTGAAAAATCTAAGTACTTCCTTGCATGAAAGTTATTGAAGGTATGGATATTTGTCCTATTTCTCATTTATGTGCTAGTTTACAAGCTTAACAATACTATTGGAATCCTATCGGCATTTACCATAATACAAGGAGTGGTAATGTTCTTTGTATTAAACTTACATTATGAGTTCTTCATTAAGTGCTAGATTCCAATGTACACATAGATTCACTTGAAATCATCAAAATATCTATATTAGTATAAACATCTCTCAATTTATAATTTATGAAAATCATTCTAATATAGCAATTGTTATTATCATAATACGATGATACTATTGTCAAATTGCAATATTACAGGATTGAGATCTTTTAAATTTATAGTTTATGCTATTTCAATATGAACAAACATTATAATGTGCACAATATGAAACCTAGACTAAACATTAAATATCGAAGGTCTTCTATAATCAACGACCTTTGTCAATTGAGTAACAATATACAAATATCTAAACTATGCATTTGATGTCCGATACTTTGGAATGAAATGAACTTTATAAAGTAACCCTAAGTCTTTATACAGACATTTAATATTGACAGGGGTAATGAATGCGATGGTATTTTTGTACTGGCAGTCTGTTGGATCCTGGTCATAGCATTAACTTCGCTTACTTGTTGAGTGTAGTGGGTGTCTTAGGTGGATTCCTTCATGGCTGAAGGTCACGTGAAAGAGTTCACAAAAAATATTACAATGTTGAGCTGTGTCATACTTTATCCCTTGGTCTGATGATTTGGCAACGTGGTGGATGCGATAATCAATATGGTATTCAATGCAGTGGTTTCCCGAACTTCAACGTGCCTGGATAGAATCTCCTCCATCATTGATCTCACAAGATCTTGAGCTTTGGAAAGAAACCATAGTCTTTCGTTGCAAGTATCGTTGAAGTGTTTCTTGGTCTTCATTTCGTGTGTTAGTGGCAAAGTAGAGAGGCGGACAACCTGCTGCAATGTAGGGTTTGGAAGTTGGTTGTTTGGAGGAATCCTTCCTCGGTTTCGATCCTTGGACTTGTAAGGGATAATTTATATGTTTCCAGGCTCTGTATTCTTTGTGGAGCTGAGCCACGATACAGTCTTTGAAGTAGTTTGTAAGTTTTTTCTGTCAGTTTCTTTGAGTGCAAGGTCGAACTAGAGTTCAATTCTCCTAGCTATAAGTGGTTGTTCTCCGAGTTCAAAACTCTTATTCTTTATAATCGTTAGATGGCTTCGTCGTCTTGTTTGCGTGAGGTGTCTCAATCCAGGAGCTTCGACGCTAAGGTAAACTTTTCGAAAAATAGTAGTAATAAATTTATATTATTCCAAAGTCACATCCTGTGTTTTCTTTGTTTTAACCTTTCAACCTGTAAATGGCATGTGAATACTTCGTTGAACGATTTCTATGTGTAAAGCTCGGGTGAGGATGCTGCATTAACCACCTGGTAAGCCTCAGTGGTTCTTAAACCCTCGTAGGTACCTTTGGCATGGTTTGGCCGGTGTTGACAATTGATGAGAGTTGGAAAAATACTGTCCCTAACAAGGGTAATGGCCGAGGTTAATATGTTTTTAGAACAATATGTTACAAGAGGATAAATCCTCAGTCTATGTTGCTATTCGGCCCAGTAGTGTTTTGCTGTGGAGTTTAAATAACTGTGAACTTGTTTTATGAGATGGTTGCTAAGGAATGAACCCTATGTGGTTTAGGAACCTTGAACTATTTTCAGTATAAACTCTGTCAATAAATTGACTATATTGATAAATATAAAAACTAGCCGAGAGCCGAGGGTTTAACTCGTTTCTGCGAAATATGGAAAGTCTTGTGTTAAAATGTTTATAATTTTGTTTAAGTAATGATATGGGATTGAGTTTGTATACGATGAATAGTTTTCCTGAACTGCTTCTATGTTTGAATAAGTTGATAATTTGGTTATAAAAACAAAGTTGATTCAGGTCGAGAGCCATAGATTAAAATTTCTCGACAGATAAACCTTGTGCTCATATTGTTTTAAGTTTTAGTTTGGAAATGATAATGTGACTCCATTTTGTTTTTGATCCAAATCTTGAATGAATAAAATGGTTGATAAATTAATAATAGCACTCTTGTCTGAAATTGATTGTAATGCATTTTCGGTTTTTGGAATCAGGTGAAAAGAATTGATAAGAGTTTAATTCTAAATAAATAAAATACGATAATATTGAAATATCATAGTTATTCCACGTTTAAGAAAACTTGGCAAAGGTGATACGAATTATCCAGTTCTTCCTTTCTTTAATTACTTGTTAGTTACTTCAAGTGCATAGGTCAGTCCTTGTTTTGATCTTAGATACTAAAGTAAAATATAGGAAATATTAGAAGTCTATGTAATGTTTAGAAAACATGGTAAACATAAATCTAGGTTATTCCATTCCTATCAGAAAAGAAATATCATAAATTGTTATGAAATGATTTTATGATTATTTTGCAGTTGTTATAATTTTTCATAAATGTTGATAGAAGAAAAGAGATAAAAAAATAGTACTATTCTATGTAAAAGAGGAAAATAAAAGAATGCATGACATTTGCATCTGAACATAAGTAAGTGATGTAAGATAGAAAGAAAAACCCTAGGCTGTATGCAGAGATGATATGTTAACTTAATTTCTATATAATAGATACTATTATAATGCCTGCATTATGATACTTTGAGTGTAAATCTTGAATCTAAACATATATAAATGAACTCGCAGAATTAACAGAAACGATGTAGTGTTAACCTATCCATTCACTTGGCATTCTGCCCATCAATCATCTGACTTAATTTTTACTTCTTTGTACTAGAGTACGATGCAACAAGTCTACATGGGGGAAAATGCAGAGAAAATATTTAATCTATCATCTCATTTACTTAACTATCATGAAATCATATCTAGGTCTGAAATTGAAAACAATTGCTTCTGTATGTCATTAACTGTAAATATTACACCTATAATTTCATAGAATTAGTTAACTAAAAATAATAAGATAGAACAGTAGAACCTGATTGACTATAGGAGAAACAAACAACCCAAGGAACCTATTCCACCCAACCTACTCATGAAGATAGCCAAATTACTTGACTTAGGACCCCGGAGCTTGTTCACTAAACCACTAGGAAGAAGAATCTGTAGAAGCTTTAGGTCATCTACTTGCAGCAACAAAGTAGTTCATCCAGTCATATAGACTTAGCAATCAAAGAGACCTGTAGCAACACCTCTGGTTTCTTTCTCAAAAATATTCAACAGCCTCACAGTGCACTTCCACTTAGCCTCCCTATTTGAATCTCTCAGTGATCACTTGATACACTTGAGGAATTATTTCTGCAGAAAATAATGTAGAGCTACCTGCTCAATTCAAATTGCCTTATCTAGGCTTCCTAGGCCTTTTAGTGGTTAACCTGGTCAATAATGAGCCATCAACTCTCTTCCACCCACCTGGGGGATAATGCCACAAATTTATGGGTAGTTGTCCCATAACCAACAACTAGTGGTGGAGTGCAAATGCTGACATTTGTCCCATGCCTTCTAACATCTTCCATTCCTGCTAGTGGGTTAGTGGACAGTAATTTAACAGTTCCCTTGGGTGTTTGTCTCATGTTTTAATTTATTAAATAATAATAATCAGTCATTACAATCATCCTTGACAAATTTGGTCATAATTACAAAACTTTGTAATTATAATTTAATATAATGTTTTTGCAATAAAATAAATAGTCTCAAAATTTGGGTAGGTGACATACACCCCCCCTTAAGTCTCAACATCGTCCTCGATGTTGTTTATTCATTCTCTGAGTGTTCCTGAAATAGAGCTGGGTATGCTACCCACATACTACTCTCCAACTCCCAGGTTTCCTCTTCTGGGCTAAGGTGCTTCCATTGCACCTTTACCTACCCAATGGTGCGATTTTGGAGTACAGTTTCCCTCTTGTCGAGGATACAATCCGGTTCCACCTATACATCATTCCAATTTATAACATGAGTAGCATCATGTACATATTTATTTAAAACTTAAATATGAAAGACATTATGTGTTTTTAGATTTGGTGGCAAAGCTAGTTGATATGCCACAGGTCCAACCCTTGACAAAATTTCGAAAGGACCACAATACCTGGGTGCCAGCTTGGCATAGCTTCCTAGTTTTAATGAACTCTTCTTTGGTATTACCTTAATGAAAACATGCTCACCAACCTGGAACTCTTTATGAGTCCTTTTAAGATCTGCCTAACTTTTTTTCCTATCTTGGGTAGCTTTAAGATTTCTTTGTACCTGTTGCACGGTTAGTTCTATTTCCTTCAACAATTCAGGTCCTAAAATAACTCTATTAACTAGATCATTCCAAGAAACTGGTGTATTACATTTCCTACCATAAAGAATTTCAAAAGGGCTAAGCCTGGCTGATGCATGATAATTATTGTTATATGCAAATTTTGCTAAATGCAAATAGTCCTCCCACTTACCAGCCTGGTCCTTAACATACATCCTTAGCATGTCTTCCAATATCCGATTCACTCTTTCTGTCTGTACATCCATTTGTGGATGAAATGCCGTGCTGAAGTTTAAAGTTGTATTGAACCCTTTAAACAAAGATCTCCAGAAGTTTCCACTAAACTTAGAATTACGGTTTGAAACTATCACTTTTGGTATTCCATGCAATCGAAAAATCTGTTTCATGAAAATTTCTGCAATGTCTGGAGCCTTATGAGTAGTTTTTACTGGTATAAAATGTGTTGCCTTGCTGAGTTTATCCACTACCACCATGATGGAATCATTGTGTTTCTGATTCTTGGGTAGTCCGGTAACAAAATCTATGCTTATGATCTCCCATTTCCAGGTAGGTATAGGAAATGGCTGTAATAGTCCAACCGGATGCTGATGTTCAACTTTTACTTTTTTACAGCCAAAGCATTTAGCTATATATTGTTATAGGTCAAACTTGCACCTCTCTGTCCGTGATCACCCTGAGCTGCTAATCACACAAAAGGACAAATTGGATGGAGGAGCATGTTGACCTTGGATGATATGACAACTTACTCCATTTCCTGAAATTATTGGAAAACCCCAAAAAATATCATTTTGAGATATGAGCGCTACTCTACTCAAAGAGACTAGCGCCCATACGCTACTCTACTGTATAATAGTAGCGCCCATATCCAAGTATACGCTACTCCAGTGTAGCATAGTAGCGCTCACAATTTAAAATCGATTGAGCGCTAGTTGTTAAACACAAGAATAGCACCCTATACGCTACTCCACTGAAGAAGAGTCGCGTACATCTTAAAAGATGATTAAAAAATAAATTAATTCATCGAGGAGGATTAGTTAATGGCGGTTTCCTAACTCCCCCAACTTCCTCCATAACTACATATCGACCTGAACTGCTTCTTTAAACCTATAAATACCAAGAAGGTTAAAGAAGAAGGGTTAGAAATTATTGCTAGAAAATCTAGAAGATGAATTGATGGAGAAACTTTAAGACATTGAAGGAGTTGATGTTGAAGACAACCAAGCTAGAGAAAAGCCAGAGCCCAGAATCAAGTTGCAGGAGCCTGCTTCATTATCAGGTATACTTGTACATCATTCTACTTTTGACAAATAAAGGTTGAAGTGTTTTTTCTTGTTCCAATTTGAATGTGTTATGAAATGGCATTTTAATTTGGATCTGTTTTGGTCAATACTGAATGTTAAACATTGTTTTTGTTTCTTTCAAGCTTTATATATTGCCCAAAATGTTTTGAGAAAGGTATTGTTATTGCAGGTTTGCTGAAGGAAAGGTGGATCTAGAAGTTGAACACGGGATCAAGTCAAGGCTAGGATCAGACTTCGATTAAAAGGTATGTTCCCAAGATCTACAACTTCTTTCTTTTTGTAAATGTCTCTGTAATAGCATCAATACACTTACCCGTCACCCCAACCAAGTTGATAGCACTAGTTTCCTTGCTATAGGGTAGAAATGCCCGCCAACAGACTGGCAACTCCGCTGGGGAAATAGAGTTTTTGGCTTTAGGAAACCTTGCTCTTGTGTGTCTTCTCAGATTGTTTTGACTTCTTTGATGTGTCAAGAAACTTTTTAGGTGTCTCTTGCCTGTTTCTTGCCTGCTTTCATCAGTTTTTGATACCTTATAAAGTCAGTTTTCAAGTCTTTGAGATATGAGCACTACTCTGATATATATACAATAGTGCCCATACGCTACTGTCCTATATAAACAGTAGTGCCCGTTTCTGTATGGGCGCGAGTTTCCCTACTACACAGTAGGGTACACTTTCTGAAGCAGTCAATTTTTGGTTTGCTTGTTTTTAGCCCCTGTTTATGATTTGTTGACTTTGCTATGGGATCCTTTGGACTGTTGTATGAGGTTTTAACTGTTACTTAAGTCATAAGAACCTTTTCTTGAAGTTTTTTCCATATTTTAAACCGCTTGTTGACCTTTGGAACTTTTGAGACTTTTTATTGACTTTTTGGAAGACTTGGTGGTGTTTGGTGACGAACACTTTCACTTTTTTAGACCCTGACTACTCATTGCCAGTTTACAAACCTGTATACTCCTGTATCCACTGTTTGTGGTGACGTTGTCTACACTCTACTACCCTCATCCTTTGTTTTAGGGTTTGGTCCTTGGTAGACCCTCTAGGGTGTCTTTTTTTGGTCAAGTTTCATTCTTCCTGGACTCCTTGTTTTTTTGTTGGTTGCAAGTGCTTTTAAATAGCCGTAGGCTAGTTCATTTTATCGGTTTCTTTGTGTTAGTAAGGCAGCTTGCTTGTCTACTTGTGCTTGGCATAGTGGTCTTTCCAGGGCTAGATACTTTAGGCCAGTCCTTCTGTGTCTTTCTCTTTGGTTTTCTTCCACTTTGTTCTCAAGTTTATAGGCTTTTTCTTTGTAAAAATCCAGTAGATCAAGTCTTTTTCAAGCTAGGGTTTCGACAGCTATAGTCCTAAGAACTTTTAGCCATACTTACACACATTGCATATAAAGTTTTATTTTGCTTCCCATTTTTACATAGTTATTTTTCGTTTATTGAAAAAGCAAAAAAAATTGGTATTTTAAGTAAATAGAACTTGTTTTTGTTATTACAAGATAACTTAGTGTATTTTGTATAATTTCAAAAAAGAAAACAAAAAATATTTAAGTAGGTTTGCTTAGACTTTCAGTTTTGGAAAGAAATTGAAAAAGTGAAAATAGTTTTGTTGTAGAAAGTTTTGATATTATTGCACTTTTGTTTTCTTGTCATAACCACGCCACACAAAAGCACTACCCTTTTTGAGTAATAAAAGCCCTAAAATTTATTAATAAAATTAAATAGAAACTTTTTTCTTTTTAGGGTACACTACACCAACTAGTTTTGGTTAGGGTCTTGGGTTTAAATCACCTTAAACCACCCAAGATCACACATTGCGCAAAAATCGTAGTGAGACTTTCATAGGTAAACCCACCTCACTCAAAATTTGCCTGGGATCTATGCAGTAGGTCATTGCGAGATCAGTTTGTGGGAATACTCCTCCTACTTTATGTTCGAGCATACGCCAGGATCGGATTGCGTATTGGGGACTCTTTCGAGTTTCGGGCTTAGCTACCCTGCCCACGCTTTCTGATTCGACCGGTGACTGTTCGCCCAGGAATTTTTGGTGTTGTGGTATCCATAGTATCAGACTCTAGGTTCATACACAGGTGACAGCAGAGGGTATATCTACTGTACCTAATACAGACGTGGGAGGAAACCCCTTGCAGGTCTTTGGGAGGGCGGTTGGGTGATTCCAGCGCTTGCACCCTTATTCATTGTATTGTGGACCCCGGGTAACTGTCTTTCTTCCTTCGTTGATCTGTTCTGGGCCCTCATCATCCCAGACTCTTCTCCGGAAGGCACCTTTGTTTGACTGGTTTGTATACTTAGGAATTTTTTTAGTTGGTGTGCTGTTTGCCCCCTAGTTGTAGTGGCCACTAGGTTCTAGTCTGTTATTTTATATTTTTAATCACGGAGAATCAACAACTTCGTAGATCAAGAAGGCTTCAAAACCTTCCACCATTTAGAACAGAACCTATACAGCTAGCTAGAAGACAGTGGGTAAACCCCGGTATTTCTTCAGAAATTACTTCTGAAATAGAACTGCTTGAAGAAATCCTTGTAACAGAAAACCTTGAAATTGAGGTTCTTGAGGAACCACTACCAGGTACCACAGATCAGCAACACTTTAGTACTGTTGAGGTGGAAGATCTTACTTCCGCGGAGTATAGCACTCCTTTCAATCCTCCCTTAACTAATACTAGAATTCCGCTTCTGTCACCTGTTGGTTTCCAGCAGCCCCTTTTCAGTGCAGACCTTTCCTTTCCCGGACATCTGATGTCTAACTCAGGAGGTGAACAGGGGGTTCCCCAAACTCCCACATTAGGTATGAATACCAACACAGTTAACCCTTCTTTTACTGCTACACCTAGTCAGGCACAAACTACATCTGTGCCTACTCCATCTTTCAGTTTCAACACAAGTACATTAGGTATGCCTAGTTCTACAATGATGGCATCTATTCCTACACCTACTGTTGGACCTAGCAGTATGGCCAACTGTGCAACACCTTCTACTTCCCAACTGTTATATCAGATTCCTAGTACTTGGGTTTCCACACCTGTGGTAGGACCAAGTGCTTCTGCAAACATGCCAGTCATGGGTACCATGACTGCACCATCCACATCAGCTTCTACTGGTTTCAATACCTTTATAGGCCCTAACATGAACCAGGGTAGCATGCCAGCAAGTAACGTCCCTTTTTCCCTATTTTCAGGGGGAGGGGGTAATATATTTAACCAGCAATATGGCGGGGCTAACACCTAGCCACAGTGGACAAACCCGCAAAGCACTAATCCACTCTCGTATGGGTGGGGAAATTTTAATAACTCTTTCGCACAACAACAATAGTTGGCAGGGGGCAACCCCTACCAACAAATAGCTGGGGGAAACCCCTACCAACAATTAACTGGGGGAAACCCCTATCAACAGTTGGTAGGTGGCAACTCCTATCAACACATGGACGGGGGTAATCCTTATCACCAAATGGCTGGGGGCAACCCTTACCAACAATTCATGGGACAAAGGATGGGTGGTTTCCCTTATCAAGTACCATCTTACTGGCCTCGTCTACCTTTTCTGGCAACTTTGAATTTGCCAGACCTTTCTAAACTGACAAATGATCCTGTGTGTCATAATGCCACATGGCCATCAGTTCCCACCAAATTACCTTCGAATATTCCAAAATTCGAGGGCAAAGCAGGTGAAGATCCTGGTGACCATGTCACTACCTTCCACCTATGGTGTTCTTCCAATTCATTAAACGAGGATTCCATCAGATTGAGATTGTTCCAAAGGACCTTAACTGATCCTGTAGCCAAATGGTACATTGAACTACCTGCGGCTACTTTCTCTAGTTTTGGGGATCTAGCAACCGTCTTTTTGAACCATTTCCAACTTCCTGTTCGGTACGATGCCAGAACATAACTTTTGTCTACTTTTAGACAAAACAAAGCCACTCAGTTATCTGACCACATTCAGGAGTGGCGAAGATGGAAAAGGCTCATAAAGGCCAACAGTCCTCTAGAGTTCTTGCTTGAGTGGTACTTGAAATCACTCCTTCCTTATATTTCTAAGGAAGTAGCGACATCTGGAGTATCCAATGAAGAAGAAGCCATCTTAAGGACTCAACAGTTAGACCTTGTATATGCACAATCTGGTTTACTGTACGAGATTATACCTGACGCACTGAGATCAAACACTGATCTGAGTAGACCCAAACCTGGACCACATGCTGACGGCATAGTGGGTTCAGTTAATTCTGCAACCTTTGAAGCATTGACCAAACAGGTCCAAGCCTTAACTGTCAAACATTTGACTGCGGATATTTCTTCCGTCACAACCTCTCCTTCTACTGCTGAACTTGTCAATCAGGTTCAGAACAATCAAAAGGGCCCTCGGCAGCCCAACAACAAAAAGAAGGGCAAGAAAGGAGAGGGGAACCAACAAAATCCCAAAAAAGACAATGCCGAAGAGGGTAACAAAGAGGAAAAGAAGGTTAAGTTCCCTTGTAAACTTTGCAAGCAGAACCACCTTACTCATCAATGCCCTCTTCTTGAAGAAGCCCAGAAGCTCTTAAGAGAAAATAATCCTGCCGTCTTGAAAGATCCATTTCCTAAAGGGCAAGCCTCAACTTCTGGCACCTCCAAAACTGGGGGCACTTCGCACGCCACGGTTGATCAAACATTTATAAACATGGTTAATTCAGATGCACTTTTGCAAACTAGAGCCAGGAACTATACCCCGGAAACGCAGAGAAAGGATAAGGAGATTCTTGAATCCTCCACTCCACTCCACATACCTGTGGACCCAATGCCCAATATTCCAAAAGGTGTCTTGAAGAGAGCATCGCACAATCCCAACACACGGGCTGCTTCTAACTACAATGTGGTTGAAGATTTAGCCCAAACCCCTTGTGCCATGTCTACTCTAGAAGTCTTCCAGAGTTGTCCATTGCAACGAAATGCACTTCTGGCAGCTATTGGGAGCATGGAATCCTCCAACATGTCTGTGAGTTTTGATATGACTGATTTCAAATACCGGTTGCCCTATCATGCTGCCCTTCAGATTGAGGTCGTTCATGGTCCAATGACCATCAGACGAGCTGTAGTAGATGAGGGAGCGTCGATTTGCGTAATGTCGATTTCCTGTTGGAAAGCTTTAGGTTCTCCTGAGTTAGCCCCTTCCAACACACTGCTTACTGCATTTGATGGCAGAACTTTTCGTCCACACGGAGTTTTTCCATCATTTGATGTCACTTTGGCTAGTAAGACAGTTGATGTTGAGGTAGAAGTTCTGGACGCTCCGCTCGATTACAATATGTTATTGGGAAGGAGTTGGATTTATGCCATGCGAGCTATAGCATCGGCAGTTTTTCGAGTGGTCATGTTCCCATTTGAAGGTAAGATCGTTACAGTCGATCAATTTTCTTTCACTCAGAGAAACAACCAGACTTCTTCGGAAACCACAGTTCCTTTGATTGATCAAACCACCCTAGTTGGCGAGAGTTTAGGAGCAGGACTTTTCGGATCACTAATTGGCACTTTTGACCTCCCCGCTCCTACTTTATTTGTTGGTACTGAGGGATGTTCATTGTTTGAAACTTCCGCGGTTAGTTTGACAACTGATTATGAGTTTCTCCCAACTAATACAAACCCCTCTGTGCCCACTCCTGTTGTAGAAGTTACCCACTTGGATTCTCATCAAACTACAACAGAACATATGTCGACTCAATTGGTGTCTGTCGAGTCAAACATAGATTGTGCCACTACTCAGACACCTGACCCTATCCATTCTCTCGACAGTTCAGGAATTACTTTACCTTCTGATGAGGAAATGTTAGAAGCCTTGAACGACCCGGACCATCCTCGTGAACATATAGATCGCGTGTCTTTCTTGTTTCCTTTTCTTAACTTGTTAGAGAGAGGTGAATTTTGTTCACCATCTGATGAAAATACTGGTCTCACCCCTTCACAAGTTGCTATTGTTGAAGCAAATAGATTACATACCTCGTTGGTGAACATTTTCACTGGGGTCAACGGAAACATTTTCTTTGAAATGGGATGTTATCTTGATGAAATCATTCTGTATACTAATCTTTTCCGTGAATTCCATAACACCTTTGCCCGACCTCACGAGGAGGATCCGGGCATTGACCCTACCTGAAGGAGTACTATGCTTAGGCTAAAGTACTTTTTCTTGTAACATAGCTGTATATTTTTGTAAAGCTAGTTTTGTTATGCTCGTTAGGTGATCTTATGTGTGTTTCGTTTCGTGTACCAGATGTCAACCGCACATTTCTTAGGATTTGTTGATGGCACCAGTCGCTACACCTGTTAGTTGGCTGCAGCAGCTTGGGTCATTTATTCACCTGCTGACCAACTTGTTTCTTCGGGGGGGGTTTGTTTGGGACCTACCATGAATAATGTAGCTGAATACAGTGCAGTTATAGAACTTCTCCGAGATGCTCTCAGTCATGGCATTTCGTACCTGGAGGTAAGGCTTGACTCACAATTAATTGTATTTTAGTTAACAGGTGTCTATCAGATCATGGATCCAGGATTGCTACATCAGTTTCTACGAGTTAGACTATTGGAAAGACATTTTCATTCTATCAGATATGAACATATTCCAAGAAGTTTAAACACTTTAGCTGATTCATTAGCAAACTATGTGTTAGACTGGAATTTGCTTCATACATTATAAATAACATTACACACATAAAATTAAAACACATACACATGTAAATAACCGATACTGTATATAACCATTACCGTATCAAAAAATATGAGTTTTGGATCATGAGTTCATCAAGTCATGTCATAAAAGTACAAAAGATGGGCATAGTAGCCTCAAAAATATATACATAGAATGTTTTCTTCTCCTATGGAGAAGGAGGGACCTCCTCATCGTCTACCGCATTGTGATAGCATATCACTAGTCTAGCAACCCTCTGCAGTAATCTAAGCCATGCTGGGGGCACCCCAACAACATCCTCCTACATGTCAACAGGTATCTGGTCCATGCGGCATGCAGGAATCTCATGAGTCAACCGACTCATTTTCCTCTCCAGGGTTCCCAACATAGCATCCGTTGCGGAAATATCAGCTGACCTCACATAGATGGTAGGATGTCCCTCAGGACGAACAGGCCCAACATCTGCATATGACACTTGATTAGAACTTCGAAACTCATTCAAAAAAAATCAAATACTTGAAAAAGTTTGAAAAAATTGAAAAAATTCTCAAAATTGAAACATACCAATATCTCCCCAGGCACCACCTGGAGGAAGCACTAGTTCTGGATTGTGACGAAAATCCAATCCAGCATAGGGAAACTACTCAAACGTGGGTACTTGCCTCTCCCACCACCCCCAGAAGTCATCAGTGTGGTAACAATAGTGACTTTCCCCACCACCCCGACGGAGAAAAATGTCACCCCAACGGCCTAGTCTGGGCTCACGGGGGTTAACCTGTGGTAGAGGCATCCCCAAACTAATAGCAGGCATCCTCTCGAAGAAGAAAGTACACAAAATACTTCCGTACCCAAAATTCTTCATTGTGCCGGATTTGCAACCCGTCAATTGATACTTCATGTTGGCCAGCAAACTAGTACTCCAATCATAAACATGACCGTGCAAGCATTGTACACCAATATGCATCGAATGCCTGGAAGCTAAGTGTTGTGATGCACTACCGCTTACTCGGTTGATCATGCTCACTATCACTTTCAGAGGGAGACCATCAATAGTTGAAATCAGGACTTGGCTTCCCGATTTTTCTGCTCCGGCAACACAGTATGTATTCACATATTCTTGCACTGATCGTGCACCCAAACGAGAAGACCCTTTTAGATTGACTATGTCTCCTCTCCTTGAGAGACCAGTAATAAAGTATATGTCCTCAACGGTAAGCTCAAGAGTTTGCCCGCGGATGATGAAGGTATTAGTATCTACATCCCAATACTGAATCAGTCTCCAAAACAGCTTGTTTAGTGCCCGCATGTTTACGGTTCGATAAAATTTCAACAAACCGCATCTTCGGAGCGCATGGAGGGTAGCCGGGTCTTGCATGGCTAACCTATCCATGTCTTCATGCTCCCTTTTCCTCCATTGACAGACCATCCTGCACAAAAAACCAAAATTTTTTGAGTCTCGGCGCTTGTAGGTGGCTTTGCAAGTATGTACGCTACTGTGTATACTACACGGTAGCATGTAGGCGCTACTCTGTGTGAGCACAGTAGTGCCCATCGAGTTTATACGCTACTGCTGTGTATACACAGTCGCGCCCGCGCATAAACGCTTATGAACATTGCGTTGCAAAGCCATTTTTGCTCAAAAATTAAAAAATAAACATGAAATTGCAAGTTAAGGAGATTTCTACTTACTTGGTGGAGGCAGTTTGGTGATTGGATGCTCGGTTCGATTGCAATGGAGATTTGAAACTTGCAAAATGTTGCCCAATTTTTGCCCTACAACACAAAATGAAAATTGATTTTTTAAAACAATGAAATTATATATAATTTGGATTTTGATTTTTACCCATAATTTTTAATTTTCCATAGTTTCAAAAACTTTAAAAAACCCTAATTAATCAATTGAAACACAAAATAAGGTATAACACTGATCCAAGCTCAATTTTCACTCAATTGTTGTTGGATTCGTCTCCTAAGCTCAAATTTCTTGATGATAGACCTTATCAGTTAGCTAAACATTCCAAATTTATATATCATTCGAGATTTTTGCCGCATCGACTAATATTTTGTTGAAGACCTAGTTTTGGTAGGACATGAAGCTGCGATCCTAGAAGCTGACCTTTAAGTCATTTTAAGCTCTTGTTTGGACTATTTAAACCTAAACAAGATTGCCGAGCAAACTTGTCCTCTTCGAGCTCGTTAAAGTATCCGAAGGCTCATCCACTCAGGTATAGAATTACCCCTTTTCCGAGCCTAAGTGGATTAACTACGGAAAAGGTATACTCTAGGTATACTCCTGTATGCGCTAGAAGAGTTCTCCTTTCATTGTTTTATACTTTTTCGGGGGAGGAGACTAATTGTACGAAAAAGGACCTTTTGGAGTCTCTCTTTAGGGTTTTCAGACTCTCTAAACATGAAAATACCAAGCGAGCATTCACCTACTCGGGCTCGATGTGAAAACCACAAGAGGGTAAGTAGAGGACTGTTTAAGTTTTTTAACTCTATAAACAAGAAAACACCGCCAAGCACAGACCAATCCAGGTTCGATATAAAATCCACGGATAGGTGAAAAGAGGATTGTTTAAGTTTTTCAGACTCTATAAATAGGAAAACACCGACGAGCATTAATCTGCTTGGGCTCGATATTAAAATCCACGAGCAGATATATGGAGTTATTGTTTAAGTTTTTCAGACTCCTTAAAATTGAAAACACCACCGAGCAAGAACAGATCTCGGCTCGATATTAAAATCTAGAGATTAGTACATATAGAGTAATCTTCTATCTCTTCTTCGAACTCTATAAATTATGAAGAAGGTACTGAGTCTTTGTTAGAACATTTTTCCACCTATGTACATTAATCATTTATTAATGATGATTAATTAGCCCAAGTGATTAATGATTACATCCCTAAGTTGATTAGCTACTAAATGGTCAATTATCATGAACTAGATAGCAAATGTGAACAAGTGCTGAGTCAAACCAGCTATGTGGAGCGCTCCCCAGGGCAATTAATGCACTCAGCATGCCTAGAGCACCCTCCTCAGGTCATTTAATGCACTCAGCATGCTTCTCTTCTACCTAGGGCGCATTTGCTCTCTTTGTGGACAATCTTGCCTTGTTTTGTCACATTTTTGACCATTTTTAGACTCCAAACCTCTATCCAACCAGTTTCTTCACATGTGTGAGGTCACATGGGCCTGTCCAGTCATTCCCAGCATTCACACTGCAGATTCGAACCAGTTTGGGATGGTTTGGGATATTTTGGTCAACCTAGGGGGGTTTGAGCTTTTTCTAAGCTAGATCAGTGTGAACACTCCAGATGGATTCGAATTATTCCAGATTTGTATATATGGGTGTTCTTAACCTTTGCTAAGGTTGGACAGTTAATAATATTGACATTATTCACCATTTCATGTGTAATTGTTCTTCATTCATTTAAATTTTTTATGCCATTCTTGCAAATGTTGTGCAATCTTTCACCAGTGAGGAATCCACAGTAGCTAGATTCAGCTGTGCTTGAGATTTTACATGGTATCAGAGCTCTTGGAGCTAGAATTCGAACCAGCAGACTGTTGTAGTGGATTGCCAGAAACAGTGGAGAAACCACATAATTCCTGAGGCCATTGCCTTGAGCTTACTGGAGAAATCTAGTGGCTCCTCTCAGGTGTGATGCTCTCCCGAATGCACCCACTATCCATACAGGGTTCGAATCTGTGAGTGTAGATCCCTCCAGAGTGATTTGAGAGTTGTTTGCAGGTATTGGAGTTCAGCATTGTCAGCAAGTGCGAATTGCAGCAGAAGAGAATGGAGCCATCTCACCCAAACGTGCTCACACCCTTCAACTATTTTGATTGGAAGGTAGAAATGGTGATTTTGCTGAGATCTAAGGGTCTCTACAGAATCACGATGGGCACTGAGGTTGAGCCAAACTCAGCTGTGGAGAAATCCAAGTTTTTTAACAGAATGGATGAGGCATTTGGCCTCCTTTGTCTCAGCATTTCGAGAGACCTCCTGTTTCATGTAGAAAGTCTAGCAACTCCAAATGAAGTGTGGCTCAAGCTTGAGACACTGTTTGGAAAGACTGATGAGATGAGAGGCCACTAGCTCGAAAATGAGCTTGTCTCACTGAGCCCAGGGAATTTCGGTTCCATCCAGGACTTCTTCACCAAGTTCAAGAACTTGGTCTTGCAGATCAGACAATGTGGCATAGAGAAGAAAGAAGAACAGTTGGTGTTGTCCATTCTCTCCAAATTGGGTTCTGAATACTCAGTTTTTGTGTCTTCCTTCAACTCCACAAGGCTCACAGTTAGAGGTTGGAAGATGCCATCTCTGGCTGACTTCATGGAGATGCTAACTCAAGAGCAAGACAAGCTGGTCTTGATGGGCTCCATCAAACAAAAAGATCAAGTTCTTGCAGCTGGAGATTCGAAATGTGGAAGAAGCAAGCAAAAACCCAGGGTTTCGAAACCTCAAGAGAAGAAGAGAAAGGATGAGAGGCCCAAATCCTCTGAGGGGGTTTCGAATCCTGTCAAGAACAAGGGAAAGAAGGCTGATAAGACAAAATGTAGCTACTGTCAAAGAGGTTTTCATCCAGAGAGCTCATGCATGAAGAAAACCATAGACACCATGACACATCTCCTACAGAAAAATAATATTCCTCTTCCTGAAAGTTCCAAGAAGAAGGAGTGCGTTTCTGAAGACAAGGAGAGCTGCCATGCTTTGGTGGCTAGCTCATCTCATTCACCTTTGTTCATCATTGATTCAGGTGCCTCAAGGCACATGGCTTCCTCAAGAGACTCGTTTTCTGAACTTGCTCCCTACAGTGGTCTCTCAATTCGAATGGGAGATGACTCAGAAATCCCTGCTCATGGCATTGGGAAAATCTCTATGGAGAATGGCTTCTTCTCCAATGTGCTGTATGTGCCAAATATTGCAGCAAACTTGCTCTCTATATATCAAATGACTCATACTGGAGTAGCAAAGAAGGTGGTCTTCACTCAGGATGAAGTGGAGATATCAGAAGTTTCCACCGGGAAAATTGTTGCAAAGGGTGTTGCAGACCATGACATGAAGATGTACATGTTCTCCCACTTCCTCGAATTTTCTTCACCAAGTGTGCTGCTGTCACATGGGAATGAGACCAGCAAGCTATGGCATCAAAGGTATGGGCACCTAAACTACAGATATCTTCAAGTTTTAAGCAAAGAAAATATGGTAGAAGGGCTGCCCCAAATCAGATTTTCGAGTGGAACATGCAAGGGTTGCATGATTGGGAAACATCCTGAAAGGAAGTATGATAAAGGGAAGGCTAGGAGGGCTGATCAACCTCTTGGGATAGTACATTCTGATATCATAGGGCCACTCCCCACACCCTCCTATGGCTGCAGCAAATATGTGCTCACCTTCATCGATGACTACTCAAGGTATTGCTGGTTATTTTTCCTTAAGCAAAAATCTGAAGTCTTTGATTGTTTCAAGATTTTTAAGAGCATGGTTGAGAACTTCAGTGGGAAGGCCATGAAGATTTTGAGGACTGATAATGGTAGAGAGTATGTCAACAACAATTTGCAGCAGCTCTGTCAAGAGCATGGCATTCAGATGCAACACTCAGTGCCCTACACACCTCAGCAAAATGGTGTTGCAGAGCGCAAAAATAGAGCACTGAAAGAGATGGCAACTTGCATGTTGCAAGCAAGGGATTTGTCTCCTAAATTATGGGCTGAAGCTATGAATTGTGCAGCATATGTTCAGAACAGGGCACCACACAAAGCATTGCAAGGAATCACTCCATTTGAAGCTTGGATGGGCCACAAGCCAAATGTCTCACATTTCAGAATTTTTGGCTCAAGGGCTTGGGCCAGAATTCCACCGGAGAAGAGAAAGGCATTGCAGCCCCAAAGCAAGGAGTCAATCATGGTTGGGTATGCATAGGATTCCAAGGGCTACAAGCTCTTTGATCCATCCACTCACAAAACTTTCATTGAAAGAAGTGTCAAATTCGAAGAGGAAGAATTTTTGCAAGCTAGTGAACAAGGTGATGGGGAATGCTCATTCCCTCGTCTTGATGATGAAGTAAGTAGTGATTCATTCTCTGATATTTCTGATTCTGAGATTGCTGAAGATGATGTTGATATGGATTCTGAACATATCCCCCCTTCAAGGCCCAAGTGGGCAGAGAAAACAATTCAAAGTGCCGGAGAGCTAGTGGGAGATCCCCAAGATGCTAGGAAAACTAGATCTCAATTTCACAATTCCTTTGCATATAATAATTCTGATCTGAGTGAGGCATGTTATTTGATGGTTGGATCTGATCCAATGTCATATTCAGAAGCATGTACAGACCCAAGGTGGCAATCATCCATGCAAGAGGAGATGAACTCACTCCATGAGAACAAAACTTGGGATTTGGTCCCTCTTCCTCCCAAGAGGAAACTAGTGCAATGCAAGTGGATTTATAGAACCAAAATTGGATCTGATTGCTCTGATCTGAAGTATAAGGCCAGGTTGGTAGCTAAGGGTTACTCTCAGGTCCAAGGAGTGGACTATACAGAAACATTTGCACCGGTGGCAAAGATGGACTCCATAAGACTAGTTTTGGCAATTGGGGCTTCCAAGCGATGGGAGATTCATCACATGGATGTAAAAAGTGCCTTTCTTCATGGGGATCTGAATGAGGAGATTTATATGCAGCAGCCTGAAGGTTTTATTTCTGATCATACACTTGTTTGCAGGTTGAACAAGTCACTCTATGGGCTCAAGCAAGCTCCTAGAGCATGGTATGCAAAAATGGACAATTTTCTGCTATCTTTGGGGTTTGAGAGGTGTAAGTCTGATCCAAATGTGTATATGCAGCATGTTAGTGATCTGATATTGATTATTGTACTGTATGTTGATGATCTTTTGATCACTGGTAGCTGCACCAAAGAACTTGACTCAGTTAAGAGAGCATTGCACAGTGCATTCTCCATGACCGATCTAGGATTGCTAAAACAATTTCTGGGTTTGGAGATTGATCAATCTGTGAATGGAATTTCTGTATGTCAGTCAAGGTATGCTTCAGATTTGCTGCAGAAATTTAAGATGGCTGAATGTAAGTCTGCGAAATTTCCATTTCTTTCAGGAGTTAAGCTTACAGAATGGGGTTCTTCACCACTAGTTGACAGTTCGTTGTATAGGCAACTTGTTGGAAGCTTGCTTTATCTTACTCATTCTAGACCAGATTTGTCATATGCTGTTGGGGCTGTTGCAAGGCACATGCAAGAGCCTCATGAGATCCATTGGAAGGCAGCCAAGAGGATCCTTCATTATGTTCAGGGTACTAAGTCTTTTGGTATCCATTATGCTGCTGGTTCATCCCTTGAACTAGTAGGATTTACAGATTCTGATTGGGCCGGTGATTGTATTGATCGGAAGTCAACTTCCGGTTATGTCTTTATGCTTGCACATGGACCTATATGCTGGTCAAGCAAGAAACAAAGCACTATTTCCTTATCTTCAGCTGAGGCCGAGTACAGGGGAGCAGTCAATGCAGCCACATAATGTGTTTGGTTGCAAGGTATTCTTGCAGAGTTCGAGATTGTCTTTGATTCACCCACTATTCTTTGGTGTGATAATCAAAGTACAATCAAGATTTCTACTGATCCAGTACAGAGGCAGAGGACCAAGCACATAGAGATACACATGCATTACATTCGGGGTTTGGTGCATGACCGGATCATAGCATTGCAGTATTGCCCATCCAGTGAGCAAACTGCTGATATCTTCACCAAGTGTTTTACCGAGAAGACCTTCACTCACCTTAGATCTTTGCTTGGGGTGAGTGATGCATGGTGATGATTGGTGTATTTTGATATATGCCACATGTCCATTTTAGAGGGGAGGTTTTATTTCCCATGTGGTTTTCCTCCTTACCTTGGTTACATGGACAAATAAATTTTATGATGTAAAAGGTGACTTGAGCCTAGTTGCCAAGGCCTTAATTTTTGATATTTCACTAAGTCTAGCTTAAGGGGGGGTGTTAGAACATTTTTCCACCTATGTACATTAATCATTTATTAATGATGATTAATTAGCCCAAGTGATTAATGATTACATCCCTAAGTTGATTAGCTACTAAATGGTCAATTATCATGAACTAGATAGCAAATGTGAACAAGTGCTGAGTCAAACCAGCTATGTGGAGCGCTCCCCAGGGCAATTAATGCACTCAGCATGCCTAGAGCGCCCTCCTCAGGTCATTTAATGCACTCAGCATGCTTCTCTTCTACCTAGGGCGCATTTGCTCTCTTTGTGGACAATCTTGCCTTGTTTTGTCACATTTTTGACCATTTTTAGACTCCAAACCTCTATCCAACCAGTTTCTTCACATGTGTGAGGTCACATGGGCCTGTCCAGTCATTCCCAGCATTCACACTGCAGATTCGAACCAGTTTGGGATGGTTTGGGATATTTTGGTCAACCTAGGGGGGTTTGAGCTTTTTCTAAGCTAGATCAGTGTGAACACTCCAGATGGATTCGAATTATTCCAGATTTGTATATATGGGTGTTCTTAACCTTTGCTAAGGTTGGACAGTTAATAATATTGACATTATTCACCATTTCATGTGTAATTGTTCTTCATTCATTTAAATTTTTTATGCCATTCTTGCAAATGTTGTGCAATCTTTCACCAGTGAGGAATCCACAGTAGCTAGATTCAGCTGTGCTTGAGATTTTACAGTCTTCCTCCCATGGGCTCGTTAAATTTTTTTACATGGTTGGACCTATTGAGTTTTCATTCTTTCTTGGACTCATTAAAACAACAAGAAGGGTATTCTTTTATCTAAAAAGAATAAGGAACGGGAAAAACATATCATATCTTCATTGTCAAAGGCAGTTTTCAGTCAAGTTCTATCCTTGAACACAACACCTACTTGAGTCTATCCTGTCGGTTGGGTTTAGTTTTTGACCTTAGGGTGAACCTTTCCTCTGAGTTATTTACTCCCCTGGTTGGTTATTCTTCCGACCATATGGAGGGTCTGCCAAATGTCTCTTACATTTCAAACTTATTTACCCCATTATGTCAGAAACTGCCTGAGTCACTTTTGTGTCGTGCTCAATGTTCAAGGATCTACCCTGTGTCGGCCATTCTATAGTTTACCTTGACCTCATGTGTCGGCCTTCCTAGTGTCAGTCTTGTTACATATTATTCCATATCAGCTCTTACCAGTTGAGTGTTCCTCGAGTTGGATGATGGAGGATGCCTTAAGGCCTCCCTTCCAACGGAATTCTTCCCATCGACACCAAATCATTATTCTGGGATTGAAGTTTAGAGTTTCGATTAGTACCTTGGAGATTGCAGTCACCAGTGGCAATTTCCCTCGCTGTTGAATGATGAGAATACATCAATGTCTCTTATTCGATAGGATTCCCAAGTGTTCGACTCCAAGTACATCTATTCACATTTGGCGAATCGTACTTGGTACCTTGGACCCCATCATCATTATCGGTGGAAGTCCTCGCGTTTGTTAACGGTATACATTAATGACCGGTAATCAAACGATAGCCCCCATGTTCGACTGACAGCTCATCTATTCACATGGTTAGGGTTTGTACCTAGGGTTGTTGTGGGATGAAGACCTTGGGATTTTGGATGACATTACCCCATTTTGTTATCACCCAAGTTGCGCAAGACTGAGCCTCACTTATATTTGGCTCTCCATGAGACATAGATCCAGTTTGTTGTTATGGCTATGATCTCTCAGTTTAACATGGATCCACGCTTGTATTTCAAGTGGCCATGCTTTATATACATCTCCTTGTTATGTATCGGAGATCATGTTGTATCACACTGCATATCTATATGATGTCAACAATGTAATTGCTCGCTGACCTTGATTTTTGTTGTAGGTTTCTTGTGACTTGTTTTCTGCGGTTCTGTGCTCCTCCTCTGGCTTTGGATTGTAATGTATTTTGGCCATCGTTTCCCTCTAACCTCACACATTAGGGGGCATCTGTTATAGGTCAAACTTGCACCTCTCCGTCTGTGATCACCCTGAGCTGCTGATCACACAAAAGGACAAATTGGATGGAGGAGCATGTTGACCTTGGATGATATGACAACTCACTCCATTTCTTGAAATTATTGGAAAACCCCAAAAAATATCATTTTGAGATATGAGTGCTACTCTACTCAAAGAGACTAGCGCCCATATGCTACTCTACTGTATAATAGTAGCGCCCATATCCAAGTATACGCTACTCCAATGTAGCATAGTAGCGCTCACAATTTAAAATCGATTGAGCGCTAGTTGTTAAACACAAGAATAGCGCCCTATACGCTACTCCACTGAAGAAGAGTCGCGTACATCTTAAAAGATGATTAAAAAATAAATTAATTCATCGAGGAGGATTAGTTAATGGCAGTTTCCTAACTCCCCCAACTTCCTCCATAACTACATATCGACCTGAACTGCTTATTTAAACCTATAAATACCAAGAAGGTTAAAGAAGAAGGGTTAGAAATTATTGCTAGAAAATCTAGAAGATGAATTGATGGAGAAACTTTAAGACATTGAAGGAGTTGATGTTGAAGACAGCCAAGCTAGAGAAAAGCCAGAGCCCAGAATCAAGTTGCAGGAGCCTGCTTCATTATTAGGTATACTTGTACATCATTCTACTTTTGACAAATAAAGGTTGAAGTGTTTTTTCTTGTTCCAATTTGAATGTGTTATGAAATGGAATTTTAATTTGGATCTGTTTTGGTCAATACTGAATGTTAAACATTGTTTTTGTTTCTTTCAAGCTTTATATATTGCCCAAAATGTTTTGAGAAAGGTATTGTTATTGCAGGTTTGCTGAAGGAAAGGTGGATCTAGAAGTTGAACACGGGATCAAGTCAAGGCTAGGATCAGACTTCGATTAAAAGGTATGTTCCCAATATCTACAACTTCTTTCTTTTTGTAAATGTCTCTGTAATAGCATCAATACACTTACCTGTCGCCCGAACCAAGTTGATAGCACTAGTTTCCTTGCTATAGGGTAGAAATGCCCGCCAACATATATTCTGCTACTTCATCCTTCATTATGGGCCAATAATACTCTTTCTGTAACATAGTGATGGTTTTCTGATAACCTGGATGCCCAGAATAATGACTTTTGTGCATCTCATCTAAAATCAAAATTTTTATCTTTGGTACATTGGGAACATATAATCTGTTCTTGTACAACAGCAATCCATTTTCTTTTAACTTGTAGTCTGCCATAGAATTTTCAAAATTACTTTATGCTGTCCTTTCATGTAAATTTCTGTACTCTTCATCAGTTTTAATCCCTTCAAAAATCTGATTTTCTAAATCTGTTGTGTATGTACTGATGGCTGAAATAAAATTTAACTTTGCATTACGACTTAAATCATCAACAACCTTGTTCTCTTTACCCTTTATATGCTGAATTTCAATATCATATTCACTTAGAAAGGTTAGCCATCTAGCCTGACGTCTAGCATTCAAAATCATTTGATCTAATAAAAACTTCAGCCCCATGTTATCTGTCATCAAAGTAAATTTTCTGCCAATAAGATGGTTATGCCACATTTTCAAGGCATGCATTACTGCTAATAATTCCAGATCATATGTAGAGTAATTTTTCTCATGTATTTTCAGCTTTCTAGACTCATATGCAACATCATGTCCTTCTTGTGTTAGGACTCCACTGAGTCCATCATTACATGCATTGGTGCATACTATAAAATCTTTATTAGGATTTGAAATTATCAGAATAGGTGATGTAGTTAGTAATTCCTTCAACTTCTTAAAACTGTCTGCACACTTTTGATCCCATACAAACTTCTTCCCCTTCTTCTGTAAGGAGGTTATGGGGTTTGCAATCTTTGAAAAACCTTCTATGAATTTTCTATAAAAGCCTGTAATCCCCATAAACGACCGTACATCTGACACATCCTTAGGAACCGTCCATTCATTAATGGCTTTTATCTTGTCGGGATCAACCGAAATTCCTTCCTTCGAGATTATGTGACCTAAATACTGAATCTTATCCTTGTGAAAGTCACACTTACTAAACTTAGCATATAACTGATGATCTCTCAGAAATTGAAAAATAATATGCAGATGTTCGTCATGTTCTTCCTTACTTTTAGAATATACTAGAATGTCATCTATGAACACAATGATGAATTTATCCAAATATTTGTGCAGAATATTGTTCATATAGGAACTTCTTCTTGAAGCACTATTTAAAAGTGCTCCAATTCACATCTTTGTCCTTGATGCCCTTCACTCTTTTGATGTCCTGCCACCAAATATCTGCCTTACCGATCAGGTTGTATATGGCCATCTTTGCTTTTAATGATTCTGAATAATCATAGATTTGAAAGTATTTCTTCATCCTGGACAACCATGCTTTAGTTGTCTCTCATTTCTCAGTTTCACCATTGAAAGTTGGGGGTTTGATTTTCTTGAACTCCCCAGAAATCTGTTCATACTGTTTGTGGCTTTTTCTTCTTGGTTTGTAATCCCCTTCATTACTATCACTTGAATAATTGCGTTTCTTTTTACTTATCTCATTTGCAACTCCTGATGATGTTGAACTGTTATCATTAGTTTTCACTTTCTTATCTTTGTTCCTATGAGGTAAGTATTCAATCTTGGAGGTATTTTCAACCCTTCTATCCTGTTCATCTGTTGAACACTAATCGAACAGTACTTGGTTCAGTTCTTCTTGTGCCTTCAAAATTCTCTCATTATCTTGTTTAACAGATCTTATTTTTGCCTTCAACTCCTGAAAAGCACGTAATAATTCTGATGAATTATCATTCAATTCACCATGGACTTCTTCTTCATAATGTTGTCCAGTGCTATGACTGTTTGGTCGAAATCTGTCCTCCATGTGTTCAGCTGATCCTTCCTTACCTGTAATTTAGAAAAATAATTTTCTGTATACAAAATAATTTAATTAGTAAATATTTTTGCTGTCATAAAAATTTTTGTTGCGTGTTCTTTGGACCTTTTTCAGGCCGAGAGTTCGAACATGAGCTTTGATACCACATGTAACATCCCAAAAATTTACAATTTTTTATTTTATTTTTAAAGTAGCAATAATTACTGAAATTGCTAATGCAGAAAATAAAATGTTAGGAACCCATGTCTTTACTTTGTTAGTATATTGTTGTTGGACGCATATGCTTTGTAAGTCGTCCCGTATTATTTGTTGATCAATAGTTTATGTTATTGTTGTTGGCGCATATGCTTTGTAAGTCTCCCGTAGTATTGTTGATCCATAGTTTGCAGTGTCCCATGGTTTTGACCCATAGTACTGGCGCCTAGACTTAGTATATAAGTGTGTGTTGAGACCTATGAAGGCACCGTGAAGTTATTTGTATTGAGCTTGCTCATAGGAGGTTGCCCCCTCGAAGTGGCCTGTGATCAATATAAAAGTGATTCTGAGTTCTGTCATTTTTGCTATTTCGCATATTCTTATTAATTAATTGTTGCAGGTGCATCACATATGGTATCAGAGCACTTTCTTGGGCTCGTTGGGTGAAATTTCTGCCAATTTTTTTTTCGCATCTGTTGCAGGTTCAGATTTGGGAATAATCCCTATCCGCTTAACTATGGGAAGTACTTGGGCATAAGCCCTAAAACTCATTGTGAGGAGTACCACAAGAACCCCGAAGTAGTTGTCCCATTGAGAGGACCTGCCAGCGAAAAGGGCAACGACCCCTACCTGATTGACTAGTTCCCACCTGTGAGGTAAACCAAGAGTTGTCGTTTGTGGAAAAGTGATTATCAGTTTTACCTAAGCCATGGAGTGAGGGGTACTGCCCCAATACGCAAGCCGTCAGACAGCATTAGTGGCCGAGTGAAACGCCTGAACTGTTAGGAAGCCACACATACCTGGGGTCCATATCTATTTTCATTTGAACTGTTGTCGATCATTGCTGCGCCGTGTTAGATCCAGTCGTTCAGATCCATTTTGCAATCCGTTCCAGATCCAGCCATTTTCAATCCATTCGACGCTGTTCTAGATCCCTTCTGAGTCATAGCCGCTCCATATCTCTCCCTATCTCCCTTGTTTTCACTCTGTTTTCCTTGAAATTTTTGGGGAACCCCTGTCATCCCATTCTACATATTTCATTCCTGAGGACCCTATCCCCAATTCCCCTTCCCAAAGCTCGAAATCCCAGATTTGTCTATTTTTAGGGTTTGCCATAATTTCCTCAGATTTCACCCAATCACCTTCAAATTTTACCACAGAGTTCCTTTCTGAATTCTGCTTATTTGTCCCCCTCTGCCAAATTTTCCCATTCTTTCACCCCGCTTCTGAAATCCTCATTTTTGCTTCCCTGTCTATTCGACAGTGTCCAAAACCTAGTCAAACCCCAATTACCCTTCAGATTTTTTCCCAAGTCTAGATTTTCCTTTACTGAAGTAGTTTCTGTTTTTGTTTTCCTACCCAGTCAACCAAAAAAAAAAAAAACTCTTGGTTATGGTTGTCACCTGTGCAGGAGCAAAAACCATGGAGGACGCACTTGCAACCATCCAAGCCAAACTCCAGGATCTGGATAAAAAATTTATCGGCCTCCATCTTGAACATTCAGCTATGAACAAAAAATGACAGTCCAAGTCTTCATCAAACAATGGGTTCTCTTCTTCCAGCAATTTCCATGGTCCGAAGCTTGATTTTCCTCACTTCAATGGTACCGATCCAACTGGATGGATCTATCGTGCAGAACAATATTTCAGTCTGCATAATACTTTTGATGTCAACAAAGTTCCACTGGCATCCTTTCATTTGGAACATGAAGCTCTTCAATGGTACCATTGGTACATCAAGGCTCATGCAGAGCCAAAATGGCTAGACTTTTTCCAGCTCCTTTTACAACGATTTGGTCCTAGTGCTTTTGATGACTTCATAGGAGCCCTCACTAAACTTCGCCAAATTGGCACTGTGAGAGATTATCAAACCAAATTTGAGAAACTAGCCAACCACACCGCAGGATTGTCTGATGACTTTTACCGGAGTTGTTTTATCAGTGGTCTAAAGGATGCCATCCGCTCTGAGGTCAAAATGTTCTGTCCCAACACAATGATGGAAGCCCTAGGGTTGGCTAAGTTGGCAGAAGACAAGATTACAGCCCAACAACGCTCCAAGCCCACTTTTGTTCCCTTCCGAAATATGGGTTCTCAACGACCACCTATACCACAGGCTCCTCGACCAACTCCTATCAAGCGTCTGTCTAAAACATAGATGCAAGCATGCAGAGAAAAGGGGCTTTGCTATAATTGTGATGAGAAATTCACTCGGGGACATAGATGTGTTCAGCAAAAGCTCTATCTCTTGGATGTGGATTCTCCGCCTGCCTCTGAAATTGGTGACGAAGATCCAGAAACACTGGATGCTCTGGTTGACATTTAGGAACCACCTATTGACCCTCTGTCTCAGGATGACCAGCCAGAGATATCTCTCCATGCTTTAGCTAGAATCACCACCCCCCAAACAATGCGGGTCAGGGGTTACTTCAAGAAGCTTCCTCTTACAATACTCATTGATTCTGGTAGCGCTCATAATTTCATTGACCCTCGGATCGCCAAACAAGCTGATTGTTTTATCCATCCTTGCTCCAACTTTGAAGTCATGGTTGCCAATGGGGGCACCTTACCTTGCAAAGGGAAGTGTTGAAATGTGCGTATATCTATGGGAGATTATACCTTGTGCTCTGACATGTTTTTCTTGACCTTAGGTGGATTTGATGTGGTTTTGGGCGCTCAATGGCTACGTACACTTGGCCCTATCTTATGGGATTTTGCTGAACTTTGGATGCAGTTTTCCCTTAATGGACAAAAACACACATTGACAGGATTACAACCGGGTTCTCTCAGCATCATCAGTTCACATCGCATGGAAAAACTCCTCAAGAAGAATTCACATGGTGTCATCGCTCAGCTCCATTCCATTCAGATGCAACCTTCAGCGGTCTCCACTACTCCTTTGGATCTACAACAAATTCTGGATCGATATACAGGTGTCTTTGCTGAACCAGTGGGATTGACACCTTCTAGGATAGAAGACCATCGTATTCAGCTCCTTCTTGGCAGCGTTCCTCCCAACATCAGGCCCTATCGCTACCCATTTCACCAAAAAATGGAGATCGAAATGCTCATTCGGGACTTATTGAAGCAAGGTATTATTCGCCCAAGCACTAGTTCCTTTTCTTCTCCAGTTATTCTTGTCCACAAAAAAGATGGGTCATGGCGCCTCTGCATTGACTTCCGAGCACTTAATCACCTCACCATCAAGGATAAGTTTCCAATTCCTATTGTTGATGAGCTTCTTGATGAGCTTCATGGGGCTCACTTTTTCTCCAAGTTGGATATTCGTTCTAGGTATCATCAAATTTGGGTTCATTAGGATGACATCCATAAAACATCTTTCCGCACACATGATGGCCATTATGATTTTTTGGTCATGCCCTTTGGCCTCACTAATGCTCCTTCCACATTCCAGGCCTTAGTGAATAAAATATTTTGACCCTACTTGCGGAAATTCATTCTGGTATTCTTTGATGATATCCTCTTCTACAGTAAAACATGGGATGAACATCTCCAGCATCTGGATCTTGTCATGCAACTTGTCTCTGACCATCATCTCCATGCCAAGCAGTCTAAATGTGTTTTTGGACAGAAGGAAGTTGAGTATCTCGGGCACATTATCTCAGCACAAGGGGTTCGCGTGGATCCTTCCAAAATCAATGCCATGAATAATTAGCCGCATCCTCAGACACTCAAGAGCCTTCATGGTTTTTTGGGGTTGACTGGCTACTACCGCAAGTTTGTCAAGGATTATGGGAAGATTGCAGCTCCATTAACTACTCTATTGAAAAAGGATGCTTTTACATGGACACATGCTGCTCAGTGTGCATTTGACAAACTAAAACAAGCTATGTGTACTACACCTGTTCTAGCTATGCCCAATTTTTTCAAGCCCTTCACTATTGAGAGTGATGCTTCCAGCAATGGACTTGGTGTTGTTCTCCTTCAAGATGAACACCCCATTGTGTTCACCAGCAAAGCCCTTTCAGGTAAGAATTTAGCTGCCTCTACCTATGAGAAGGAAATGATGGCTATTTTGCATGCAGTACATAAGTGGCGCCCATACCTATTAGGGAATCATTTCTACATCAAGACTGATCACCAGAGTCTGAAATATTTCTTGGAACAGCATGTCTACTCCCTGGCACAATAGAAATGGGTTAGCAAAGTCATGGGTTATGGATATGAGATCACTTACAAGAAGGGTAAAGACAATATTGTGGCAGATGCTCTTTCTTGCACATTCGATGCCCAAGGTTCTCTTTCAGCTATTTCTATGCCTGTTCTAAATTGGTTGCAATCTATTCAACAGGGTTATGTCAATGACTCTTCCTTATCTCAAATCATCCAATGATTGAACAACAACCCTTCTGCTGTACCACATTACTCTTGGGATGGTGCTTCTCTAAGATACAAGGGTCGTCTGGTGCTTCCCCAGAGCACAGATCTTCAACAGGCTGTCTTCTATGAACTCCATGCTTCTCCATTGGCAGGGCACTCTGGGTTCCTCAAAACATATGAACGGGCATGGCGTAACTTCTTTTGGCATGGCATGAAAAGGACAATTCAACAGATGGTGGCCGAATGTGATACCTGCCAGTGCAATAAGAGTGAAACAACACTCCTCCCAGGATTGCTCGAACCCTTTCCCATACCTAGACAGATTTGGACAGATATTTCTATGGATTTCATTGAAGGGATCCCTAAATCTATTGGGAAGACAGTGATTCTCATTGTGGTTGATCGCCTCTCCAAATATAGTCATTTTTGTGCTCTCAGCCATCCCTATACAGTCTCCTCAGTCGCTAAGATTTTCTTGGACCAGATCTTTCGTCTTCATGGCATCCCTTCTTCCATTGTCTCGGATCGTGATGCGACTTTCACCAGTCATTTTTGGACAGAACTATTTCACCACACTGGCACCAAACTGAAGATGAGTTCAGGGTATCACCCACAAACAGATGGTTAGACTGAAATTATCAATAAATTCTTGGAAACTTAGCTTCGTTGCTTCACCTTTGAACAACAACATCAGTGGGAAAAGTGGCTCCCTCTTGCTGAATGGTGGTACAATACCTCTTACCACACTGCCTCTAAAATGACCCCATATGAAGCAGTCTATGGTCAGGCACCTCCAGTTCTTCTTCCATACACCCCCACCAGTTCACCAGTTCAGAAAGTTGACACAGTCCTTCGAAACCACGATCAAATCTTCGCATTTTGCACGACAATCTTCACATGGCAAGAAATCGCATGAAGCAACAAGCTAATCAACACCGTTCTGAGCGCACTTTTCAAGTCGGTGATATGGTTTTTCTTCGTCTCCAGCTGTACAAGCAGTCCTCCCTAAAACTCAAAGGGTGTCATAAGCTCACTCCAAAGTTCTATGGGCCATATCGGATTCTTCAGAAGATTGGGTCCGTTGCTTATAAATTGGAACTTCCTCCTTCTTCCCGCATTCATCCAGTCTTTCATGTCTCTTGTCTGAAGAAATTTCTTGGCACCAACATCAGTGGAAAACGATTTTACCCGAACTGGATAATGAAGGATCCATCCTTTTGGAGCTGGAGGCCATCCTCAATTGGCGCAGTCGTCAGCTTCACTCTCGCTCTATCACAGAGGTCTTAATTCAGTGGCATGACATGCAACCAGAGGATGCTACATGGGAACCACTCCTTCAGATTCAACAACAATTTCCACATCTAAAGCTTTGAGGACAAAGCTTTTTTTAAGGGGGAGGGGATGTTAGGAACCCATGTATTTACTTTGTTAGTATATTGTTGTTGGACGCATATGCTTTGTAAGTCGTCCCGTAGTATTTGTTGATCAATAGTTTATGTTATTGTTGTTGGCGCATATGCTTTGTAAGTCGCCCGTAGTATTGTTGATCCATAGTTTGTAGTGGCCCATGGTTTTGACCCATAGTATTGGCACCTAGACTTAGTATATAAGTGTGTGTTGAGACCTATGAAGGCACCGTGAAGTTATTTGTATTGAGCTTTCCTCTTCGAAGTGGCCTGTGATCAATATAAAAGTGATTCTGAGTTCTGTCATTTCTGCTATTTCGCATATTCTTATTAATTAATTGTTGTAGGTGCATCACATAAAATAATGGTTAAATATTTTAACTAAAATAATTAATGATAACGACACATCGTATCTCTTAAAACAAATTACGACGATAGTTATATTTGCTAATGCAGAAATAAAATGGGTACTAATCAAAAGATAAATTACGATTATAACACAAAATACATCATCAAAACTACTTGTGTTTAATTGTAAACTATATGTTGTGAATAGGTTTATCTTGTGATTTATTTTCTTGGTAAAGTACTGACAGTTTGCTTTTGAATGATGATGAAGGGGTCCTATGAGATACCCTGAGGTTTACTTAGCTATGTTTAGCTAAAGCATTTGAACCTGTTTCAATGTGCAGAAACGCAGGTAAGAATATTACGACAATTCAAGTGATAAGAGTAACTATGTTTTTCAATTCATTGTCAATCTAATGTGAAAACTCTAAGTACTTCCTTGCATGAAATTTATTGAAGGTATGGATCTTTTTCCTACTTCTCGTTTATGTGCTAGTTTACAAGCTTAACAGTACTATTGGAATCCTATCGACATTTTCCATAATACAAGGAGTGGTAATGTTTTGTGTATTAAACTTACATTATGAGTTCTTGATTAAGTGCTAGATTCCAATGTACATATAGATTCACTTGAAATCATCAAAATATCTATATTAGCTTAAACATCTCTCAATTTATAATTTATGAAAATCATTCTAATATAGCAATTGTTATTATCATAATACGATGATACTATTGTCAAATTGCAACATTATAGGAATGAGATCTTTTAAATTTATAGTTTTTTTTATTTCAATATGAACAAACATTATAATGTGCACAATATGAAACCTAGACTAAACATTAAATATTGAAGGTCTTCTATAATCAACGACCTTTTTCAATTGAGTAACAATATACAAATATCTATACTATGCATTTGATGACCGATACTTTGGAATGAACTGAACTTTATAAAGTAACCCTAAGTCTTTATACTGACATTTAATATTGACTGGGGTAATGAATGTGATGGTATTTTTGTACTGGCAGTCTGTCGGATCCTGGTCGTAGCATTAACTTTTCCTACCTGTTGAGTGTAGTGGGTGTCTTAGGTGGATGCCTTCGTGGTTGAAGGTCACGTGAAAGACTCAAAAACTATTACAATGTTGAGTTGTGTTATACTTTAGCCCTTGGTCTGGTGATTTGGTGACGTGGTGGATGTGATAATCGATATGGTATTCAATGCAGTGGTTGCTCGAAATTCAATGTGCCTAGCTGGCATCTCCTCCATCGTTGATCTCACAAGATCTTGGGCTTTGGAAAGAAACCCTAGTATTTCATTGCAAGTATCGTTGAATTGTTTCTTGGCCTTCATTTCGTGTGTTAGTGGCAAAGTAGAGAGGCCGACAGCCTGCTGTAATGTAGGGTTTGGAAGTCGGTTGTTAGGAGGACTTCTTCCTCGGTTTCGATCCTTGGACCTATAAGGGATAATTTATATGTTTCCAGGCTCTGTATTCTTTATGGAGATGAGTGTTGATGTATATGTAACTTCGGAATGTATTTCACATATATATATATTGTATTCCTATAGAGATGTTATTATTCCTCTATACGGAAGTGTCGTCATTTATATTGTAAGTGTCGTAACTTATACTTGATGGGTTATTAGACCACCTTGTTGGGGTCGGCCCTGTATAAGTCATGTGGTTCAAAGGGTTATTAGACCACCCTATTGGGGGTCGGCCCAGTCAGCATTATATTATGTGGTTAAGTTCGATCCTACATGAGTTAGGTAAAAAGGAAAGTCAAGTCTAGTATAAATAGAGTGCGGGAGGCACTCTATTTACTCACTCACTTCTCACTCATGCACTCAAGGAGGAGTGGCGCACTTATGGAGGAGGAGGATCTGCTGCTAGGATATGTCTATCTCTTATTTGGGTTGTATCATTGCTCTATCTATCTCTGAGGAAGTTATTGGGGTTTTTCACCTTTATGGTTTTCCCCAAGTAAATCTTTGTGTCTCTTGTGTGCTTGCATTATTGTCTCCATGATTGATATGCTGTACATGTTGTTCTCTCAGTTAAGATCCTAGATCAGATTGAAGTAAATTCTGAAAATTTAACATGGTATCAGAGCTAGCCTGAAAGAAGGCATGATATGGCATGTATGACACTTGTTGCACTTACGATGCTAGGGCTTGATATAGCAAAAACCAGTCATCGTAGCATTTTCGCTATAAATCCGTTTTGGTGAAGTTTTCAGATTTGAAATTGTTGCAGGCCGAAGCTAAGATCTCCATGTACCTAGGGTCCAAAGGAAAACCTCTAATTCGTTGTACTTTGTGATTTATGATCTATACAATATAGGGTTTTTGCCTCTTCCAGATCTGAGTCAAAATCAGGTGACCTTGGGAAAAAGGTCATAACTTGGGCTAGGAAGATCCAAATGAAATTTCGTAAAAAGGGACAAGTAGTAAACATACTTTAATATCTCAGAAACATTTTTCAGAGGCCGAAGATGAACCAGTGACACGTGGCACGTCGTACAAGTGCGCTCTCCTGTATTATCCCATAAACAGGTCACGTTGCGACACTTGGCATAACTCTCTCTCAGAGCGTCCAATTGAGGTCAGAACTGTCAATATGGAAATATAACAGGCTGAGATATCTTAGGAAAATTTTTCAGAGGTCGAAGTTCAAATAGTGACACGTGGCACGCCGTACAAGTTCGCTCTCCTGTATTATCCCAAAACAAGTCACGTTAGGACACTTGGCATAACTCTCTCTCAGAAAATCCAATTGAGGTCAGACCTATCAGGATGGAAAGCTAACAGGTCAGGATATCTCAGGAAGCTTTTTCAGACCCTGTGGATCAAAAATTTCAGAGTTACACTAGAAACAATCAGGTACATATTTCTGTCAAAACAGAATTATTTTTTGGTACCTTCATTCATGGCTTCCGGAATTTAGGGCTTTGGAGAAAGTTGGAATTTTTGTAATCAGAGACCACGGATTAATGCTACTCATCAAAATAGAAATTTAGAGACCAAGATCAGAATTTTTGGTTGGGCAGAAGGCCGGGCTTGATCAGACCCTAGTTCGGGACTTTGATAAGGAAAGTGGAAAATTAGGGCTTCTGTAAAAATGGGAATTTTTGAAATCTGAGACCACGGCTGGAAGCTCCTCAGAAAAATAGAAGCTTAGAGCTTTGGATAAAACCTTTTGATTGGGCAGAAGAGTGGGATTCATCAAACCCCAGTTCAGGGTCACGTCCAGTGAATCCAGAAGTTTCAAAGGCAAAATTGAGGAGTGAAACTTTGCAGTTTTCAAATTCTGAATATACCAGCTTGATCAGCTCATCAAGGCGCATATTTCTATCCTTTCGGAAGTTTGAAATTCAATGTTTGAATTTTTGAGGTTTCTCTGACAAACCCATATCCAGCTCCAGGTCCAGTTCTTGCAAATCAAGTGGATTGGGTTAATCCTAAAAGAAGATGGATTGGTCACCTGCATAAGTGAAGAAGTTCCTATTTCAGAGGGAGATGAGGCTAAGGCCTTACATAAGAAGATTACAAGCGATCTCGACAGGTATGACTCATCGAGGTATGTTTTGAGATTTGTTCATGATTAATTTTATGGTATGTTTGTCTCCATGTTATTACGGTTAGTACAATCTTGATTTTAGACTTGTCATATCACCTTAATAAAATTATGAGTGCACGATAGAAAATATTCATTGATTAGGGTGTTGACACTTATGATTGTACTAATGCATTATGGTGTTGTATGAGGTTTATGTTGTCTACTAACATGAAAGGTACACCAAGAAAGACAAATCATGTTCTGGGTTAGGATCTTATACTGTTGTGTTGTTGATAATAATTATTCATGAAGTCATAAGTTTGAATAATCATGGTTGTATGCATATTATGCTTCTTACCATAATTGATGATATGACTAACCAGAAGAATCATGAAGGTATAGGTTTTTATGCATATTATATCTCTTATCTTGATTGATGATTCAACTAACCTGAAGAGTCATAGGTTTGAGTAATTATAAGTTTAGACATGTTATGTTTCGTATGATTTGACTAACCATAAGAATCCTATATAAACCTTGAATGCTAATGCTTATTATTTCTGTTTGAAATGATCATGACTATACATGCTTGAGATTATTGTGTTTTAATAGTATACTAATGAATGTATGATTTTATATAAAATCACAAGGATAACACAATCATGATACTAATAAGCATGCATAGGGACCAAGGATGAATATGAGTTCAAGAACAGGTAATTCAGGAAGCAAAGATCAAGAGGGAGCACACTCCAGTTGCTCCTGCAAGAAAGCAAAGGAGCACACTCCAGTTGTTCCTACAAGAAAGAAAAGGAGCACACTTCCGTAGTTTCTGCAAGGTTGCAGATATTCAAAGGGAGTTGACCATCTTTCTACATTCCACAATAGAAAGGTGTAGAAGAAGCTACTTCAGATTAGGACTCCAGCATCTCCTGCAAGGAAGCAAAGACTCAGAGGGAGTCCACCCAGCAAACAAACAAAGATAAGTATTTGAATTGTCATTTCTTGCATATTTGTTTATTTAAATAAAATTGTTCAATGATGTATATGCTCATGTTCCTAGACTTAGGATATGTATTGTGCATATTAGAATAGTTGCATTAATGAACAGTATACTACTAATATACATGGGTAAGTGGCCTATGTCACTGTACAACATTCCATTGCTACTTATCTAGAATGAAACCTCTTTGCTGACATGTTGGGAGTTGTGCACACTCTTAACAATGTTCTGGTAGAGATTGGAAGGCATCTAGAAAGTTACAGGATATGGATAAATGTTGTATTGAAGCATTGGCTAAGATAATTGCATGACTGTATGACATATTTCTTTATGTGTAAGAATTTGTTCTAAAAATTATGAGATGTTTTTAATCATGCAATTTAACCTGTTTTGTAGGAAAGACCATATATCTTCACCTACAAAAGGACTACAACATTTGTTCCAGCAACAAAGATATATATTGAAGATATTGAAGTTCCCAGGATCTGGGATGAAGAAATGGAGTGCCATGATCCGTCGATCATGAAGAATGATGTTTGGGATGTAGTCCCAAGACCTGAAGTGTGTTATGACTTTCATATGGATCTATCAAGATCAAGCATGCTGCAGACGGCAGCATAGAGAAATATAAAAGTGATGAAATAGAAGATACACCAAATGGATTCAAGACAACTTTCTTGAATGGTGTAGTTGAAGAAGAAGTATGTGGAGCAGCCACTTGGTTCTGAGACGCATGACAGGAAAACATATATGTGCAGAACTTGGTATGGTAGGATAGACAGCTTTCTATCCAGTTTGGTCTTTACCTAGAGTAAAGCGGGTTCCAACCTTTACTACAAGGTTGAGGAAGGCAATCCAGTGATACTACTTTTGTATGCGGATAACTTGTTTGTTACAGGTGAAGATAGATTGATTGCCGACATGCAGCGGAAGCTTACTACCGAGTTCGAGATGAAGAAATTGGGGATGATGCACTATTTGTTTTTGGCATGGAGGTGTGGCAGAGTGATGGAATCTTCCTTGGACAAGGGAAGTATGCAGTAGAGATCCTGAATAGGTTTGGGATGATGGACTGCAAGGTTATGGCCACACCTATGGCATTGAAACTGAAGCATCTGTGTGATGCTTCATCTGAGCCGATTGATATCACTATGTATCGTCAGATGATTGGGTCCTTGATGTACCTGACGAGCATGAGACCAGATATTTGCTTTGCGGTGAATGCATTGAGCCAGTTACTGACGGATCCAAGGAGTGTTCACTTGGTTGTTGTAAAGCATGTTCTGAGGTACCTAAAGGGTACAGTGGATTATGGGCTCAACTATGAAGCGAATAAAAAGTTTAACCTCTAGGGTTATGTTGATTCAGATTGGGCTGGCAGTGCTGCAGACAGGAAGAGCACATCTGGGTGTTGCTTCAGTATGGGATCAGGTGTGATCTCTTGGTTTAGCAGGAAGCAGTCCTGTGTAGCACTGAGTATAGCTGAGGCAGAGTATGTTGCAGCCTGTTCAGCTAGTTGTGAGGTAGTATGGCTAGGGAAGCTACTGTCTGAGCTATTTGATCTCCTGTTGGATGCTACTGGTATCTTCTGTGATAACCAGAGTTGTGTGAAGCTATCCGAGAACCCAGTGTTTCATGACAGGTCAAAACACATAGAGATCAAATATCACTATATCATGGATATGGTGCAGAGAGAAGCTATGAAGCTCTTGTATGTTGCGATGGACGAGCAGATTGCAGATGTGCTGACGAAGCCACTAGCCAGGGTGAAGTTCGAGTACTTCAGAGAGAGCCTTGGCGTTCTTCAGATCGAGGACACTTCGAGGAAGAAGTGATGGACACATTTGCTGAAGCCATTCCAAGCATGTTGGAAGGGGGATCCTTCACATGACTGTGGATGTAAGCGCTAGATGATGAGCATCAGGATGATGTTCTGGTTTCTGCTTGGATATGATCAGTTGGATCATTATATGTATATATGTATGCATCATGTTGGATGCTAGATATGATTAATTGGATCATTTATGTATGTATGCATCATGTTGGATGCTGGATATGATCAGTTGGATCATTTATGTATGTATGCATCATGTTGGATGCTGATGGATACATTGTGTGGATCATGTATCTATGTATGTATCAGGTGGATACTTGGTGTGCATCAGATGGATGCATTGTATAATCAGGATGATCGTGGATGACGAGCTTCTCCAGATGACATGCAGCAGGATGTTGTAGTGATGATGATCAGGATGATCATGTGTACATCAGGATGATGTATGGTGAGTATCAGGTTGATACTCTATGGCCGTGGATCAGGTTGTGCAAGATGAGCATGTAATCCGGTGCCCTAGGAGATTTGCAGATGGTCTTTCGAGGTTTTGCCTATGGCATGTAATTCGGTGCCCTGGGACATCTGGCAAATGCTCTTTCGAGGTTTTGCTCTGGGAGGACATGTAATTCGGTGCCCTGGGAAATCTGCAGATAGTCTTTCGAGGTTTTTCCTATGGCATGTAATTTGGTTCCCTGGGATATCTGGCAGATGCTCTTTCAAGGTTTTGTCCTATGGCATGTAATTCGGTTCCCTGGGAGATCCGATAGGTTGGGCTGTGTGCCCGTAATCAGTCCTGGGATGCTCTTGCGAGGTTTTTCCATGATCACATGTAATTCGTTGCCCTGGGAGATCCTATAGGTAGAGTTGTGTGCTCGTAACAGCCTGGGATGCTCTTGCGAGGTTTTGTGGTGAGGTCACATGTAATTCGGTGCCCTGGGAGATCCTATAGGTAGAGCTGTGTGCTCGTAACAGCCTGGGATGCTCTTTCGAGGTTTTGTGACGCACGTAATAAGTCCTGAGGATTCCACAGTATGGCTAGTGATGATGAAGACCTACAGGTGGTGAGCCTACATCCAGTATGAAAAAGGACTGGCTCTGTAGAACTTCCTATGACAAGTAGATTCAAAGATTGATTGAGATAGCAGCAGTAGTGACGATGATGATGACTCGATGACGATTATCCAGTGACGATGATCCAGAGAAGATGACTTGTGCTAGAAGAACTGTGCTGAGAAATACCTTCCTAGTTAAGAGGGAGTGTTGATGTATATGTAACTTCGGAATGTATTTCACATATATGTATATTGTATTCCTATAGAGATGTTATTATTCCTCTATACGGAAGTGTCGTCATTTATATTGTAAGTGTCGTAACTTATACTTGATGGGTTATTAGACCACCTTGTTGGGGTCAGCCCTGGATAAGTCATGTGGGTCAAAGGGTTATTAGACCACCCTATTGGGGGTCAGCCCAGTCAGCATTATGTTATCTGGTTAAGTTCGAGCCTACATGAGTTAGGTAAAAAGGAAAGTCAAGTCTAGTATAAATAGAGTGCGGGAGGCACTCTATTTACTCACTCACTTCTCACTCATGCACTCAAGGAGGAGTGGCACACTTATGGAGGAGGAGGATCTGCTGCTAGGATATGTCTATCTCTTGCTTGGGTTGTATCATTGCTCTATCTATCTCTGAGGAAGTTATTGGGGTTTTTCACCTTTATGGTTTTCCCCAAGTAAATCTTTGTGTCTCTTGTGTGCTTGCATTATTGTCTCCATGATTGATATGCTGTACATGTTGTTCTCTCAGTTAAGATCCTAGATCAGATTGAAGTAAATTCTGAAAATTTAACAATGAGCCACGATAAAGTCTTTGAAGTAGTTTGTAAGTTTTTTCTATCAGTTTCTTTGATTGCAAGGTCGAACTGGAGTTCGATTCTCCTAGCTATAAGTGGTTGTTCTTTGAGTTCAAAACTCTTATTCTCTGTATTCGTTAGATGGCTTCATCAACTTGTTTGCGTGAGGTGTCTCAATACAGGAGCTTCGACGCTAAGATAAAGTTTTCGAAAAATAGTAGTAATAAATTTGTATTATTCCAAAGTCACATCCTGTGTTTTCTTTGTTTTAATATTTCAAGCTATAAATGGCAGGTGATCACTTTGTTGAAGGATTTCTATGTGTAAATATCGGGTGAGGATGCTGCATCAACCACCTGGTAAGCCTCGGTGGTTCTTAAACCCTTGTAGGTACCTTTGGCATGGTTTGGTTGGTGTTTACAGTTGACGAGAGTTGGAAAAATACTATCCCTGACAAGGGTAATGGCCGAGGTTAAGATGTTTTTAGAACAATATCTTACAAGAGGATAAATCCTCAGTCTATGTTGCTATTCGACCCAGTAGTGTTTTGCTATGGCGTTTAAATAACTGTGAACTTGTTTTACGAAGTGGTTGCTAAGGAATGAACCCTATGTGGTTTAGGAACCTTGAATTATTTTTAGTATAAACTTTGTCAATAAATTGACTATATTGGTAAATATAAAAACTAGCCGAGAGCTGAGGGTTTAACTTGTTTCTGCGAAATATGGAAAGTCTTGTGTTAAAATGTTTATAATTTTGTTTATGTAATGATATGGGATTGAGTTTGTATATGATGAATAGTTTTCCTGAACTACTTCTATGTTTGAATAAGTTGATAATTTGGTTAGAAAAACAAAGTTGATTCAGGCCGAGAGACGTAGGTTAAAATTTCTCGACAGATAAACCCTGTGTTCGTATTTTTTTAAGTTTGAGTTTGGAAATGATAATGTCACTCCATTTTGTTTTTTATCCAAATATTGAATGAATAAAATGGTTGATAAAGTAATAATAGCACTCTTGTCTGAAATTGATTGTAATGCGTTTTCAGTTTTTGGAATCAGGTGAAAAGAATTGATAAGAGTTTAATTCTAAATAAATAAAATATGATAATATTGAAATATCATAGTTATTTTGCGTTTAAGAAAACTTGGCAAAGGTGATACGAATTATCCAGTTATGCCTTTCTTTAATTACTTGTTAGTTACTTCAAGTGCAGAGGTCAGTCCTTGTTTTGATCTTAGATACTAAAGTAAAATATAGGAAATATTAGAAGTCTATGTAATGTTTAGAAAACATGGTAAACATAAATCTAGGTTATTCCATTCCTATCAGAAAAGAAATATAATAAATTGCTATGAAATGTTGTTATGATTATTTTGCAGCTGTTATAAATTTTCATAAATGTTGATAGAAGAAAAGAGATAAAAAAATAGTACTATTCTGTGTAAAAGAGGAAAATAAAAGAATGCATCACATTTGCATCTGAACAGAAGTAAGTGATGTAAGATAAAAAGAAAAACCTAGGCTGTATGCAGAAATGATATGTTAACTTAATTTCTATATAATAGAAACTATTATAATGCCTGCATTATGATATGTTGAGTGTAAATCATGAATCTAAACTTATATCAATGAACTCGCAGAATTAACAGAAACACTATAGTGTTAGCCTATCCATTCACTTGGCATTCTGCCCATCAACCATCTGACTTAATTTTTACTTCTTTGTACTGTAGTACGATGTAGAAAGTCCGCATGGGGAAAAATGCAGAGAAAATATTTAATCTATCATCTCATTTAGTTAACTATCATGAAATCATATCTAGGTCTGAAATTGAAAACAATTACTTCTGTATGTCATTAACTATAAATATTACACCTATAATTTAAGAGAATTAGTTAACTGAAAATAATAAGATAGAATAGTAGAACCTGATTGACTGTAGGAGAAACAAACAACCCAAGGAGCCTGTTCCACCCAACCTACTCCTGAAGACAGCCAAATTACTTGCCTTAGGACCCCCGAGCTTGTTCACTGAACCACTAGGAAGAAGAATCTGTAGAAGCTTTAGGTCATCTACTTGCAACAACAAAGTAGTTCATCCAATCATATAGACTTAGCAGTCAAAGAGACCTGCATCAGCACCTCTGGTTTCTTTCTCAAAAATATTCAGCAGCCTGACAATGCACTTCCACTTAGCCTCCTTATTCGAATCTCTCAGTGATCACCTGATACACTTGAGAAATTATTTCTGCAGAAAGTAATGTAGAGCAGCCTGCTCAATTCTAATTGCCTTATCTAAGCTGCCTAGGCCTTTTAGTGGTTAACCTGGTCATTAATGAGCCATCAGCTCTCTTCCACCCACCTAGGGGATAATGCCACAAATTTAGGGGTAGTTTTTCCCATAACCAACAACTAATGGTGGAGTGCAAATTCTGACATCTATCCCATGCCTTCTAACAACTTCCATTCCTCCTAGTGGGTCAGTGAACACTCATTTAATAGTTCCCTTAGGTGTTTGTCTGCTGTTGTAATTTATTAAATAATAATCATCAGTCATTTCAATCATCCTTGACAAATTTGGTCATAATTAGAAAACTTCGTAATTATAATTTAATATAATGTTTTTGCAATAAAATAAATAATCTCAAAATTTGGGTAGGTGACAATCAACTTGCCAAAAGGAGCGTTTAAACATTGTCAGGACTCACTTCAACCATTAAAAGTTCATGTTTTGGGATAGGTTTGATGGTTGGGTTGGACGTTTCTGCCGTCGCTCCCCGTCAATGCTAACAGTGTGATGTCATCGCAATCCAAATATGTCGGATTCACAACTACCCGGGTTCGTCGTAGATCTCGAAAGGGCGACCTGCGATGACCCGAGGACGCAATAGCCCTCCACAAATCCACTCAAAACCCCAAAAAATGAACTAAAATAAAAATTGTAAACCACTACAAATATGTTGGATGAAGCTTAGAGTTACCTGCTCCAAACGGTTAGGGAAATGGTTTCCCGCGGCTCCCAAAATTGACAAGTGAAGTTTTGGCTCCAAATGGCACTTCTTCTCCCCAAATTAGCAAATGAACAATGGTGACTATATTTGGTTTTTTGTTTCTAGTTATAAACAAAATGCATATTCCTTTTCAAATATTTTCGATGCTTTTTAGGTCATTTGCTATAGTTTGGATTATTTTTATGACATTTGAATCCCTGGTTAACCTTTGACCTATTTTTCAAGTGCGTAGGAGTTGTTAAGTGTTCTTTACATGCCATTCTCGCATTATAACAATCATCTCAGTTATGAACAACCCATTGAATGTTTTGTCATTATTTTATAGCCGTTAGGTTGTAATTATTTTATGATGATGAGCTTACTCTTTGTTCTTTCTCATGCTCTTGAAACTATGAGAATAAGTTACCGAGTTATGATTTATCACTATTTTGGGCTCATTAAACTCCTACTGAAAAGGAACCCCCCCAGAGTCTATCTTTAAGCTCTTTTTAGGCTCTCGAAATACGAAAAGATTGCCAAGTGAACTTGTTGCGTTCGCACTTGTTAAAGAAATTGAATGGTCATCTTCCTGGTGATAGTTTACCCCTTTTTCGGACCAGGGGCACTACTTACGAAAAATGTATACTCCAGTCAATCATGACTAGAAGAGTCCTCTCCGACGTTGTTTTACCCTTTTTCGGGTGATGAAGCTAACTTTACGAAAAAGGACCGTTGGAGTCCTCTTTAATTCTTTTCAGACTCTCTAAACATGAAATGACGACCGAGTTTACCTTCTATGGACTCGTTAAAATTTTACATTGAAGGGCCCATCATGGGATGAACCCCTCCTATCCTAGGTTCAAAAAATATTTTGGATTGGACTCATCTATGAGATGAGCTATATCGAGCATCTAGTTACCCTCATCAATCTCATAACAAACACATGAGGCACTCATCATTCATGATGGGGAAAAAGGAAATCTTTTATGTTACACCCTTTATCAGTGGCAGTACCTAGTTATTTCTTGAACATGGCACTCATTTGCATTTACATACTGCAATTGGATCATTTGTTTTCCCTCGAGTTGCACCTATTTCCTAAGTCCGGTTACTCCTTTGAGTCATTCAAAGAACACTTCCATCATCAGTCACATTAGGAGTTGGTATCATAACTCGTCAAGTCAATACTGCCAAGGCATGCCATGCCCATGTTCAAGAATATTATCACCACTCATTATTTGTAGTCAGTACATCTTCCATCATGTCGGTCTACTCTGAGTCAGTCTTGCATGTTATTGTACCGTCCGATCTGCTATACACATACTTTGTGGTGTTTCATGTCAATGATGGGGGATTCATCATGGCCCTCCTTCGACGGATTCATCCTTGTCGACTTCAACACCTCATCCGGGGATTGAATTTAGAAACCAACCAAGTACCTTGGCCCTGCATGCCTCAATGGCAGGTTACCTCGCTTTCAATATGAGTTTACATCATTGACTCTTGATTGAAAGATTTCATCTTGCGTTCGACTTCAACTCATTTATTCACGCTTGATGATATGTACTATGATACCTTGGGAATCATTGACATCAATGGTGATTTCCCTTGCGCTTGTTAACGGTATACATCAATGACTGGTAATCAAGTGGCTTCTACCATGTTCGACGTCAAGACATTTGTAATCACATGGATAGATTTGTATCATTTTGGGTTCAGATTGAAGACCCTGGGGAGTCATATTTTACCCAGGTTGCAATGGAGTTTGTATTGAGTCATATCACACGGATCCACATTTGTATTGGTCGTGGCTGTGTTATCATATCGTCATGGATCTATGCTTGTGTCTGGTAGCCATGATTGTGTTCAGTTGGTCTTTACTACCATGGATCTGCATTGTATTGGTCGGAAACCATGTTGTATGTCATATGAGACTGTGTACTCAGAGTCAGTTGTACTGTAGTAGTGTCCTTCATCTAACAATCCATTGCCATTCCTTCTGTCAAAGCATTTCACCTGTCCAATATTCAACAGCTTCATGCTTTGGGGGGCATTCTGTTAAAACCTAAAATCTTACCATCCTGAGATTCAATGTATACATCCCTAAAGTCTCCTTGACTAAGTTATTGACCTGGAAGAGATATTAACCCATTTATATTAGGTTTTGAGAGGTCACCGCAGGCTGCCCTCATGCAACCTGCGATGTCGCATATTGCTCTCTTTCAGGGTGTGACGATGTCAGTTAATGGGTAAAAATAGCTCCTTCGAGCCCATTCTCGGAGCTAGATGACATGGAACCTTATCCCTGACCTCTTGGGAGAGCTGGCACTCAGTTCCTAACCTCTTGGAAGGATCCCCTATCTCTCTCCTACCATATCTCAACCCACCCTATCCATACCCTATCCACTTAGTCCTATATAAATGAAGCTCCATCCCTCTCCAAAGGGAGGAAGTCTATAGTGTCTACGTGCTAGTGAAATCATATTAGAGAGATCTCTACTCATCCATTGAGAGACTCACACTTCCTTGGGAGGATATGGCATTGGCTTGGATGGAGAAGGGTTACTTCATTAAGCTCTGGTTGTAGTCTTTCTCTTCTATGTACTTTCCCTATATTTACAGTAATATAAATGATTTCCACCAATATTGTTGTGTTGATGATATTATGTAGTTTACCTGCTTAAATGTTTACTTAGATCTATTATCGTTTGGACGTTTTTACTTGTTTGTCTTGTTTTGTGTATCTTGGCGGGTCTTGCAGCTTAGATCTGACGATCGCAAGGTGTGGAACAACATCCAGGAAAAAGGACTACAAACTTAAGGTAAGACATCCGATAACTTGATCCTTAACTAGATCTAGGAAAGTGGTTTATAGTCTGTACTATTTGTTCTAGACTCACATTGAGCTAGGGATATCTGGCTCCCGTCTGCTCGAGTCGATTGTCCGTCGAATAGGGGGAAGGCATTCAGAATGATCTATTGCTAGAAGATCCAACTTTGTAGCTACATATAACCGGGGAAGAAGTTATGATAGGTGGGTTTCCAACTATACAAAGGGTTGGTTAAAGTTTGCAACAAAGTGAATTGTCAAAGGAAGTACTAGGTCCGATTCCTCAATAACCTCGACATATCCTTCAGGAAGATCAAATGGTGATGGAATAATTGGAGTGGTTCTAGCATCCATAAGGATAGTAACTTCTGACATAACATTGGTTTGAAGTGAGACACTAACCTCATGAGATAAATTAGTTTCCATTGTGGTGCTGACTTCTGGTGCAGCAGTGGATTGTGGTACTACACTAGTCTCAGGTACCATACTAGTACCATAGAAGCTGGTGGTGTTGTACTAAGTGATGGTGGAATGGTCCCTCGACTAGATGGTATTCTCATAGGGGGTGTGGGTATGCATGAAGATAATGGTTAGATAGTTCTAAGTACTGGTTCGGGACTCTTCCCTTGTTGTCTGCGTGATTTCCATTGATCCTCCATGGGACCGGATTAAATGTTCTGGGGGATGTCTCACTGAAAAAGGAACTCAAAAACCCTAAAGAAATTGAATGTGCAAAAGGGGATCTAGGAAAAGAAAAGGTGCACAAAACAAAAAAGTAAGCTAAAAAAACTACACTAAGACCAATGTCATAGTAAGCGAGCTACAAAAAAATGGACAGAATGCCAAAAAGCAACACTTAAGAAAATAAAAAGATCCTCTAGAAGGTAAAATAGTAGGAAAAATTCCTATCTAGGATCTAGAGGCCTCAACAGATCATATCCTTCGCAAGGTGATGAAATCCAAGTCGAACAATACGAAGTGAGATACCAAAGTGGAAGGATATCCCTCTACCGAAAGGGATCCTGGGTAAAACAACCCTATAAGAAAATCCACTAAGCTACCTCGTTCATGACACATCCGAGAAGGTTTACTGGAGCTTCTGCCTTTGAGCCCTCGTACAACCGGTATGGAGGCCGGAAACTACAAGGAAGACAATGGATTGATGCCCTTAGGTACTAAGTGGAGTGAGACATTCCACAAAGTCTATCCAGAACTAGTCCTCATTGATTACCCCCGTGGAACAGGAGGCCCTCTCAAAATATTGATTGATAACTGTGTCAAAAAATACAAGAGGATTTTAGTACCCTAAAGGAAAACAACTATGTTTCAAATGTAAAATGAAAAGGGGGGATTATTTGGATTCCTATCCCCGATGTCCTACCTAACTAACAGATTATTTTATATCCTCAAGTGAGGTTAAAATGTGTTGAGTTAGGTATAAATTTTCATGGTTGGTTGTCTTACTCAAATGGGTAATGGAAGTGTAACTCAATGGTGTTATGTCTCGACTCAAACCATGCATATGTGAATGAATCAATGCACTTTTCTTTTCGATGAATCTCTAGCTACATAAAAGAGAGAGTTCTTTGTTCCCAGAAGAAACAAGCACACACACAAGCTTCTCAAAGAGAAAACCACTCATTTTTGTATTTTTCCTTTTATATGCCAAACTAAAACTACTCTTTCAAAAACAAGTGAATCCAACAATATTTTCTTTTCTACTTCTAATGAGTATAATGTATGACAAGTGAATGGAAAGATGTCTTCTAATTGCAAATAATACTGTGATATTTAAGCGAAGGAGAAAATAGGTTTTGAAAAACTCTTCTAAGCCAATTTTATGAATGAAAATGCAAAGAGACTTTTTCAAATGATAAAAAAATTCAACACTTCTTTCAAGGATACAAATGCATATAACAAATTTTCCTTGAATTTTTAGAAATGATCACTTTTTGCAAAAAGGGTTAAGAAGGCAAGTAACCTAGATACTCTTGTCTCCTTAACTCACAAAATCCAAACCAAGGAAAAATCAATCAAACAAACCAAATCGATTTTTCAGACTTGCTTATGAGGATTAGAGTGAGTATTCAAATCAGATGCAGAAGTGAAAGAACGTCATAAGGGTGTAGTCAATGATGGAAACAATGTCCTAACTTCCAATCCACTTAAAGCTTCTACAAATTCACTCTAGAATCCAAGCAAAGGTCTAAAAGAGGTTCAAAAAGAAAATGAAAAGGATGAAGGGGTTAACTTGGGGTCACACAAGCTTGATCAGTGTCAAAAAGGTGAATCCAATCCAAAAGATAAGAAACCAAAAACCAAACAAGCAAGAAACCAAGTTTTAGGCACACACAAGGAATTTTTGCGTGCTGAAAGGTTACCCAGGCGTGAAATATGAGAATTTTTGGGCTCTATAACACTGCTGGGGTGCGAAAATATGGTAAATTTCACTTTGGTAAGTATATGGGGAACGAGAAATTTCACTATGAATGGGTAAGGGCAAAAATTTGAGAATGTGTTTTGTCTTTTCTCGGGTTTGCAGACCCAGAGAACAAAATGTGGAGGACCAACCTAATATCAGAGGTCAAAAAGTTTATAATATGCAGAGGAAACAAACTAAATGGAAAGAATAATAGGGATTTCACAACCAAATGAAAACTGGATCTAAGCCAGTGGAGTCGCCAATTTCTGTGTTAATAAATCCATCCTATGAGTAGTTAGATTTATCCAGAGATTAGACTAAGATCAACTAAGTCTAATCTAAGACAATAAAAAAACAAATGCAACCTTGAATTCCTAGATCTAACTATGCATACAAATTCTTAACATATCTGAAAAAGAGGAAGTAGTGTGACTTACTTTGAATCTAATGTTTGTCTTAACTCCAGCTCAAACCTTGAATCTCATAAGTAGAACCTATCTAAGTCAAAGCAAATGAAAAAAAACACAATCTCAAACTACTATGTATAATAGTTAGGATCTAAATCAAACTAGAAACATATTATGCTACTGATTGAAGCAAGAAGCACAAAATGGGAAAATAAGAAAAGTTATATTGATGAAAGCTAGAAGAATCTTACAAAGCCAATTCTTGATTTCCAAGCAACAACTTTATCTCCAAATCCTTCCTCCTTGCTACCTCTGCAAAACTCTTAAGACCATAGGTTTGATACCTCAAGTGTTCTCCCCCTGTCTTATGGATGGCTTCCTTCTTATAGGGTTTGGGAGGCCAACCACTAGGAGATAATAATGGATCTCAAAGAGTGGAAGGTGGATCAAGGGTATGACTCACAACAAGGGAGGAGGAGGAGATGGGATTTGAGAGGAATCATCATCCCTAAAGTTTCTCCATCGAATCCAAGATCCTAACTTCAAGGAGTAAGGTGGTTGAGGGGATTTTCATGCCCCCAACACTGATCAAAACGCGATGAAGTTGAAATTTCCGCGCCCCTGCAGGTATGTAGAATGCGAAAAAGGGGAATTTTCACGTCCTACACCACTAGCAGGGCGCAAAAATTCTAGTAAAGTTGGCCAAATGAGGTGGCTTTGGGACCCGATGATGTGGCACTCGGCTTAAACAAGTTGGAGTTAGCTCTAGGGATTCCAAGGAAGACCAAAGAGAGGACAAACTAGGTGGGAGTAAGTTCTGGCATTCACTAGGAGGAAGCGTTGTTAGGTTTCAGATAGGGATAAACCATGACGAGGTGAAAGGACACTCAAATTTGGACTTTGAGGTATACCATATATGCTCCAAAACATAGAACATAGAACACACATAATTTTTATCTGGAAACCCAAATGAGAGAAAACCACAGAATGCTCTTTTATAATGAAAATATCACATTCGAGGAAGCATCGACTTTCTGTGTTTACCAACACCAACTAGAAGGAGGCATTGACCCCCTGGTTTTACAGGCACCGACCTGAAGGAAGCTACAACTCGTTTTCTCTAGCACCAACTAGAAGTAGGCTACAACCCCCTGCTACTTGCCCCACCCCGCTGCCCAAATATATAAGAATAGGATGTTACTCTGCTGAACTTATGATATGCACACACTTATGATATTCTAATGTTCATTCTGTTGTGCACACCTTCTGTTTGCAGTAAAAATGTTACCATTGTGCTACATACAATACTTCACTTCAACACTTCACTTCAATTGATGTTTCACTTCATATAGTGTATGCTGCTTCAACTATTGTAGACTGTGCCAATATTCAATGTTATGTTCTCCTATTGTGCATATACAGTTTCAACTGATACTACACATCAATTGATAACTTGTTGTTCTGAATTTGTGCACTAGTATCAGATGGAACTGTGCACCTTCTAAGATGTGTTCATTATGTTTAAGTGCCACAATATTAAGACAATCTGCGACCTTCTATGCATCATATGATTCATCCTTTCAATTTAACGCACTTGTCTCACATCATCCTCATCATGAAGTGCATACTTGATTATGTTTTAACTATGTCTTGGTGCATCTGATGGAATTCTTTACTTCACACACTTCACCTTTGCCTTTGTGCATCAGTGAAACTTTTTTGCATCGCGCATTACAAGAGATACTACAGTTCCGTCTCTATGAAAATCTATCTTAGAACATTTGTGATTGTCTATGTGTTGTCTGTGATACTATAATTCGATCTTCACACACTTGTGCATTCTCTGCATTCTGCATTTTAGTCTTCGAGCAATCATCATAGATCTACAAAATCATTCTGCGCACGATCAACTATTCCATTCCTCTACTTGTGCGCACTCATCTCTCTACTAGATCATGTTTTTTTGGTGCCATAAGCCCTTGATTCCTTGAATATAAATCTATATCTTCGACTTACAAGCTTTTGATACTTTCTATCGAGCTTACTTCAAATCTCCAACTTAATTTCTTATTTATACATGTCCTACATGGATTGTATGTCCACTAGTTGGTTGTGGATTTCCTTCTTCTTTGCTTCACAGTTTATGCTTCTACCACATGTCATGTTCTACGCTACTGATATGTCATCTCTTGTGGATCTTGTTGTTAAATTTTGAGTATTAATTCACAATACTATAGGATCTTTGCTGAGAGAATAACATATACAGTATATCAATGCATGACAATCATAATATGATAAGCATCACAAGCATCACAAGAATCAAAAGCATAGAGACAAGAGACACAGAGTTTCCGTGGGGAAAACCCTAAGGTGAAAAACCCCACAACTTCCTCAGAGATAGAGAGAGCAATGGCTCAACCAAAATACAACCAAATAACACTGAGATAGTCTCCTAGCAGATGATCCTCCTCCTCCTCACTAGTGCGCCACTTTCAGATAGATAGTGAGTTACTTTTCCGAGTGAGTAAAATAGAGATATCCTATCTCTATTTATACTCACCTTTTTTCCCAGTGACCCAATGGGGCCGACTTTTCTACTTAGATACATCCACATTATATTATATATAATTCCGGGCCGACCCCAAATGGTGGTCTAATAACCCATCGGCAAGTACACACACTTGTGACACTTGTCAATCCACATGATGACACTTCCTTATAGAGGAATAACACATCTCTTATAAGGGTACAATAAATATATATAAAATATACAGACGAAATACATTCCGAAGTTACATATACATCAACACTCCCTCTTAACTAGGAAGGTATTTCTCGACACAGATCTGCTAGACAAGTCTTCTTCTCTGGATCATCGTCATCGATGCATCATCATCATCATCGTCACTACTGTTGCTATCTCAACCAATCTCTGACTCTACTCGTCATAGGAAGTTCTACAGAGCTAGTCCTTTTTCATACTGGATGTAGGCCCGCCATCTGCAGGTCTTCATCATCACTGGCCATACTGTGGAATCCTCAGGACTTATTACGTGCGTCACAAAACCTGGCTGCAGCATCCCAGGCTATTACGAGCACACAGCTCTACCTGTAGGATCTCCCAGGAGCACATTACATGTGACCCATCACAAAACCTGGCTGAAGCATCCCAGGCTGTTAGGAGCACGCGGCTCTACCTGTCGGATCTCCCAGGAGCACATTACATGTGATCTCACCACAAAACCTGGCTGAAGCATCTGAGGCCTTTTTCATCCTGTCCAGATCTCCCAGGAGCAAATTACATGTGGTCATGGCAAAACCTGGCTGAAGCATCTGAGGCCTTTTTCATCATGTCCAGATATCCCAGGAGCAAATTACATGCCATAGGACAAAACCTCCCAAGAGCATCTGCCAGATATCCCAGGGCACCGAATTACATGCCATAGGCAAAACCTCGAAAGACTATCTGCAGATCTCCCAGGGCACAAATTACATGTCCTTCCAAGCAAAACCTCGCAAGAGCATTTTCCAGATGTCCCAGGGCACCGAATTACATGCCATAGGCAAAACCTCGAAAGACCATCTGCAAATCTCCCAGGGCACAAATTACATGCTTTCCTGCACAACCTGATCCACGGCCACAAAGTATCATCTGATACTCATCATCATCACTACAACATCCTGCTGCATGTCATCTGCAGAAGCTCGTCATCCACGATCATCCTGATCATACAATGCATCCATCTGATGCACACATAGATACATGATCCACACAATGTATCCATCAATCATACATGATCTACTTGATCATACAAAGATACATGATCCACACAATGTACCTATCAACATACATGATCTACTTGATCATACAAAGATACATGATCCACATAATGTACCTATCAACATACATGATCTACCTGATCATACAAAGATACATGATCCACACAATGTACCTATCAACATACATGATCTACCTGATCATACAAAGATACATGATCCACACAATGTACCCATCAGCATCCAACATGATGCGTTCATACAAAATACATACACATGATCCAACCGATCATATCCAGCATCCAACATGATGCATACATACATATAATGATCCAACTGATCATATCCAGCATCCAACATGATGCATACATACATATAATGATCCAACTGATCATATCCAACATCCAACATGATGCATACATACATATAATGATCCAACTGATCATATCCAAGCAGAAACCAGAATATCATCCTGATGCTCATCATCCAGCGCTTACATCCACAGCCATGTGAAGGATCCCCCTTCCAACATGCTTGGAATGGCTTCAGCAAATGTGTCCATCACTTCTTCCTCGAAGTATCCTCGATCTGAATCACGCCAAGCCTCTCTCTGAAGTACTCGAACTTCACCCTAGCTAGTGGCTTCGTCAGCACATCTGCAATCTGCTCGTCCGTCGCAACATACAGGAGGTTTACAGCTACTCTCTGCACCATATCCCTGATATAGTGATATTTCATCTCTATGTGTTTCGACCTGTCATGAAACACTGGGTTCTCGGATAGCTTCACACAACTCTGGTTATCACAGAAGATACCAGTAGCATCCAACGGGAGATCAAATAACTCAGACAGTAGCTTCTGTAGCCATACTGCCTCACAACTAGCTGAACAGGCTGCAACATACTCTGCCTCAGCTGTACTCAGTGCTACGCAGGACTGCTTCCTGCTGAACCAAGAGATCATACCTGATCCCATACTGAAGCAGCATCCAGATGTGCTCTTCCTATCTGCAGCACTGCTAGCCCAATCTGAATCAACATAACCCTGCAGGTTAAACTTTTGATTCGCTTCATAGTTGAGCCCATAATCCACTGTACCCTTCAGGTACCTCAGAACATGCTTTACAGCAACTAGGTGAACACTCCTTGGATCCGTCAGGAATTGGCTCAATGTGTTCACAGCAAAGCAAATGTTTGGTCTCGTGTTCGTCAGGTACATCAAGGACCCAATCATCTGACGATACATGGAGACATCAACCGGCTCAGATGAAGCATCACATAGAAGCTTCAAATTCGATGCCATAGGTGTGGCCATGGCATTGCAATCCATCATCCCAAATCTCTTTAGGATATCTACTGTGTACTTCCCTTGACCAAGGAAGATCCCACCTGCATTCTGCCACACCTCCATGCCTAGGAAATAGTGCATCATTCCCAAATCTTTCATATCGAATTCAGCAGCAAGCTTCCTCTTAGTATCTGCAATCAATCTGTCATCTCTTGTTACAAATAAGTCATCCACATACAGGAGTAGAATCACAGGATTCCCTTCCACAACCTTGTAGTAAAGGTTGGAATCCGCTTTACTCTTGGTAAAGCCCAAGCTAGATAGGAAACTGTCCATCCTACCATACCAAGTTCTGGGAGCTTGCTTCAAGCCATACAAGGCTTTCTTCAGTCTGCACACATATGACTCCCTGTCATGTATTTCAAAACCAAGTGGCTGTTCCACATATACTTCCTCTTCAACTATACCATTCAAGAAAGCAGTCTTGACATCCATCCGGTGTATTTTCCATTTCATAGCTACATCCAGGGCAAGTACTATTCTGATGGAAGTATACCTGGCTACAGGTGCAAAAGTTTCTTCATAATCTATTCCCTCTTTCTGAGAGAATCCATGAGCTACGAATCTTGCTTTGTATTTCTCCACACTGCCATCTGCAGCATGCTTGATTTTGAAGATCCATTTAGAAGTCACAACAGACTTCTCTTTAGGTCTTGGGACAACATCCCAAACATCATTCTTCATTATTGCTTGGTATTCCTCAACCATGGCATCCTTCCATTCTTTCTTTTCTACTGCTTCTTCATAACTGGAAGGCTCTTTGTTCATAATGTCACAGAGTCAAGCAACATAGCTGGTTTGTGATCTGGTTCTTTTCTTTGCTCTGTGTTCTTCTTCTGGAATACCAAATCTTTCTGCATCTTGAATGAGCTCTCTAGCCCATACAGGTTTCCTCTTGTGAGAGTTATCCTCACGGGGTGGATCTACAGGTTCTTGTGGATCTTCAAACTCACGAACAGCTTCTAGAACTGCTTCAGTCATGGTAGTGTCCTGAAATCTTGTTTCCTTAGGTTCTTCATAAACTTCAGTAGGTGCCTTCCTTGATTTGATGAATGCTGAGTTTTCATCAAATGTTACATCCCTGCTGACATCAATCTTCTTGCACCCTGGAAAGTATATTCTATAAGCCTTCGAGCTTTCACTGTAACCCACAAAGATACCCTTCTTTCCTGAAGGATCTAGTTTAGTCCTTTTTTCCTTTGGGACATGAGTGTATACTGGACAACCAAATATTCTGAGATGACTGACTTCAGGTTTCTTACCAGAAAAGACCTCTTCTGGTGTCTTGTTGTCCAATATCTTGTGGGGTGTTCGGTTCTGCACATATACAACTGTTCTAGCTTCTTCTGCCCATAGATGCATAGGAAGATCTTGGTCATGCAACATTGCCCTTGCTGCTTCCATGATAGTTCTGTTCTTCCTTTCCGCAACTCCATTTTGTTGAGGATTATAAGGAGCAGTCAACTCCCTCTTAATCCTTGAATCACTGCAAAGCTTCTTGAAGTCATTTGAGGTGAATTCTCCACCATTGTCAGATCTGAATGTCTTGATCTTCTTGTCAGTTTGATTCTCCATCAAGGTTTTGAATTCCTTGAATTTATCAAGCACCTCATCTTTGCCCTTCAAGAAATATACCCAAGTCTTCTTGGAGAAGTCATCAATAAATGAGACATAGTAAACATACCCACTTAGGGAATTGGATGACATAGGGCCACATACATCTGAGTGGATGATTTCCAGGATGTCTTTTGCCTTGCTTTCACTACTTGGGAAAGCCTTCTTAATGTTCTTACCTTTTGCACATCCTTTGCAAACACCTTCATTTTTGGTCTTGATTTCAGGAAGACCCTCTACTGCCTTGCTTGCAATTGGAAGTGCTCTGTAGTGCATGTGAGCAAGTCTTCTATGCCAAAGTTCACTTGGCTCCATGGATTCATGTACCATGGCATGTTCAGGTTGTCCCTTCAATTTATACAAGCCTCCCTCTTGCTCTCCAATTACTACTGCATCATCTATGTTCTTTCCCTTTGGCCACATTAGGACTTGGCCATCCACAAATGCAACCCTCATACCTTTTGCATCCAATGTAGATATTGAGAGTAAGTTCTTCTTGAGCCCAGGTACATAGAGGACTTCCTTCATCTTCAGAGATTTTCCAGAATCTAGGTTGTAGGAAGCTTCACCACTTCCTTTGATTGGGTATTGATAATCATCCCCAAGTTTCACCTTATGGGGTGATTCATGTTCAGATAGGTTCACAAAAGATTCCTTGAACCCAGTCATGTGTTTGGAATCCCCACTATCAATCAACCAATCATTACATCCATGGGAGATGGTACCTGTGAGAGCAGAGATCAGAACATACTCTTCTTCACTTGATGAGTCATCATTGCTATCACTTTCTGCCCTAGCCTTCTTCTTTGGGGGTTCATCATCTTCGGCAGCATGAGCATGAAACCTTCTTTTGCTACCCTTCTTCTTCTTGTTGGGGATGTTATTGTCCTTCTTGTTCTTGGGACAATTTATGGCAATATGTCCTTTCTCATTACAGGTGAAGCATATTCTTCTTTCTTTGAAGTGATGTGAAGATCTCTTGGAGTGAGATGGCTCTCTCTTGGACTTTGCTTTCCTGGTGTGAGCTGTGAGAGCTTGATCTTCATTCCCCATCTTTTCTTCTCGTGCCACAAGCCTTGCTTCTTCTTGTGAGCATTATTCCCGAAGTCTACTGAAAGAGATCAACTTCTTCCTTGCACAAATTCCTTGGATAAAGGAATCCCATGACCTGGGAAGGCCATTTAGGGTGGTCATCACCACTTCACCATTCTCCACCATTTCATCTACTGCTTCTAATTGTTCCTTGATCTGGGAGACCCTTGAAAAGTAAGATTGAATGGTTTCTCCATTCTGAAACTTCACTGCTTTCAATTGGTTCCGCAGGGTCATCTTCCGATTTATGTTCTTTCCTTCAAATAGCTTGGTCAAAGATTCAAACATCTCTTTGGGTGTCTTAAGAGAAGACACATGAGGTATGAGATGGTCTTTGATAGAATCAGTAATGATTCTCTTTGCCTTGACCAAGTTCTTCTTGTGCAATGCCTTGGCTTCTTCATCCTATGGGATTGGGATGTCTTCTTTCACATATGAGTCCAACTCATTCTCTTCCAGGATTAACCCAATCCTATACTTCCAGGCTCGAAAGTTATCAGCCCCTTCAAGCTTATCCTCAAGCTTGGTGTGGAGAGACATCTTTAAGAGTACTTCAAATGGAAATAGAAAAGATTTAGGACTTACCACTTGAAGTGCTGAAAACTGGATCTGGTCCCGGATTAGGGTTTGTCAGAGAAACCCTAAAAATTCAAAATGTGAATTTCAAAATTTTGGAAGGATAGAAATATGCACCTTGGAGAGCTGATCAGCCTAGTACATTCAGAATTTGAGATCAGCAAAGTCTTGCCCTTCAAAATTGTCTATTTGTCCTCTCGGGTTCACTGGGGAGAGCCCTGAATTAGGGTTTGAGTTTCCCGGAGATCTACTCAGCCAAAAATCTCGATCCAAAGCTCTAACCTTCGATTTTTGCAAGGAGCTTCCAGCTGTGCCTTCAGTTTCCAGAAATTCCTATTTTTGTGGAAACCCTAATTTTTAGGGCCAAATCTGAAAATGCTCGGAACTGAATTCTGATTGGACAAATAGATGCGCCTTGATGAGTAGATCCAATCTACTATACTGAATTTCAAAAATCTGTGGAGAGAAACCCAATAAACAAGGAACACAAGCTTCCGTCACTGCAAAATGTCTTCTTCTCAGGTTAGCTCTGATACCATGTTAAATTTTGAGTATTAATTCACAATACTATAGGATCTTTGCTGAGAGAATAACATCTACAGTATATCAATGCATGACAATCATAATATGACAAGCATCACAAGCATCACAAGAATCAAAAGCATAGAGACAAGAGACACAGAGTTTCCATGGGGAAAACCCTAAGGTGAAAAACCCCACAACTTCCTCAGAGATAGAGAGAGCAATGGCTCAACCAAAATACAACCAAATAACACTGAGATAGTCTCCTAGAAGATGATCCTCCTCCTCCTCACTAGTGCGCCACTTTCAGATAGATAGTGAGTTACTTTTTCGAGTGAGTAAAATAGAGATCTCCTATCTCTATTTATACTCACCTTTTTTCCCAGTGACCCAATGGGGCCGACTTGTCTACTTAGATACATCCACATTATATTATATATAATTCCGGGCCGACCCCAAATGGTGGTCTAATAACCCATCGGCAAGTACACACACTTGCGACACTTGTCAATCCACATGACGACACTTCCTTATAGAGGAATAACACATCTCTTATAAGGGTACAATAAATATATATAAAATATACAGATGAAATACATTCCGAAGTTACATATACATCAACACTTGTGCATACATGGTCTTCGAATTAGTGCAACTTTAACCCTTGCGGTGTGGTCTTGTTCCTTTGATGTACCATTTCCTGTGGAATTTGCGCATATCATAACTTCAACTGCCACACCCTTCTTGGTACTTGCACGCACTTCCTTAACTGAAATATTCATCCGATTGGTGATACTTGTGCGATTTTGGGGCTTGCATAACTATTCAACCACTTCATGTTCCATGCTACTTGTGCACTCTCAATCCTTGTCCAATCAACGCTTGTGCTTGCTTGCGAATTCCTGAACTTTTTTTAATCAATTATTAAAATGATTGCACACTCCTCAAACTTCTTTCCAACCAACACTTTAGCTTGTACCTTGAAGGTCTATGACTGGAAGGACTTGTGACCTACTTCATGAGGCTACATGTATTGAATTTATTCCTTACGTACTTCTTCAAAATGGATGTGCATGATGCACTTCTAAATATACTTCTTCAGACTGGATGCAACTTCATGATATACTTCCTCATATTGGCATCCATATCCTTCTCCATCTTGCTTGCACATATACTTCTTCAAACTTCCATAGGAGTATTGAATCATCTTTGACATCCTCTTTGACATTAGTTGACATCAATGACAACCAAATTTCAAGATATCAAAATATTCCAATAATGGAGAGTGCGTGTGTGTAGAATAATGAGAGGGAGAAACTCTCTTGGTATTTGTTTCACAATTAGTTGAAGGATGAGTTCTCCTATGTATAGATGTTGGGATCTAAAAATTGGGAGAGGCCCCATGTAATTTCCTTGAGTGGTGAGTACATTGATCAACCACAGTGACTGATAGAATATCAAAAGACTCAACCTATGGCCAAAATAGTCACAAACAATAAAGAGACCACCCCTATGAAAATGTAAAGGTACCAACAAGCAAACTTACTCTTGCAAAGAGTGAATTACCAAGGTAATTACATCCAATAATCCCACTACAATGAAGATATGAATAAGTTCCTTTTGGATATTAACCTTGGGGTTGAAGGAACCTAAGATCAATCAATGAAGGTGTTAGATATAGTTACAATAACTTCTCACACCACTAAACACCCAAGGCTCAATGTAACAACCCAATTTTTACCCCGTTGCATTAAACATGTAAATTATTTAATATCGTTATAAAATCATGGGGAGGAGCTCAAGGCCAAGGCATCACCATTGATTTATTGTTTATGTATTGACAATTAAAAATCGATGCATGTGGACCGCGTGCTATCTTGGAACGATGGACATTATAAATATGATGTAAATATGTATATTAATAAAAATACCCACAACTAGCTATGCAAGACAACAAGAGTATGGGACCATGATTTTTACAAGGAATAGGGAGGGAAATATTCAAACCCTTGAAGCCAATAATTTCATTCCAAGTGTCAATGAGAGAACCCATGAACCAATAACTACCCATGTTGACTTATACACCCAATCATTTAATTCTTCCAAGAGGTGGCTGAAGTAGTTATTGTTTTGGGAAATGGAGAGTATGGCTGTCTAATTTAGTGTATGGGAAAGCCACCATTTTGGAAAATCACGTTCTTCCTTCCTGGGAAAGAAAACACCCGCGAAATTGATTTTATTTTGATTATTCATCCATGATTTTTGCTCTCTCACATCCCTCTTTCTTGCTGGGCGTTTTCCTCCCTGAATTTATAGCATTTTCCTTCCATTTCTAGCTGGGAAAGTCATTTTCGGTATTGCAGAATGGTGGGGAAGAAGGGAAGTCAATTTGGGGTTCTATGAGATCCTTTTTTCTACTTGGTTTCTAGTGTACATGTTGGGATTTCGATCTGTAGCTTCCATTGGCTGTATTCCCCTTTCAAAATCTGTTTTTGGTGTTCCCACAAATTTGATCACTCATGGAAATCATGTTATGTGAATCCAATAGCTAAAACGTCTTGTTATGCCCAACAATTGCGCCTTGCTATGTGAGGGGTTATTGTTGTGGATTGGGTCAGGTGAATTCCATATTTTGGATTTAAATTGGGTGTAATCAGATAGGAGTAGAGGGAGATTTGAAATTGGGCCCTTGAAAAACCTAGTGAAGGTAGTAACCTTACTAAAGATGATAGGGCTTTGGCTAGTTTCTATGAACACCCTAAATAGAACTATAAGGGAAGGTGTGGATTGAGGGATTGTGAAGTAGTGAAGGGGTTAGCTTCCTTGTGTTGGGTGTGTAGGTATTGTGGGTACCAAGCTAGCTAATCTTGTAGAGGTTCTGGTAGTTCTATGGATTGAGCTCACTAGCTTAGCAATTCCTTTCCCTCTACTGCCTTGACATCCCGATAACCCCAGTTGTGGAATTCCTTGGAGGATATGTGGTATATGCTTGGCTATGTGTGATTTTTTTTATCCCTTTTCCTTGTGTAAATCATTCCCAGATTGGGGGTGGCATCTTTGTTGAGATATTGATGAGCACAACTGGCCTATGGTTGGGTAAAATGTTGCTCTTGAATAGCTAGTTTCTCAAGACAACTTCATTTCAAGATAAGTGTTCTCTTGTATTTAATTATGTAATGTATTTAATTGGTGCATGTTATAATTATGCTGGTAATTGCATGCTATATGTGTGTAGTCAAGTTATTTCTGTTGTGTATATTTCAATTATGCATCTACACACGTGTTTAATTTGTTATGAATTTGTAAAAATGATGATGGGGATAATTTTGGAAGCCTGAATTTAGTTCATGTCCCCTCCCTTCAGTCAAATTGATGGAAATGGACATGACACACAAGTACCATTATGAATACAAGTACTCTTCCAAGGGAGCATATGTAGATGATCATGCATATTTCTTAGGTACCACAAGCACTTTCCCACTTGTAATCACCTTGTGAGGAACCTAGAAAAGGCCACTAAGGATACCACTTCACATTCAACAAATGGGTGGAATAGTTGTGGGTCTATCTTTTTCATATGGGCAGGGAACATAGGACATAGATACTAGACACAAATCCTCTACTAAATTCATGTCACCTTAGGGACTTGTCAATCCAACTAAAGCGCCCTAACATGCAAAATAACACTAAATACAAGGAGAGGGGATAAAATATCACCTACACCTAACTTATACTCATTCTTGACACATGTGTTAGATGTTCTTTCCCAGCAAATACTTCCTGCTACTAATGGATTTTCCACTTGTTAATCAATTCCTAGTTTCATTTTATGGCCTTAGAGAGTTTACTCACCACAGGTACTACCAATACCCTATCACCTAGAGTATTATTAAGTTCTCTATCAATGAAAAATGAGTCTAGTTGATTTTAGATACAATTTATTTTAATTGGTTGTTGTTTACTCAAGGGATACAATGTGCAACTTGAATGGTGTGTTATGACTCAACTAATTGAAAACCATTCAATTCAATGCTCTTTTTTCTTTTCATTTTGATGAAAAATACCTAGAGTAGGGAAAGAGAGTCTTTGTGCTTCACCAAATACACAAAAAAATCAACGAATGCACTCTCCAAAAGTATGCTATCAAACAAGAAACACAATATGCAAATCTATTCATCACTTCGATGCTTTTCCTCTGACCACTCAATGTAATGATGAATATGAAATGCAATGTTTCCTTTTAGGTCAAATTGAATGATGAAGAGTTGAAAATGAAAATGCAAACCACAATCACTCAGAATAATGAATGTTGTAAGATATTAATGATGATCACCCTTCAATGATCACCCTTCATGTTCCAATTCCTCACACAATGCAATAACTGAAGCATTGTTTTCCTTAAATGATGAAGTAGAGGAGCCTTTATAGCTCAAATGCAATCACAAATGAAACCAAAGGACTATAAAGAAATCATACATAGACACCAATATGCCACATAACAGAAATCAGGTCCAATCACATTCAACATTAGGTCAAATAAGGGCATAGGCATTAAGTGACAAAAGAGGATTTGATCTCTTTAAGAGACATATAAACAATGACAAACACTCATAAACACTCTCCCAACCTAATATACTAGCTCATATTGAAGTGAAATGCTATAAAGGTTCTTAGGAGCCACCTACAAGGCTTGGATACTCCTAACATGTCTAAAGGGGGTGATAAAAGGGACTGGTTTCTCTTGAATAACCTTGCAGGGTGAAACCAAGTCGCTTTTATGATACCCCCATTTTGACCCTGAGAATGTATTGGCTTCATATGTGAATATTGTGCATACGTGGTGTATGAATTCCTAGTATGGATCTCAAGGACAAGGCCCCTCTAGTGAATCCTAGGCTTTAAAATGAAATTATTTTATATTTTGTGATCCATGTGCGAGAAAGCCATGGGAAATTGTAAAAAAAGGTAAATATTTATAATGCAAATAAAATTCCAAGAGCTGGCTATGGAAGCAACTAAAAATGAGGGGATTGTATGTATCCACTAGGGAGAGGTGATGGGTTGGGGAATTGTATCCTTTGTTTCCAAATGTCATCTTGAGAACCCATCTTGACTAGATATGTTGACATTTAATTATGTTGTAAGAAGCAGCTGAGAAATCAGCCCATGAATTTAATGGAGCATGGGAAAACTCAAAAATTCGTATGGTTAGGTATGGGCTCAGTTTACTTGACCCAAAAGTTATTTTACTTATGGGAATTCATTTTCCATCATTCCCATTCCATTGTTGAACAACTAGACATAAATTCTCAGTTGTTATGCATCCCCAGCAGTGAAAATTACAGAAATCGTAACCGAGAAACAAGCCACGATTTAGAGTGTCAAAAATGACCAAAATTTGATGTGAGGAGTGAAATCCAATGGGGAATCCATATACATAAACCCTGGGGAGAATTTGAGAGTGTAAAATGCCCATAAATCCATAGGAAGACTCATATTTGGAAGCCCATAATTTGAATTTCGTGATTGAGAGTCACGTGGCCAGAATTGGAAAATCCAAGAGTGGATTGAATTGGGAAAGATATCAGAGGTCATAATTGCTTGATAAACCTAGTGAAGGAAAGAATATCTTATGTTTTTTCATCTTGTACCTTTCTATTCCCACCCTAAAGAGCAACTTTGAGGGAAGGGGAACCTGCAGGACTGTGTAGCAGAGAAGGGGACCTTCCTTGCGTTGTGCGTGGTAGGTATTGTGGGTGCCAAAGTTGAATGAGATCAATTGAGATGCCTATAGCTTTGTGGTTGAGCTAGTTGGCTTAGCATTCTCATTCTCTATATCCCTGCATGCTTTCCAACCCAACCATGTGTTGACTTAGCATGAGTGATTGTGCTTATGGCTGTGAGTGAGCTTGAGTGGTTCCTCCTTAGTGGATACATATCCTAGCTCAGGGGTGGTCTCTCAGCTGAATTAATATAGGCTAGATAGATACCTACGGTTGGGTGGAATGTTGCTCTTCCATAGCCAGTTGCTCGAGAAATTTCCATTAAAAGATAAGTGTTCATTGTTGTTCCTAATTATGCCAAATTTATGTATTATGAATGATTATTTGTTTATGTCAGATTGAATGAAATGATCCAATTTGAAATGTTAAAATTGAATGCATGTAAATAGCATGAGATGAGTTTATTTATGTGCATAATTTTACTACTATTCATGTGGTGAGCATGCTGGTATATGCATGATGTGTGTGCATTGATAGAGTTTAATTATGTTGTGTATGTTATTATGCATTTGCACACACGTTGAGATGTTAATGAATTGGATAATATGGCCTTAAGGGGAAATTTTAGCACCCCGTATGTCTTTCATGTTCCCTCTACTAGTTGGTTTGATGAGAGGGGACGTGACAACTTTATGTCCCAAATAGAACAAGTGGACATGGTTTAAATGAAGGTAAATATGCCCCCCAACTCAATATATAGGAGGGTTATGAGAGGCTTAACAACCCAAAAAGTAGGAAATGAAGAAAATAAATGGAAATACCATTTCAAAAACAAAAAAAAACATGGGACTTTCAAGTTCTAAGGAATAAGCAATGGATCCCTCCCCAACAAAGTTGCAATTTTTGTTGTTGAAATTTTTTCTCCTGCAGATGAGTGAGACTTCCCTTGGATCCTCCCTTGATCCAAGATAGATAATAGGATAGACCACTACAAGATTACCCCTAGATTCAAGTCTCTTGATCTTATACATGCATAGAGAGAGTGAGAATACTGGTCCATACCTTAGGTTTGGTGGTTTTCCTCCTGTAATCATGGTTGATGCAGCTCTAGAGATCCAATTCAAGATCTTTAGACCTTCTACCTACACACAAGAAGGAAAATCAATACCAATCTAAAACCCTTCAAAGCAATAGGAATATGAAAAGACCAAGATCTAATATAATCTATGCAAGGAAAGATCATATCTGCAATTGTAATGTATAACATAGCGCATTAACAATATAATGGAGGGGAAATAATGTAGATCTATATTAAAATGGTGAAGAGCATTACATCCATGTAGATATAGATTGATTCATGGTGCGAGCTACTCTTGTTCCCTTGCTCCAACTCCTCCTGAACCCTCACCTAAGAAAGGCTAACTTAGATCTCATGAAGGTTATGGTAGAAAAGTCTCAATATAGAAATGGGAAACATTTAGCTACTTTTATTTATTCTTCCAAATCCCAAACTAAAAAATCCCCTTCTCCTTTGAAATCCTCTTCCTTATATAGATTTACGAGGAAGATGGTAGGATAGATCTAGAGTCCTAGAAATTAGTGAAATCTGAGTCATGTACAAGTTCCCAATCTCATATTATGAAGGATCTATCTCATTTTATGTTCATATCCTCATAACTTGATCATTTTAGAAGACATGAGGGTTGGTCTCTACTTAATAGTGATGCAATGTGTGACTAGAGAGGGATGGTTTCTCCCTGGAAGTGGTACAAGTTGCGACCATGTGATGATGGTTTCTCCCAGGGAGAATTCTAAGCATCCATCATTTTCTTAAAGTGTAGAAACCTTGGTGAATCTTACTATATCTTAAATTTCGAAGAATAAAATGTTGGGAAATACTTTTGTAAAAATATTCAAATTTATAAGGATTTTATATAGTTTATGGACAATTTTGGTTATTTTTAGAGATAAAAATTGTTATCCCATAGAATTTTGGTGAAACGAATTAGAAACAAAATGGAAATTAGCGAATATTTTTTGGAAAACATGGTTTAAAATTAGCCCATGGGATAGAGTGTGCCCCTAAAATGTTCATTGGTTTCTCCCTGCTAGTCTTACAAGGGGCAACTAAGGACTGAAAGGTGAGCAAATCAAGGGTAGAAGTGAGTGTTTCAACATGATGACATAAATAGGTCTTCAATGAGTCTAAAGGGTGGAAAATATAGCTATAACAAAGTATCCAAGTGCAAATTTCTTATGCTTCATTTGTGAATATTGAGAGCCATGCCAATAAAAGCCAATGTCTGGTGACTGGAGAAAATTATATCAACTCAAAAAAATTGTGAATAAGATCTTGTTTCTTTCTTGTATGTTAACTATTTCAAGTTGTGACCTCATTTATATTACCCATATTTTAGCTCAGGTGTATAATTCTATAAAAAATAATAATGCACTTACAAACAAGATAATTGCATTTAGATAATTATTTTCACATGGTTATAATATCACAAATATATCATTTTTCATAATTGAGAGTAAAGATGAACATGGTTTGAAAGGTATACCTATATATATATTGTTGGTTTGGATAGTTACAAGAAGATGTATAATTTGTTATATAATCATATTGAACTAGTTGAAATGTCAATAAAGAGTTAACTAATTAGGTGCACTCAATTAACGAGAAAGAATTCAAAGACTGATAACCAAAGATAGTTGAAAAATTTGATGAACATGTGCACATTTTTCCCATGGAAAATCATTGTTATTGCAACACTTATGCGTTGCTATAGCGACAAACATGACCCCATATTTTCATGGAAACATTTTCGTTGATGTAGCAACACTGTGAACGTTTCGTCGCTCTGGCGACAGGAAATATATGAAACGTGGCATGTATGGACTACGTTTAAAAAACCAATCCGCTTCGCTAGAGCGATGTTAACCCGTCGCTATAGAAACACTTAGTTGTCGCAGTAGCAACAAAAAATACTTGTTAGTTGCTTTCTCGGCTAACAATACCCGTCGCTATAGAGATGCTCCATGCACAACATAGCGAGGGATTTCCTATACAAGTGACGGATTTGTGATCGCCATGTGCTTGACGGGCGTCACTATAGCGATGAAATATGCCCACAAGGGGTTAAAATATGCCCGCAAGGTCCATTGCTATAGCGACGATTCCTTTGCTATAGTGACGAAATATTCCCGCAAGTTCTGTCGCTATAGCGACGGTTACTTGCATATAGTGACGAAATATGCTCACAAGTTCCGTCGTTATAGCGACGGTTACTTGGCCATAGTGACGAAATATGCCAGCATGTTCCGTTGCTACGTTGTGCACGGAGCGTCGCAACAACGATGCTCCATGCATAACATAGAGATGTATTTGCTATACAAGCGACAAATTTTCCATCTCCATGTGCTTGACGGGCGTAGCTATAGCGACGAAATATGCCCGCAAGTTCCATCGCTATAGCGACAATGTATGAGTTAAAAAAAAAAAAAAAATGGTCGGAGGGCATTTGAATAAGGGTATAATTCTTAACGTGGTATAATTCATCTTCTATACATTAAAAATTACACAAACGTCTTACAATAACAAGTTCATCTTATTGTAAAATCCTTCACAAGAAAGACCCTTGCGGAGTTGATAACTCAAATCTTGAGATAGGTCTTGCATTTATAGTTTGTGGTCCTCTGGTTCTAGACCTTAGAAACAACTTGATTCCTAAATATGGTATGACATGTTGTATGTTAGAATTTTGAGTTACACCAAAAGTGTTTACACCATATGTTAGGAACCCATGTCTTTACTTTGTTAGTATATTGTTGTTGGATGCATATGCTTTGTAAGTAATCCCGTAGTATTTGTTGATCAATAGTTTGTGTTATTGTTGTTGGCGCATATGCTTTGTAAGTCGCCCGTAGTATTGTTGATCCATAGTTTGTAGTGGCCCATGGTTTTGACCCATAGTATTGGTGGCTAGACTTAGTATATAAGTGTGTGTTGAGGCCTATGAAGGTACCATGAAGTTATTTGTATTGAGATTGCTCAAAGGAGGTTGCTCCCTCGAAGTGTCCTGCGATCAATATAAAAGTGATTTTGAGTTCTGTCATTTCTGCTATTTCGCATATTCTTATTAATTAATTGTTGCAGGTTCTTCACACCATATTTGGGATGCTTCATGATATTTGGGGTACATGGTGTAGGTATAATCCATGGATAGTCCTGTTGTTGTAGCAACATCCCCCCCCCAAAATTTTGTACATATTGGGGCCCCTCCTTTAATTTTTTTAGAAAGGCTGCCTCAAGGAGCCATTCCGAACTTTTATCTTTGCTTTCAAAACAGAAAATCGTGCCATAAACCTTTCCAAATTTCTTCCAAAGAGCCGAAAAGGAACTTAGAAAATCTTCCCAAAATTTCAGAGCTTTTCAGACTATCTCCCCGCAGTTGCGCTTTTCTTTGAATTTTCATCCCGAAAGGCGGAAGCTTTTGTTTAAACCTTTTCGAAAAGGAACTTAGAAACTTTGTTTCGAAAAGTTGCGGAACGTAAGAAAGAAACTCCGCGAAAGCATTCGGCTTTTGCCCCCGAAACGGCGGGAACCATTCGCATAAAGCTCCCGAAAAGACTTAGACACTTTCATGAAAAAATTGCGGAAAGATTCGGCTTTTGCTCCCGAAACAGCGGGAACCGTTCGTCTAAAGCTCCCGAAAAGATTTGAAAGTCTTCGTTAAAATTTGTGGAAGCTTCTGATGAATTCCTCCCGTAACGGCGGAATAATTCAACGAAGCCGCCCGCACTTGCGGAAGCCGTTCGCGTAAACTTTCCGAAAAGGGACTTAGTTTTTTTCAGTTTGCGGAACGCGCCAAGGATACTCTACGGAATCATTCAGCTTTTGCTCCCGAAACTATGGAGGCTTCCGGACTATCTTCCCGCAGTTGCGGAAGCCAATCACACAAACCGCTCGAAAGGTCTTAAGAAATTTTTGTGGGAACATTGCGGAAGTGTTTGAGTTATCTCTCCTGAAACGGCGGGCGCTATTCGTAAAATCCTCCCTAAAATCCGGAGAGAACTCCGAAACTTTCTTTGAAAATTTGTGGAAACCTTTTTCTCCTGCAGTTGCGGAAACCTTCACAAAAGCTTCCCAAAACGCCGAGGAACGGAAGTCTGTTGCGGAAGCTTTCACCATATCCTCTCGAAACCCCACGAGACTTAGAAAATGTTTGAATTGTGGAAGCTGTTGGCAAGTAACTCCCGAAACAGCGGAAGCTTCCGCGTTATCCTTCCGAAGGACTTAAAACCTTTGCGGAATGCCTTGGCTTTCCCTTTCGCGACGCGGGAACCTTTTGCGGGAACCATTCGCGAGTAAGTCCCGAAACGGCGGAAGCCTCCGCGACGTGGGAACCTTTGCGGAACGCTTTGCGTTTTCCTTCCGCGACATGCCCCGAAACAACGGAAAAGTCCACTATATCCTTCAGCAATGGGGGATGAGATTCGCAAGTTTGTCCCGCAGAAGGCAGTCGCACGCAAATCGAGATGGCTTGATTTGACGCCGACGTACTGATATTTAAACTACGGTTAATTGCGCCACCCACCAAAATTAAATGCCACACGTGCCCACCTTATTTAAATAAGCGGTGGGGGGTATGAGCCAACATATCATTGTTTTTCGATTGGCAAACGACGTGGAACGCCGCGCAAATCGCTCCAGCTCATCTCGCTCATCCGCGTTCACGGCCATCTCAGTCAGCTATCTTCACGGTGCCAGGTAGGAGGCTTCAACTGTTAAATTTGTTTCTTCCACGCATCATATTGCTATTGGATCGTCCTTGTTGGAAGACGATTGGTCTAGGTTAGATTTTGACGGGCAAAAGGCTCGTCGCGGGTACTTCGCCCGTCGAGTTACCGTCGAAATTTCATTTTTGTTTTTGTTGTTTCTGTCATACACAACATAGAAATATCAAAATGTTTTGAACATCAACTCTGACGGGTGGATTGTTCTAAACCCCTACCCTGGCCGCGTATGTCGCTATTCTTCGCGTTCGAAGTCACCGAGGCCCCGTGAACTTTTCGTGTCCCCAGCCGAAGGCTAAAACCGTAGTCACCCGGGCTTTTTCATAAGCCTCAGTCCCGACGTAGCCACTACCGAATCTAAATCCTAAGATAGGCGCCATCGCCCCTGTTCAAAACTCCCATAGAGCACCTCGGCAAGTGCCATGAATGACAATGGCGTTCGAAGCCCTCGCTGGGTCGTAAATATGAAAACGGCTCCCTATTTCATCATAGGGTTATTTCACCCCAGACTTCCCCGCCACTAGCCTTTTCAAACACAATGACGAAAGTTACCCTCTTCCCCAGAGCTAAACCGAAAGCAGGTTGCTTCCGCAACACGCTTATCCTCACAGGAGCATTCCAAACCTGCCCCTTTAAAAGAATTAGGATGGCTAAAATTTATAATTAGGTTCCTGTTGAGATGATGTATTTTGATTCCTAAACATACAGCTTCACATTGCATTTTATCTCATTGACAGGTTAGAATGGTGATGCTCTTGAAATCTCACAGTATGTTGCTCATGTTTATAATAACGTACATTTGGTTGCTACCAGGGATAAGTCAAAATGCCAAAAGGTGGGAAGAAGAAGACTAAGATGACAGAGAAAAAGCCTGCACCACTTAAAACTGAAACCTCACTCCAGGATACTAGGTGCACCACCGGTGTCCCCCCGGAAATCAGATGGGGTGACATCTACAGAATGATCCGAGACCAAGAGATCCCGGATATGTTGCTAGAAGAGGGGCCGATTTATCTCAATATCAGAGCCTCGGGCATAACTAGAGCCGCTACCCGCCCTGAGCTGTTCCCCTGTGCTGAAGTGATCGGATGGATACTCCAACATGCCGATGCTGAAGGAAGAGTGATAAATGACAGTGGGAAAGTGGCCATTGCCTCATTTCAACCCGCATATCTTGCGGCAGCCTGCAAATTTCCCCGCTCCCAGTAAGCTCTGACTGATGAATGGTTGGGAAAAATGGACAACGTTGAGATGGCCAAAAGGCTGCTGGTCGCAGGCAAGCATCTAAGAAAGAAAGGTAGCGACGAATATGATGTACAGAATCTGAGACCTCCTTTCAGATTGATCGCTTTGATGCTATGCAGAATCTTCGGCATGCCCGATGGCACCATGTCTAAGATTCAGTGGGTCCCTATTATCCACTTCGTGGCATTTGAGGGAACTGTGTTCGACTGTGCCACTCTCCTGTCAGATAGTTTGGCCTCGATGATAGTTGCTGCTAGAGAAGGACTAGCCTTGAAGAAGGCTGAATTTTTCATGTCCTCATATCTGATTGATTGTATTTTGGCCAAGATGGACTTCCCCAAATTGGGCTGCACATGGGATAAGGCCACCACCCTGGTCTATATCGCTTTCAGGATGTTGTGGGCTCAGAATTACAAGCCCAGCTACAAACTCATCTGTGAGGGGTTCATCATGCCCCTATATGAGAAGATATTCGAGGAGGAACCCAACTGCCTGTCAGAGAATGCTTTGGAAGTCCTTGAGAATTATGGGGATTTTTACTTTTCAGAGCAAGGCACCTACCTCAGAATGTTTGGAGGGACTAAGCCCCCATACATTTTGCCGCAGTATGCCACAGATTATGTAGTCCTTAAGGAAGCAGTAAGACAAATCTTCCTGGATGGAATTGGGGCGATGCTCCACAAGCAACATAAGGCTTCCTTTCCCCCTTTACCTTTCTGCATAGGTGCTTACAAGTTCTCGGGGGTTTCCTCAGCCGAAGAATTTGTGCAGGAGCTGAAAGCTTTCCACTTTGGTGAGGTGATCTTCCACAGGAACGACAGAAAGGGAAAAGTGGCCGAGCATTGCAGGGACATCTACGCTCATTTTGAATACTCGCACTATCTCGATGCCGAGGAAGAGGTATTCAGAGGCATTAGCAACATGACTGAGCTACGGGTCTGTCGCCAAGGTACTGGAGCAAGTTCTGGCTCAACCAAGGTCCAGAAGACCAGCCAGCAGCAGGAGAAAGAAGCTGAGGATGCTCGAGCTCAGGAAGAGCTCAGATTAAGAGAAGAAGCAAGGTTACTCCAGGAAGCTGAGGAAGCCAAGTGGCAGCAGGAAGCCGAAGTGGCAAGAAAGCGGCAGGAAGCTGAAGTGGCAAGAATGCAACAAGAAGCTGAAAATGAAAGCCTGCAGAAAGAGGCTGAGGAAGCCCAGAAGCAGAAAGAGGCTGAAGCTGAGCAAGCTGAGGCAGAAAGGAAGGCAGAAGAAGAGCTGAAAGCAGGGGAAGATGCCCAAGCAAGTGGGTCCGGTGTCCAAGACATGGAAATAGACCCATCTCAAGCAGGTGGCTTTGGTACCCAAAATAAGGGAGTAGATCCAGCTCAGGAAGTCCGGACCCCACCTACTGAAGAAGATATAGACATTATGGACCATCCAATTGTCCCGTACACTCCATCGGGAAAACATACGGTGTCCAGGTGGAATGAGTTTGTCTATGACAAGAAAAGGAAAGCTATGGTCCTCAAATCGGAAGAGAGGATCAAAAGTCCCTTCCATGAAGACATCGTTACCCACCAAGAGGTCACCATAATGCAGAACACAGATCAAGACCCCTTTGCTATGGCATCCGCAGCTGTGGAAACAACAAAAGCATCACTGGACAATGTGGGTGTTATAGTCAGAGAAAATGTATTGACAAAGAAGAGAGCTCGTACGCTACAACAGACTGTGGCCAATGAGCAAGCCCAAAGGGATCTGGTGGTGAACAAATATAATTTCTTGTATGCCGAGCATAAAGAACTATCAGGCAAGTATAATCAGCTAGAGGAGGAAAAGGACTAGCTAACACTTCAAATGATGATTGTGGAAGCAGAGAAGAGCGGAGCGGAAGATAAAGCGTCCCAGTTAGAAGCAGACAAGCGGGCACTAGCTGAGTGGTTAGAGAAAGCTGAGAGCAGAACGATGGAAATGTCCCCCTTCCATGAGCTGTCCTGCAGTATCCCGAAGCAAATGCATGACACTCAGGAGCTAATCACTAATGAGGTTTGCAAGCTCAAGGCCATGGTAGTCAGGTTAAAAGAAATTAATGCGGAGGCCCATAGGCTCAAATCTAAGAATACCCGTGTCAAGGCAAATATCATAAGTTAGATGGCATGGAGAGAAGGAAAAGGGGGTTTCCCCACGCATCTCCCATTTAAATCTGTGGACGGTTTTAATGAGGACATAGCCCTGTTGGAGTTTGGCAGGAACTGTGCCAGTAAGCTGACAGTGAGTGTGCAAAGGACAACAGATAAAATTAATAGTCTATACCAAAGGCTCCAAGGGGTGCATGCCAAATGTAAATTGAGCTTCCCTCAGACCCTGGAAGACTTTCTGGAAAAGGAGCAACGTTTGTCTCAGCTAAAGGAATAACTAGGCGTTCAAACAGAGTATGTGAAGAGAATTGATGTCCTGGCTATTGATGACCTCCAACTGTATATTGGATTGTCATCACTCCACAACCATCTACTGAAGGAAGTGCATCAAGCTGCAGTAGCAGAAGTTCAAAGCATTGGAGCAGAGCTCGGGAAGAATGTGACTTCTCAGAAAATCTTGTTCCCTGCTGCAGCAAATGTAGTCGTAAGAGACACAGGTATGTGGTATAGCTACATAGCGGAGGAGGAGAGCAAAGCTGCAGCAGTAGCAGGAGCACCAGCAGATCCAGAATCTTCTCTCCCAGTAGCCACTCCAGCAACAACAGTGAGCTCAATCCCTTCTTCCTAGGTAGCAGCAACAGCATCAATTAACTTGGGCAATCCTCTCCCAGCTCAAGCTCACGCATAAGAGTGATAGCACGATATTAGAACATTATTTCTGCTATGTGTATTTTGTTAAACTCTCAAATGTATAAAGCGTGAGCTATGGGACAACTGTCCATTCTCTTCTGTTAAATATTTTGTAAAAGAAAGACAATCACAATTTTGTCTATTATAGGAGAGAAATTTCTGTAGATGACAGGTGGAAGATGCTAGGTGGCAGCCCAAAGGGCATATTTGTAACTATAAATAGAAGTTAGGAAAGATTAAACAGGACTTTTGGCAGGGAATGAAATTTTGAAACCTTTACGAGCTATCTTGTATCGGTTCTGTAAAATCAAATTTTCTAATAAAAGCCTGGAGATGGACATTTTGCATGGGAATGATGGATGGATGTATGTTGGACTATTCTAATGACTTCCTTACTGTAATGTGAGATCATTCTTACTATCTGAACTATTTCTTTGTATTAATGATTTTTTTGCTCTTTCCTGTGCATACGATTTTCTCTATCCCGTGAACACTGAATGCGTTTCAGATTAAATCAGGAGCTATCTGCTGATATCTTTATCATTGCCGTAGAGTTCTCTTTTAGATTAGATGGCTAACTGTTCTTTCTTCAAGATAACTCATATAGCTCATTGTTCATGCCTTTAATTTGCTTCTTGCAGGGATCTTTAAATTTAATTTCAGTTTGTTTCCATTTAGATCTGTTTCTCCATTCTTTCCATTTAGATTAGATAGTTTTGCTTCTTTCTCTGTTTCATGAGAAATAAATGCGTTTTACATTAAACTAGAAGCTATCTTCTAAGATCCTTTTATCTTGCTGTAGCTTTACCTGTAAGAATTGCAGCTATCTGTTCTTTCTTTTTTGTTATCTGTTACAGCTCATTGCTCATCCTTTAAACGTGTTCCCTGCAAGGATAGGTAGATTTACTTCAGTTTCTAGACTTAAAGCTATTTTAGTTGCATCTAGATCAAATATAAACTAGGCACTTGCATCTCATTAAAAAAAAAAAAACACATAAAATCCAAAAGAAAGGTGGATCGGGCCATAACCGGTATAATCGGAATTAAATTCCAAACCCACGGTTGCCGGAACTGCTAACCGGACGGATTCCCTATACCAAACGGGAGATAGTCTAATTGGGATCATCTCTCGGGGAGAATCCCTTTCTGATTGATGTTACGATATCTGAGGCATCAACAGGTCCGAAATGGACTGTAGCATGAGATATGTCCCATGATGGATATGAATACTTGTGAGAGATTTCTTACTAGATGCCAAAACTCAAACGATCACTAGCTCATTAACCTTCCATAATTCATTGGAGATCTCTTGTATGGATGGCAGACTCCCTATGTCATGGAAATATGGAGGATTCACCTAGTAGGAGAGTGTTGGGACAGGCCCAAATGAAGTAGTTTTGATGGCAAAAGTACATGTTAGGTGAGGCCTAACATTGGCCAATTTTGGAAGAAGCAACTCTGCAATTCCTGGGAGTAGGGCATGGAGTGATGCGAAGTCAGCAGAAAAGGACCTATCCCCTTAGTAAAAGTGAAGTACTAAGGAAAGTCAAGGTAGTTGGAGCAGTTATGTATGAATCGACGGACTGTCAGCAACAAGAGCAAAGAGTAAAGAGGTAGAATGGTGTAAAGGATGCATCGTGTCAGCGTCAGAGATGCACGGTCCAAACTATGACAGTCAGAAGAAGCGTCAAAGCCAGAGAAGCGACGCGAAGGACATTAGAGCTCCAACGAAGTAAAGAAAAAGCATGGTCAATAGGAGAACCCTCCCATTTTGGGTTTAAGGGTACTATGGGGTTTCGGTCCATAGTTATTGTAAAGATGTGACCTTTGGGAACAATCTATAATAAAGAAAATTTTGTATAAGGAAGGGTTATATTTTGTTAGAGACTTTAAGAGCTTCAAGTAGATCTAGGCTAAGAGAGATCTAAGACAAAAAGAATCTGAAACTGTGTCCGCAGAGATCTATTGTAGAGAAGAGTCTGCAGCTGAGTGCGCAGACTGAGACTATTAAACCCTTCCTTCTAATATAAACAACAGTTCATGTGGACGTAGCTCCCATCTGGGGGGTGAACCACGTAAATATCTGAGTTGTGTGATTGTGTTTATGAGTATTTTGTGTTCATGTATGTTATGCTTTTATATGTATTTCCATGTGTATGTCGATGATAATAACATGCTAATTGGTGGACACACATATCTGAATATGCTAAGTGTTAATGAATGTGATGAATGCGTAGTTACATAGTTAAGGGTTGAGGAATAACAATGATTCAGAGGAGTCTGTACTGTTGGTAACTATGAAGTGCGTAGTCACATATTAGCGCTGTTATAGTTGAAGCATATGCGAAGTAAGAGTAACCTCGCTTGAAGCCAGTTCCATATCCGTGCATCACCACGATTACAGAAACCTGCTTTTGTAATCCCCCATAACTTCTCCTTGGGTGAGACCTCAGCCTACTCGCAGATTGTTGCCGTAAGGGCTGTTGAAAAGGGGTTTGTTGGGCCTGTGAGTCAGAACTTCGCAGAACCTAGGTCAGCCAAAAAAAGGTATCATTTCAACAAATTTTCTGAAGAATCCACAGTATGACATCCCCTTGCCACCCATGTTAAGCCACGTGAAAATGCAGAAGAAATTGCTTGGACGGATCCTAGATTGCAAGTTCACGGATCACGACTTGTTGCAGCAGGAAAGGTACCCTCAGTTTCAGCCCGATCAGTACATGTTCCGAAGGTATAATGAAGTGATGAAGCAATCCACGCTCCATGCACAAGACTGGTTTGTGCTGCTAGCACTATCTGAATTGCTGAACCTTCTGCGCATCCCACATTTTTCTCGCAGTCCCGAGCTCACCGAGGTTGTGCACACCCTACTCTAATGCATGCATTAGCGATACTTGTGGCTAGACTGCAAGATTGACATTAAAATTCATCTCATCTATTGGATTACGCACTTAAGCAAGAGAGGTGCTGATCCCGTAGCGGAGTTCGTAGGGAACACCAAAGATAAGGAGCTTGCGAGGAGAATGAAAGAAAAATTTGGCTTGGTTAAAGGAAGCCGTGGGTATATCATAGCTCAAATACAAGATAAAGCTATGTGCTTTACAGTCCAGTTGTTCATAGGAAAATTTTTAAGAAAATCTAGACCGACTGAGGTAAGGGTATTTTTTAAGGATTATAAAAGTATACTTAAGTTAAGTATTTTAGGCGATTATTTTAGATTGAAAAATATATATATATATAGATTGGTAGGCGAATATTAAATATGAAACATACAATTTACTACTAAAACTTGTAATTTTTGGCGAGTATTATGATAGAAAAACATATTTTATGTAAATATAGGCGATATTAGAGACTAAAAATGACCAAATAGTGAATTTATTTTTTGAAAAAAAGGCCTGAAAAATAGCCAATTGGCGAAATTTGGCCCCTAAATATTTCCTTGGCCGAGGTGCCAGCCACTGCAGTCTCTTTAGCTTCGAAGGATAAGGATGGAATTTCATATAACTGGGCAAGTTATTTGTTGAATGATTTCTTGGACGATGTTCGTGAAACTCAGGAGAGTGAGAATCACTTCCACTATAGCTGGTTGCTATTGCTGATAACATTTGTAGGGTGGAAAGAGACTCTGTACCAACAGAATGTACCGGTCATAATGGGAGATTGCCGAGGAACCAGTTTTTCAAACATGTGGGAAAACACAAGGCCAAAGAGACAACAACTTAATAATGAACAGTTCTTCACATACTATGAGCAGTTATGCGAAGTGATCCAAAACATTCTGCGCGTTACCAAGGAGGTAACGACTGCGTACATCCATAAGATGACATTCAGATCTGATCTCCATTCCATCTTTTTTCAACCAAGAGGATAAGTAGGGAGACCTGAATGGTTTGAAGGTTTGTACCAGTTGGATGCACAAAAAATTGAGTTGATTATGGAAGAATGGCTGCAGGAATGGAACGATGATGTGCCATAAGCGCTCATCACTACATCATATGAAAGCGAAGTTGGAAATGCGTAGAACCAAGAATAATAAATGACAAGTGTGCAAGAAAAAGATACATACCTAGAAAGGTTAAACAAGACACTGCTGGAGTATCAATAGGGGAAAAGTGTAAGGACCTTGACACTGCCGTGCCGGAAAAAGGGAAAAAAAGAAGCATAAGGAAACTAGAGCCCCACTCGATGTGCAGCTATAGCAATATGATTATGAATGCATCGCAGCATGAGTTAGTGAGCACCTGGAAGAGACACTCTCCCTGAAGGAGAGAAAAAGCGAAGAATTCCAAGTGAGCCTAAAAGAAAACCTCAGAGAACTTAAAATCATGGTAGTAAGGATGGAAAAAGTTCAACAGGACTTGATACGAGAATCAGACTCTGGAGGTAAATTAGGCGATTCAAGCTAGCGGAAGAGAAGAGCATCTCCCTTGATAATGAAGCCCCAGCTAGTGCAAATGGAACCCATTAATATCATATTCCCGAGCGACGAACTTGTTGAAGGTGCGAAGAAGCTCGCACACGTGGATATTAATATCGGGATGTTACCCCTAGAAGAATTACATAATCTGTAGCTGTAGGTTGTGCAATAAATCTGGGATAGAGACGTTGTCTCTTATAACCAACATCTGCAGCTGGAGGAAAGCTATAAGGAATTGAAGGGCGAATCTGCATAGATAACCAGATAGCTCGTCAGTGTTCAAGAGAAGCAGCGGAAGCTAACAGAAATAGTTGCAGCAGTCTGTGCGAAGATACCTGAATGTGAAGAAGAACTAGAAGTAGAAGCAACCATACTTAATATTGGTGCCGCTGTCGACAATCTTAAGGCGGAAATGATGGACATGGAGATCGCCTACAATGAAAAGTTTGTTGACTTAAAATCTCAACAACAACCTGGAACTCCACAGCACGTGAAGGAAGAAAGAACAGAAGGGTTGAAGGCGTCAACAGAAAATATCTCCACGGAAGTGATGAGATGCCAAGACCTACTTGAAGAAATCACCAAAGTGTGGACCACGATACAGGAAAAACCTGAGCTACAGAAGATATAGGATGAAGTACAACAATGGTAGAAAGAGCTCGATTCTGTGAGCATGGATATGAAGAATTTGCAGGAAAGGAAAAGAATCCAAAAGTTTGTAGAGACAAAGGAGTTGCAGAAAGAGCTGAAAGCAATGAGGATGAAGGAGGCTGACACTTCGATGAAGATACAACCCATGCAGGAAGAAGCACTCGCTATTTCAGAGGAGAATGAGGAGAAGCTACAAGAAATTTGCACTACGGAGAAAACAGTAAAGGAGCAACTTAAGGAATCCATCTTGGAGGATATTCTTGAAACAATTAAGGAGTTTGAGAAAGAAACTAAGGAAGCAGTTGTGAAGTTGAGCGCAACTCTTCAACACGTCACTGTGAAGTTGAGTACCCCATGGGATGCGCAATTGAAAAAGCGAAGTGAAATTCAATCGAGGGAGAGCCACATGTAAGTGTTAGGGGCCTGTTGGGTGAGGCCCAAATGCAACAGTTTTGATGGCAGAAGTACAAGTTAGGAGAGGCCTAACATTGGCCAATTTTGGGAGACGCAAATCCACAATTCATGGAAGCAGGGCGTGGAGCGATGCGAAGTCAGTAGAAAATAACCTGTCCCCTTAGTAAAAGCGAAGTACTAAGGATATTTAAAGTAGTTGGATCAGTTATGTATGAAGCAGAGGGCTATCAGCTACAGGAGCGAAGAGTAAAGAGGTGGAATGGTGTAAAGGATGCACAATGTCAGCGCCAGAGCCGCGCGATCAGAAATGCGACAGTCAGAAGAAGCGTCGGAGCCAGAGAAGCGGCGCAAATGAAAGTAGATCTTCAATGAAGTAAATACAAAGCATGGTCAATAGGAGAACCACGCCATTTTGGGTTTAAGGGTACTATGGGGTTTCAGCGCATAGTTATTGTAAAGATGTGACCTTCGGGCACAATCTATAAAAATGGAAATTTTGTATAAGGAAGGGTTAGATTTTGTTAGATACTTTAAGAGCTTCAAGAAGATCTAGGATGAGAGATATCTAAGAAAGAAATACTCTACAGCTATGTGCACAGAGATCTATTGTAGAGAAGAGTCTGCAGCTAAGTGCGTAGACTAATACTGTTAAACCCTTCCTTCTAATATAAACAACAACTCTCGTGGACGTAGCTCCCATCTGGGCGGTGAACCACTTAAATATATGTGTTATGTGATTGTCTTTATGAGTATTTTGTGTTAATGTATGTTATGATTTTATATGTATTTAGATGTGTATGTCGATGAGAATAACATGCTAAGTGGTGGACACACATATTTGAATATGCTAAGTGTTAATGAATGTGATGAATGAGTAGTTACATAGTTAAGGGTTGAGGAATAATAGTGATTCAGCGGAGTCTGTACTGTTGGTAACTATGAAGTGTGCAGTCACATATTAGTGATGTTATAGTTGAAGCATATGCGAAGTAAGAGTAACTTCGCTCAAATCCAATTCCATATACGCACATCACCATAGTTACATAAACATGCTTCTGTAATCCCCCATAACTTCGCCTCAGGTGAGATGTCAGCCTGGTCGCAGGTTGTTTCCGAAAGGGCCAGTGAAAAGGGGTTTGTTGGGCCCGTGAGTTAGAAATTCGCATAAATTGGGTCAGCCAAAGAAAGATATCATCTCAACAGAGAGTGATATATAGGATATGATGATCATTCAACATTATGGAGGAGGGATACAATCCTTAGATGACATGTTGCAACTTTGTTTCTTGTTCCAAGGATTAGAGATGACATGTTGCAACTTTGTTTCTAGCATTATTTCCTTCCTCATAGAGGTTATATATTAAGATTAGATCTATCTTTGGTATTTGTTATGATATATTAGTGGGCCTTGCACTCTCACAAAATATTGATACGATTGTACTTATAAATTCCATTGTTCTATTTGTGGTCATTTTTTGGACATTAATAAAATTATCTTATCTTCTAGTCACAAGGTGTAATCTTCCACCAAATGGTTCTACCACTTGTAACAATAGAAAACCATCATGTTTTAAAAATATTCCACATGTCGTCACCTAAATCAATAATTTTATCTTTAAATGGTTTCATCCTTTCCTAGAATGAACTCTTAAACTAGATTATTGTTTAGAATATTTAGGATGGAATAACTCTCCACATAATCAATTCATCCACTAACAAATTTAAACTCTAAAACTAGATTGTTCATCAATAGTGTAACATCTTAGAATTTTGCTTGTTACAAAAAAATGAACTTGGCATTACACAACATGCAATAAGACACATAACCCCTACTAGATTAATGCTTCACACTCATAGATACACTTATCATGGCTTCACAAAAACATGTAGTAACATACAAACCCCAAACAACATAATTATTCACACTCCTAACCACAGTCAAGCCTCCTTCAAATATTACACAATAAAATAACTCACAAACATATCCTTAATCATCCTTACATTTTTTTCAAGTCCCCCATCAAAAACCATAGTCAATGATCCCATAGAATATCTAGATGAACATTCTGCTAAATGTTGAACCAAATTTAAATTTTAACCAAATTCTAGTTGCATAACCTATCTAATGGGGTTGGAATTTGATGGGCATTTTTCTCGTCAAATATAGTCAATTTTTTTATTAGCATGTCTAGATAAACATGCAAGAAATTAACGATAACGTGTTTTTGACGGTTGATATTTGTTGGAGCACAGGCCGCAGCTATAGTAAAGCTGTGAATTTTGAGGAAAAAACACAAATATTGAAGGGAAAAAAGTGCTAATTTTGAGTAAGCACCAATTTTGGGAAGAAGTGAACAGAGCGCAGTACGGCGCTAGGTGGACGAGATCAGCGCAGATTACGGGCCAGAAATCGCGGAGCTCACACGCACACGTCAAAGGAGAGTGAATGTGGCCGAGTAGAAAGCTCAGCTACAACAATAAATAAAGCGATGGAATAGAAGGCTCAACTACCCTCATTTAAGGCTAAGTACAGAAGTTATGGTTGCTCTGACCAAGGAAGAGCAATGGACCAAAGCATTGAAGGCAAAGGACAAAGAGCAGAGAATGATGAAGTGGCGCCCATACCCGCAATCTGCACTGGAACTCACGGAGTCTGCAGGAAGCGACGACATGACTGCAAGCGGCGCCTACAACACACCTAGCCATGTCCGGGGTTAGAGTTTTTGGGGATTACTGCTGGGAAAGGCCCACAGTTTTGTAAAGGTGCGACCCTCAAGGCCACCTATATATATGTGTAATTGTAAAGGGAAGAAGGTTAGATGTTAGAAGGGTTAGAGATAGATTGGTTAGAAGGCCATTGAAAGTTGACGACTGAGTTGCAGATAGTCTAAGGTGATATCTGAGTCGTTGTAATCCCTATAGAAGAAGATAATATATCTAAGAGAAGGGCTCCCAGCTGTGTGCGTGGAGTTTCCCAGAAATATCTAAGGCTGCAGCTGTGTGCGCAGCATACTGTGTAATTCCCATTTTGAGTTAATATAGAATACAGTTCCCGTGAATGAGATTTCCCCGTGGAGGCGAACTGCATAAATCTTGTTGTTATGGTGATGTTTACATGAATGCATGTCTATGTTTTACTATCTATGTTTACGTGAATCTTTCGCTAAATTTATGAATGAATATGTAAAGTAAGTTCTTGAAGCTCCCTTAGAAGTTATACTCGTGCAGCGTCGAAGGGGCCTACGAGACACTATCGCTGCAGTGCTTGAGGGGTATGTTACTGCGCTGAAGTGCAAGGACAGGGATGATACATAGTCAGACATAGCTTGTAAACACTTTGTTCACAGGTGCGGAGATACCGCGCAGCTAGGCTGGTAAGAGTTTCCGCGCTGTCGCGCTGAGAGGTCTGCGGAAGAGTAAGACGTTCCGCTCTGAGGAATCCTCCCGAAACAGAAGGGAGAAGATTAGAATCTCCACATCGCCTCGGTTAAGGAATCCTGATTCCTTACCCCCCCATAGCCACTTCGGGTGAGACTTCGGGCTTCCGCGCAGCTCGTTGCCGAGAGGGCCAGTGCGCCAAGGGGTGTTTGTTGCTGCGCATCCTGAAAACCCGGGTCTGTCCAGAAAGCAGCCAACAATATTTTTCATAAAACATCATTACTACCAGACTAACGTGATCTAGCTAGAGGCCTGGCTGCTGAGGGTCAAGATAAAGACTTAATGCTAGCTCCCAATTCCCAAATGTTGTTGTGCTCCATTTCCCAAATGCTGCAGTGTAGATGCAACCATGTTGACAACTTACAAATTGCATTAAACGTATTTACTTCCGGGCGACTACCTGTTGATGACTACTTGTTGGTTAATGAATGAATTAACTATTGTGTACCATTTTCATCTACCCAGCAATGACGATATCACCCAACACTTTAATGAACTTTAAAATCTGTTCCTTGAAAGTTAACTCCATAATTGTTTGCTCTTTGCCACGTTTGTACACAATATTAAAAGCCTGAATATTTCCAAACATTCTAATTTCTTAGTTCTTCTGCATTCTTATCCGAGAAGTAGCATTAAACACCTCTCCCTTGGACTGGGTATCCGTATAGGGAAGGTGATATAATACTACATATTCATTAGAGAATATGAGAAGAAGTAGGATATTTCATTGTAGCGGATGCATGGATACATGTGAAGAAGCCGAAGGTTTCAACTCAGTTAGTGTATGGAGATTCAAAATTAAAAACCTCTACTACTCCAGTGGGGGAATGGAGCACTGGTTGTGCCTGAGGGTATGTAAATGGAGGTGTGACTCCATTTTCGATGACATAGTATATGAATTCCCACGGAAGATCAAGATTCAAGACGAAGAACTCATTGTCATTGTGTCATTCATTCAGCCACCACTGGTTCCTCAATTCTCTCGATACAATAGACACCATCACTAGCCTTTTGTTGCACGAGGAAATTCATCTTTCACGACTCACCAACGAGAAGATTGGATTTCCATTCTATACCCAAAATAATATGTTTTCACAAGTCCTGATAAAAGAGTTGCATATGCTACGGGGGTTCATCGCACACAAAATAAAATTTATTTATCAAAATAAAATAGCTGAAAATTGTTCTGCATCCATGCATTCCCTGACCTCGTGGAGTCGTTATAGGAGATGACTCACATTTCCCAACTCATTGTGAACAAGTGTGGCAGATTACCATTGGCCGTGAAAACAATATCAACCTCTATGGTGACCTAATCGCTGGGAATCGACCTTGCACAATTTAAATCAACTAGGTGGTTGTTGCAAAATGCATGATTTCAAAAAAAGTTCTTTCTTAATCTGTTAAGCAAAGTATTTCAGTAATGAAAAACAATATACTCATAATTAAGAAGGGTATTAGATGCCCTAGGTCTCATAAATTTATTGTTATCTTATAATAATGATTTTACACAATATGTGCAAGCTTTTTCGACAATTTGACATATCTACTTGTATTAGATTTAAGTTACACTTCTATCAACAAATTTCCCAAATCTAAAGGGAAATTAAAGTATTCAAAGGTCCTAAATTTATCCTCCATAAGCATTTGTATGTTTCCTGAGTCCTTCAGTGGTATCACATGCCTCTATTTTTTGGATGTTAGCCGCTATAAATGTCTCAAAATGTTGCATTCAGGGATAGGTAACCACAAATTCATGTTGCATCTAAATGTGAAGCACTACCTACATTTGGAGTGCTTTCCTGTGGGTATATCGAAGCTCATATACCTACATACTTTGAAGGGTGTTGTATTGAAAAGGAAAATTGTAGTTGAGGGATCGAAAAATATTGACCCTTCTGCAACACATATCACTATTAAATGATATTGATACCTCTTCATCGTTAAAGGAAGGTACTATTCAGCTAGAGGAGGGGACTTTTGTGGGCATGCCTGGTGGAAGTTTATATTTTCTAAGAGGACAAATACATATATATGCATGCAAAATGTAGAATGGAGTATGGATTTTCTAGAAACAAAGATGTGTCATCCTCAACCATAGCTTGGCATATTGGTCTACAAAGCATGGTATGTAATGGCTGCTATTTAAAATGTATGGGATTGGTACATTTGGATTAGTTGTTTTCTTTATATTTGATATAATTGGAATAGGTAGAAATAATAAAAAAGCCAAAAAAAAGAGTATACTCATTTAAAAAAGTTATTAGAGTAAAAAGGTGGTAATTTTCAAGTGTTGAACTGTAGTATGGGTGGATGATTTTCTCATAGAGATAGGTTGAACAATAATCTTTAGCTTAAAACAAAAATATTTAAAGTGATGCACATCCCTCCATACTACTATTCAATGTTCAGGGTAGTTTATAAATTAAAATTTCATTATGGAAGGGTTAATTTCTCATCAAAACTTCTTTGGTGAAGGCTAAAATTTTAGATAAGGCATTTTTTTGAAGGGAACTATAAGAACAAAAACCTCAAAAAAAAATTGTATGACAGGCAAACTCAAATACAAATTCCAACCCTGCTATCTAGTAATGTAGAGATGAATTAGAGAATTGTATAATATTGACACAAGGATAGATAAAGTAACTATTGTTTATTTTATTAGCATAGAAAATATTACAAGGGGAAACACACAACTCTAGAATATCGATAGAATAGTAAATGGGGAGCAAAAGTAGTCATACTGGAAAAAAAGAGTGCCCTAGAAGATAGAAGAAGTCAGTTTAGTAGCAGTGATCTTTTGGAGGATAATTCCCAGTTATCATGAGTCACTCCTACTCCTTTATTATTAAAGAAGTACCTAGGTCCCACATTATTCAAAACTATAGGTCCAAGTAAATTTTATTATCAAGAGTGATGGGTTGCTTGTCAAGGAAGCATATCTCCATTTTGATAGATGTTATTTTTGTCATTAAATGAACACAATAGCCAATGCAGATTTGGTATAGGTGCAACTATTTTTTACATTTTAGGATTTGGGGATTCCTCAAATTACAGTTTTAAAAAAATTGAGAGAGAAAATGTATTTATAGATTTATCCAAAAGGATCCTAGAAGCAAATGTGGTCTAGATTGGGTGCAATTACAACATTGGACCTAGTGGCTTTGCTTCTCGTAAACTAATAAGTAATTTCATTATGTAATGCAACATTTGACATATACACCCTTTCATTATCTCTAGTTCATGGAAAAAAAACCATTGTGCAACTTGAACTATCCAAAAAATGAACTTGGAATCCATCAAAAGAGACTTCCTGGTTGCTCAGAGAGACTATATTAGTAACAATGTCATGGACTATGTGAGTTCCATGAATACCAAGTACTACTAACTTCAATATTGCAAGGTCAAAATTGAGTTTGATTTGTGGGAATGGATAGAATAAAGAGTTCATATTTTACAGTCCAAATGTTATACCTATTAGGAAAATATTAGACAAGTGACATTTTGTACAATGTTGCTAAACTAAAAGGAACTTGAAACACATTAGGTTTTGGTATCTTAGACCTAACTTCCTCCAAAAGAGTTGAAATTGAATATGACTTATGGGAATTTGAAGAAAACATATTAGTCTACTATAGTATATCATTTCAAACTCATAGGTATAGAAAAAAGAGATTGAAATCATGTGGAAGGTTGGGTAGCAGAGTAGACCCTAAATCATTCATTTGTGACAATCCCTATATAAAAAAAATTATTTTTCAGTTTATAAAACCTTGTTAAATTCATACCCTCACAAAACTAAATATTTCTAGGTATCCAAAGAAAGCAAAAATCACATTACAAAGAGCCGAAACAAGTAATCTAAAGCCAAAATAATGGGGAAAATACTACCTTGGTTTGAAGCACATGATACTAAAAAATGAAGGTGAATCCATAACCAACTTGAAAGTATCCAACATGTTGCAATTTAGCATCAAGAAATGAAGGTAAGTATATAATAATTCTAAAAGTATCCAAAATGAAGAGATGAAAATTATTACCTTGATGGAAATTCCTTGTGGATCATGGAGGTGAAAACCTTAAAGCCTACATTTTCCAAAGAGAATAAAAGGTTATATGATTGGATAATAACTAAACATGTACGGCATTGCATTTTTCAAAGAGAATAAAAGGTTGTACGACTAAATAATAATTAAACATGTGCCATCCTCTGGAAAGTCTAAAGGGGAATACCTAAATGAGCTTCTCTTGGTCTCGAGAATAATTTTGCAACACACCAATGCAAATGTCCAAGAACTCCAAGCATTATTGTTATTAGACTAAGATCATCAGAAATTAGAGTAATAATAGTAATAGTAATAACAGTAGAAATCTATATATAACAGTAGCAATATCTATCAGTTTTGAACCAATTATAAACTCAACATCATATGTTGGGGCATACCTCCCTTATCCTCGGACTTCAACCTCTTAGAGTTAGGTTACTTGCATGAGACTCAACTAGACCAACATACCTATGAAAGGAAAGAACCCAGAACTAGAAAAGAACCTAAAATAGGTCATCCAACCCTCACAAATAAAAAAAGTAGCAGGACAGCAGTACGACCAACACACAATAAAAAACGATAGCAAAGTACTCCAAAAAAGTCATATAAGGTAGTGCTATGGTGGATGGCACCTAAGGAGGTCTCTTAAGGTCAGCGTAAGGGTGGACAACAATCCTAAGGGGTCACGCTAGTCATCAAAAAGATGGACGTCAACATTTAAGGGTTGTATAGCTCAATGTTACCATGCAAGGGTTAATCGCGAGTCACCACAAGGATAAACATCACATACAAGTAAACATGCAAGTCAATGTAACATAACAAGGAAACACGCCGTCATACTAGGCTCATTCACATCAAGTCAACGTCAAGGTAGGTTACCTGACCTTCTCAACTGTATGTGGTCATACATATCATGTGTCTCATGCAAAGAGTGGAAGCTCATAATCATCATCACTAGATAATGAAGCTCATGTGGTCATCTCATCTTCCTCAGGTTAACTCAGGAAGGGGTGGCCAGCCCCTTGAGGATAACCATAGTCCTCGGAAGATGTCACACATATTAAAAAATAAGCTATGCAACAAAGTGAACAAACATTTCAAATATAAATTTCAAAAAGCATAAACATAGCTATATTAGTTGTTCTAATCAACAAAGTACTATCAAACATAGAGCTACAAAAGTCATTAAAGTACTAAAAACAAAAACAGTAATAACAGTAGCAATATATATCAAATCTAAGTTGATAATGAAAGAAAAAAATGCTGAAATAACAATAACATAAGTATATTAGATATAAACCAATTATAAATTATATGGTCATCTCATCTTCCTCAGGTTAACTTAGGAAGGGGTGGCCAGTCCCTTGAGGATAACCATAGTCCTTGAAAGATGTCACACATATTTAGAAATATGAACTGAGCAATAACATACACATGTGAAACCTCAATTCTAAAATATGACCATGAACTGATTAGATCAAGACACTTGTAACAAAACTGTAAATATTTCATGCCTTCACTCAGTCAAAAACAAATCTTAAATGTTTACAACTACTTATTTTTATGTTTTGTTTTTTTCTCAGAAATTCGAAGAGGGGGACTTCATCTTCGGTGTCTTGACCCATTGTAGTTGTTGTGCCCTCTCTTTCTGTTGATTGTGTGGACATGCCCTCCCGTACCATACTTCTGGTACGTCGATTAGTAGGGTGTGGAGGTCGATGGAGAGGGGCATCATCTGCAAAAACCAAGACAATTATATAGATATAAATGCGCAGTTATTATTGAGATATGTATTTCATTATTTCCAATATCATTACAATGATCTTTACCTGTTGGGTGACTGGATGAGTCAATTGGAGTGTTCATTGGTTCTGCCATTTGTTCCTCTCTCGATTGAGCATGAGAAGGTACATGCTCTTCCATTCACAAAAAAATATTAATTAGTACACATCATCAATTATGTATTTAAAATCATATTAAATAATTCTGTTTTATATCATACATACCTGAATGGCTAGGAATCTCCTCACCATCGCATGGTACTGGTTTGGTACCGCCACCCTCGCTGCTTTTGTTGGTATCACCTTAAAAACAAAAAAAGACATTCATTTTTCGATGTAATAATTCATGAATAGATTACACAAGTACATTATAATGATGGCCTTATTGATTTTACTTACCTCTGCATGCGTCAATGGGGAAACTGGAGTTTGCCCCATGCTTTTTCGACGTTCCAGCACATGCTAAAAACTGTACTTGAAGTCGAGCTTCAATTCTTCTTTAGTGGATGCCTCTTGAAAAGCATTTCCCTGCAATGCATAACACCATGTAAAGTTCTTGTGATAAATCAATTAATTGTTCGCTACAATTAGAAACAATTTGGCTACAAAAAATGATCGTTTGATTCTTACAATTCATGCCCTTAGCTTTTGATATCCACCTTGGCCCAGTTTTTTCTTCCCATGTTTTTCTACTCTTTCCTTTGTTTCTTTAGAGGTGTCGGGGAGCCTATGGAAGGTTTCAAATAAGTTAGATATCACAACTTAAATATATTTAAAAGTTTAAAAAAGATTGAACATTGTTCATTGAAAATATGATATTTTTCATACCTTCTTGAACCGATTGGCCAAGTCTTTCCTTATTTTCTGAAAGCCTTATCCTTTTCATAATCCATGAGAGCATTCCACTCCTTCTCTAGAACCATCGGAGGATGCCCATACTTATGGTTAATTTTCAAATTGTCCCTATAATCTTCCCTGACATATTTCAAATTTAAGCTAGTTGCTGAGGTGACACCTTTTTTGTTGAAGATATCACCAAACAAGCTGACCATGTGGTTCATCAAATCATCTTTCAATTTGTCATTTTGGGAATTCCACCATGTATGAATGGTGGGCCCAAAAATCTCCAATGCTTTCTCATGCAAGTTCTTATAAAAATCATTATTTCCTGCAAAAAAAATATGATCATTAATTAAAACTAATTTGAGGTATGTGGCTTTGAATTACATGAAAAAAAACATTGAATAAATTAAATAATACCTGCAATCTTCTATATCTTGATTGAAACACATTCTTGGTCCACCAAGAAGCTAACGAGCAATGATCCCCTGCTAACCACACATACTGCGCCGGGATAGCAACTTTCACATTCGATGCTATTGTCCTCTCTAACATCCTCTGAAGTAGTGGTGGTTGAAGGTCCATGTTGACCTCCAACATCCAATGAGGTCGTAGCATCTAAAGTGAATTTCTATTCAGGAGAGTCAAATAGCCTTGTTTGTATGGTATATTGACAATGTGGTTAACCATCGCTACTACCAATACCGACCTCTGCAGCATGTTCTCGATTCATGGGTGTTATCTCCAAAAATTCCTACAGAAAGAAAAATTCAATTGATTAGATCATATCAAAAAAAGAGAACTAAAATAACATAAATGAATATATGTCATAGTTCATAAAAAAATTCAAATATGCCACTTACCTCGTATTGTTCTATCTTTTTCCTCAAGTCATCAATTTTTGCTTCGATTTCTTCAGACCTAAGTCTGATTACAATCAGTCTAAGAAGGTATTGATTGCACTTTTTCAAATCATTTTTCACAGTTTCCATTGGGTTGGTTGAATAAAATATATCTTCATCAGCGACCACCTCATCATCCTGATGTGGTGTGCTCTACGAATGTCAATCAATAAAAGTAGTTAATTTATTTTTATCATTACAAAAAATCATGTAAAAAAAATAAAATGCATATAATAACAAAAACAAGTACTTTAATCATTTTTAGTTACTGTTACGCTGTCATTTACCTGATGCGGCATCACTGGCGATTTCCCATAGTCACCCTGCCACAATACAAGAATCAAGACATATTCATATTGAAAAGTAAAAATTGAACCATGTATAATAAACATGATTAATGAAGAAAAAATTTATTGCTAATATGATAGTCACATTTACCTGTGCAGAAGCCGTAGGTGTGCTTTGAGTATCGACCCACTGCCACAATACAATAAGAATGATATAATATTGAAATATTGATCTCATAAGCATAAAAAATGTCAAATTTTAACAACTGTAATATAATCATGAATTGTGGTTACTATTACATTGATGCTATTAGGTACTATTAAACTAGCATTTACCTCATGCATCACCATTGGTGACTTTCCACAGTTAGCTTGTGGCATATGGCCACGATCACCTGCCACAATATAATAATTAAGACATATTAACAATGAAAATTACATATTTAACAATGTCTCTTAAACATGATTAATGAAAGGCATGACATATAATTAACCATGTGTATATTATAAAAAGCATGACATATAAATAAATTTATTGAAAGAGAAAAATAATAAGCCATCGATCAAAGGTTGAGTTAAATGTTGTATAAGAAAATTACCCCCATAATAGCAACCCCTGCATCTATTCTATTCAAACCGTAATTGATCAACAACTCTTCACCTGCAACTATTGATTTTGTTGCACATTTGAATACACGATTTCCTTCACGCCCCTCAAATATGCAATTGGGTAGCTTATGTGTTGTCCCTGGTCATGTATTATTTATAAACCCTGCTATATTTATGGAAGATTTTGGCATTCCATCAATATACATAGTAGCTCCTTTGTTCAGATTGTTGTCCAGTAGTTGACAATAATTTGCTGCCACTTCGTACGTCTGCATATGTCACGTATATCGGACCAACAACAACGAATCATTGTATTTGTAGCATGGTCCGACATACTCCATCAATTCAGTTTCAGTGTCATATTTGACATTTATTCCATCCATGGAAAATATCCCAAATCCATGTAAAGACAATGGAGCAATGCGATAAATCCTCCCATTGAGGAAGAAATCCGTGTCCACTTGGGGTAGCTCCTTGGGTAGCCATCGTTTGAAAATATGTCTATACCTCAGGGGCAACTCAATGTCACCTATTCTCTCATGATCATAATCACATGATCCTCCCTCAGAAAGAAAAAGTTCCACGTGTCTACAAAATTTTCTCCTTACCTTTTCACCTCTAGTTGATCTTGACCTGTTAGATCTTGTAATAGACGTCTCACTTTCAACCTCTTCTAGTCTATTTTCCTCACTTGAGGAACATAGATCCGATAAGTACCTATTTGGTGGTACCTACAATCATTAAAATTGGGTATTATTTATTGCATCCAAACATTATTTAGGTGCAAAATTGATTTCATTATATACATAATCTAGTTTTAGAACATCACATCCCCTTATGAATATCGTTATCAACTACATACAAAAGTTACAAGTTGTCAATGTTTTCATAAGAAGGGGGTTGAATAACATTAAAAAGAACATGATTATTGGTTACAAGTATACAAGGATTAAATATTACATTAATGGCAAGTTTTTACACTATGGGCTTTTCTCATTTTCTCCACTTATGAAAGTTTGTACATGGGTACCTTATCAATTCTTGTTGTCGGGATCCATTTTTATTTTATTTGTTTACTCCCTACATTTATCTTATAGGGTGGGGGGAGATGTCATTGTTTTCCAATACTACTAGCTATGTTAGTTTTAAGTTGACATAGGCATCCATATCTACCCAATTATTATTAGCTAATGCAGACCCAAGTCTTCCATTGTTATAAATGGAATACATTCTCTTTTTAAATCAGATCATCATATACATATTCCTTTTTGTTTCTAATGAGACTCATTCACAATTCGGGTTAATCCCAAATTTCCTCACTATGGATGACATGGCATGGATAAATTTACATGTGGAGCATTATGATCAGTATATGTTGTATGAGCCTCAAATGAATCCAATTTTCAAGTCTATCGAGAAACTTGTGTAGGAACAAAACACAAAGAAATGAATTAGCTCAAGTTCTATCCCTAAAACAGATATAGAATAAACTTAATAATGTGTCTAGCCTAGGGATATCCTTGTGCAAGTAAAATCAAACAAAGAAACCTTAATGTGTTTGAACATGTAGGCATAATTGATTATAAAATAGTGATTTATAGATTAGAAGCATCATTTCCTTGAATAAAGGTTAATAAAGGATTGGACCTCAAAAATGATTGAACTTCATTAAAGCTTGTGCTGAGTCTTTGACAGGGTCTTGGAATTTGAAAACATAGGGAGTTGAATTTTCTTAGGGAAGCAAACCTCAAAGAAAAATAGAGTCTTATTAATTCTGAGGTCAAGTCTATTTAAATTTTATGTAGTTCAAGAAACACAAAGTTTGAGCTCGTCACCAACCCATCCATGATGATGTCATTCATGACAACAAAGAGTTACCCCAACCATTTGGATAATACCACATGTCAAGATGGCATCAATAAAGTGATTCACAATGACACATGGGTGCCTCTAAGTGTGTCAAGTGGAGTGGCATTTCCTAGGTAGTTGAATGTTTTCATTTCAAAATATTATGAAGTATCCAAACCGTACTTGAGACATAGATAGTGTGTATGTGACAAAATCCCTTGGCTCCATGAGCCAACTAAATATTTGGACTTCACATTTATTTTCCTCACACAAATTTTCCTATGGATCCAACACTAGGATTGGTTCTATTTGATACTCTCTTAGGTATTGTGAACTTGGGTAGATCTCAAAGTTCATGCATCTTTGGATCCATATTATAATTTTTTTCACAAACCTATGCATTTTAGGTTGTACAACTCTCTTTATGAACACAACAAACCATCAAAACATATTTATGTGATCTCTACCTTTACCAATGGTACAAAACTTAAATTCCATGATAAAAAAATTTACCAATGGTCCTAAACTTTACTTAAATGAATTTGAGAAGCCTTTTTGGATCTCTAAGGTTGTGTGGGAACTCTATGATAGATAAGTCGCACAAATCCTTTTATGGACCCATCCTTGAGTTCAATCTTGTTTGAAGTCTCTTTCAATCCAATATCCTATAAAGGTGGGGATCTTTGTGTTTTATATTTTGCGCTCATTATGATACTGAAATGGCCCAAATTTAAAATAAATATAAATTAAGAGTAATAAATTATGAATATGAATTGACTAAAAAACAAAATTCTATTCTTTTCTTAGCTTCATCTCCAATCTTCAAACTATGTGTTTGAGCTTTCTTGTATTGTACCTCTTTGTAAGTTTTGGCTGCCCCAATGAATTTTCATCTTTACAATATTCATGTTTATAAGTCCAAGTAAATTCAACTTCTTTACAATGTTCTTATACTATAGTCTTAGTATTGTGCCTCCTAAACCTCCTCTCCCTAAATTTGTGTTCATGTATGGCATAATCTTCCATGTCAACAAAATTGGCATTCCCAAGACCATTCATTCCAACATAGATGGGATAATTCAACCAACCATTTTTGTGAGAACTTAATGCCACATTGAAACCATTGAGAATAGTTTGATTCACAATTTATCTCATGAATAGTCTATTTGGAATGAAAGTGGGTAATAAATGAAGTGGCTTGATTTCCCTATATACACAACTATACGCATAGTGTTCATCTACATACCAATTTTCAATTTTATTTAATAAAATAATGGATTCCTAGAATAAATTGGTTTCTTCCTTGTAAAATATCAATTCATACAAATGTGAAATTATTGATCACAAATTCAGGTTAATTTTCTCATATGTTTGTGTTTCCACAAGTGTTGATAATATACCTATACTGGGGATTCAACAAGAGTCCAACACAAATCTATTCCCTTGAAATCATTCCTAACACAATGATATCCATCAATTATGAAGACATGTAAAATTCAATTGGACAATGAGGGAAACTAAGACGAGCGATTCCCTGGCCTTTTCTTCTAGCCCCCTCCCCACCCAATAAATCGAACCAACTCAAGGTATCCCGGAACTAAATTTTCCCATCCACTGTGTGTTCTATTTGGCCATAGAAGGCGTATTGCTAACCCTAGTCAACGCAAAAATATCCTAACCCTATTCCACGCAATGAACTTCCAAACCCCCAAACACTAAAAAAAAGAGCTCAATGTGCTCTACAGATAATTAATTTTCAAATATTAAGTGTTTTAGTTGATGTTTGAACTTACTAAAGACATCTCGGTCTCCTTTTCGGTGGTCTCAATCTCCTCTGGGTGCATAACTGGGTGTAGAAGTATGTGGGTCTCCTTCGGGTGAACAAGCATAGTGGCCTCTTCCTTTGGGCGTAGAAGGATGTGGGTCTCCTCCTCTTCTGGTGTGTGGGTCTCCTCTGGGTGTAGAAGTACGTGGGTCTCCTCCTCTTTTGGTGCGTGGTCTCTTTTGGTGCGATCTCCTTCTCCTTTGGTTCAGACTTCCATCATGCGGGTTTATCCTTGCTTGAAATCTATCGTAATAACATAAAATGACAATGTAAGTCTAAATTTTTTATCCCTTATGCATATTTTTTATATTTTTATTTATATTATATTTATTTCTTTTATAATTTTATTTTTATTTATCTCTTTTTATTTTAATGTATCTTTGAATTATGTCTAAACCATATGTCTAGAGGGAAAACTAAATATTTTAAATATTTTGAGTATCAAATATGGATATTTTGACTGTATCTTGTGTCTGATACAATGCCATTGAGTAGACATGCTAACAAGAGAATACCAATGACAATTCAAAATTATTGAGGAGCTTATGATGGTGCTTTGTTTGAATGTTGACTTATGTTTTCCGTAAGTAGATGAGTAGTAGCAAGAACTATACATAATGGTATATCTTGCTTGGTTCAAACCAATGCTTGTAATTAACTTAGATACCAATGGTGCATAATGATAAGGATTTGGAGGTATAGGTGAAGAGTTGTCCATAAGTACATAATTTATATATTAAATAACCCATGATTGGACATGGATGATTCTCAAATGACTTAGTGTGTGTGTGAGTGGTGGTGTGTAATTGATTCGGTATTGATGAAATTGATTTATGTTCCTGCATGTGTTATATGATTGTGGAAATCATAGCAAAGAAGGCATGAAGGTTGCATTCATTACAATGATATATGGTTGTGAAACACATATTAGGAGTGTGATTAATAATTAAGTGTAATTCTTATGTCGAAGAACCTATGTCGTGAAATATCATGGGAATAGTTAAGTTAATATTATTTATGAATTTGTGTTCACTTGAAGGCTTAGAATGAGGATTGAATATTGAACTTGATCTAGAGTTACATGCTCTATTAGACTATTACATCTTACTCTTAATTCTCTAAGGAAAATAACTAGAATTGCATGCATGATGCAACAATACGGCTTAGAATATTTTGATTGTACAAATATGAGGTTGTACATTATAGAAAAATTATTAAAGATCTTATGTCTTGTTTTTGTGATGTAACTTTAATTTTCTTGAGTATATGAATATTGTGGAAAATCCTCTAGGATAAGTTGATGTAATGATAAATACAGAGACTTTTTCATAATTACAAGGTGTGAAATCACTGTAGGCAAGTAGTTAACTCTCTTTCTTAAAAAGTTTGATTAGTGGATTAAGTAGTATGGATAATGTGAAGGGCTATTATAGTAAGAATGATACCAATGCTTCATGTAATTTGAATGATGAGGTCAAGCGTTAATGTGCCAAGATAAGGATATTGAATTGAGATACTTATATTTGTGAGGTGATGGTAGTCTTGTAGACATGTGTTAAGGTTTAGATGTTTTGAAATTGATAGTTGTGTGTGCTTATGATGATGACGACGATGATGATGATGAAGATGACGATGATGAATATGATGATGATGATGAAGATGATGATGATGATGATGAAGATGACGATGATGAATATGATGATGATGATGAAGATGATGATGATGATGATGATGAAGATGATGATGATGATGATGATGAAGATGATGATGATGAAGATGATGATGATGAATACGATGATGATGAATAAGATGATGATGAAGATGATTATTCATGATGATGATGATGAAGATGATGATGATGAAGAAGATGACGACGATGAAGATGATGACGACGACGATGATGATGATGATGATGATGATGATGATGATGACGATTATGATGATGATGATGATGATGATGATGATAATGATGATGATGATGATGAATATGATGATGATGATAAAGATGATGATGCTGCTGATGATGATGAAGACCATGAAGATGATGGTGATAACAACGACAACGATGATGATGAAGATGATGAAGATGGTGATGATGAAGATTATTATTGATGGTGATGATGGTGGTGGTGGTGGTGATGACTACAACTACATTCTTCCCGATATGCATTGTATAAAACAAATGAGCTATTTATAGGTGCTCGTATTAAGGCAACCTACTGAATTGTATGGGATAACTCTTCATTCCTCGTGGAATCCCATTCATGCCTTAAAGACATTCATTAAACATAGAATAAAAAAAATTAACAATAATTCATGACACCCATGGTATAGGAAATTCAGTAAAAATATAAAAATCAACATATTATGTGTTTATATATGCTACATATGCAATTTGCATACCTCGACGATTTCTGTTATATTCCAACTTCCATAGGTGATGTGTCATTCTTCGTGGTTTCTTTCCATTCTCTTCTTTACCATTGAATTTTGTTTTCTCGGTAGTTCGATACCTATGGTTCTTAGGGAGGAAGTGAATGTACTCATCAAACACGTCCTTTGCTAAACTTCTTGAACGACGAGATTTTATCCTAGGACCACATACTGGACATGGAAATTTTCCCTTTGTTTCAAGACCTGCAAGATATATGTATTAATGTTATAGAATCAAAATATTATTAATTTAAAAAATAAAATGCATGTTATTTACCTTAAAAACATATAATTTTAACGACGTACAACATAAAGTTACATACCACAAAAATTTGTTAACCCAAGAGCGTCATGAATTGTCCATGCAAGTATTCCATGGAACTGAAATTGTTTCTGCCCTATTGGTCTGGAGATGTCATACATAGTGATTCTAGGCCATAAATTCAATAGTTCATCGATAAGAGGCTCAATATATACATTCATATTTTTAACTTGGTACTTACTTAATTGATCATTCAACATACAATATTGCTATTTAGTTATGTGTCCCAATATATAAAAGGTGTTCTGATGCAACAGTTAAACAAATAAATTAATGAAATAATATAATTACTTTCAAAAACATACCTGGAATAATCATTGCCAACATTGTGTGCTCTCTCTTTATTGCCATCCAAGGAGGTAGGTTATTGTTTATGACGAAAACAGGCCACACTGAGTAAGTAGAATGAAGCTCACCAAATGGATTGAAACCATTAGCTTCCAATGAAAGTCTAACATTATGAGGTTCATCTTTGAAAATGGGTCATTTTTCTTCGATGTTCTTCAATGCAGAACCATCTGCAGGCATTCGAAGAACACCATCTTCACTTATGTTCTTTGCATGGTAATCCATAAACTATGGTATACTTTGGCACCTGAATAGTCATTGGAAACATGGAATTATGGGAATATAACGAAGAAATTTACGAGGCACCTCTTTTGTTACTTGATTAGTTAGATATCTACTAATTTCACATTGTGGGCATTTTTTTTCTGATGCATACTGTCCATAATATATAATATGATGATTAGGACGTGCATCAATATCTTGATACTCCATTCCAATTTCTTTCATAATCAAGAATACCTCTCGACATGTGCATGGTAAATTATTTGATTCTGGTAATAGAAATTCACCCAACAATCTGCAACATTGACAAAAAAATGAATTGTAAACAATATACATCATAAATATTGCATATCCCTAATTTACGAATTAATTAACACTAAAAATAGAGGAAAATAGTCAACTTTACATACCTTAGGAGCTATGTGAAACAAGTGTTTGATAAACCATTCAAAACCTTCAAGTTCACCAACAACAATATAGCAGATAGAATATTGGTTGTTGAGCCTTCATAAAGAGGTTCTTGGGACTTCTTGAGTAGAGGAACATCATAAATATCATGGAGGTTGTCCTCATCTAATGGATTAAATGTGTTTTGGAGAAATCTATTTATCTCATCTTCATTCATAGGATCATTAAGAACTCGATCTTCAATATCCTGATCTCCATGTTCGTCACCTTGTAAAGTAGTATTTCTACTATTATGTGGCAAATAGCTCTCTGGCGGTCGACATTTAGGGGGCATTGTCTTTATATTTACAAACAATGCAATAACATTAGTGTATAATATACAACACATATATTTAAAATGATAAAACATTTTGTGAATACATGATTAGTACTATTACAAGAAGTACATTATGTAATGAATAATGTCTTACCAAGGGATGATATTCATACCCCCCTTTAGCATGTCCCTTCTCCTTACAATGTTTTTGAGTTGTTGTTCTTAAAATTCTTCTCATTTGCAAGCCTCTGCAATCATTGCAAGGGAAATAACAATTTCCATCACCCTTTTCCTCCAATGCTACCTTAAACTCAACATACCTCTTATTATTTTATTCCCAAGTATATTTATTTGACATTCTGATAGCCTATACGAACAAAAAAAACTCAATCAATAGACAAGTAAATTGAATAGAGTATATGTATATTAAAGGAGACAGAAAATTAAAGGACATGATTAGAGGATTACCTAAGCATGTGTAGAGGATTACTACATGTTGTTCCAATAAGAATTGACGTATGGTGGGTAATGGTTATTGATTCTACATAACATGAAATTAGATATTGCCTTAAAAAAGGGGCTAAGGAATTGTGCTAATGATGTTACAAACTAGGAGTTTACATATTAATTCAATTCATGTGTTGGTATGTTAATAGATATGGGGTTTCCTTATAAAGTAATGAACTGCTATCTAAATTTCCAAGCGGGTTAGTATGTTGGGTTGTAAGTGTATTTTTGAAAGGAGTTGTTACATCATTAATGTCTCGTTCTAGGATAGAATAGATTAATGGCATCCCAATGATTCCATATACTATGTAATTTTTTTTAGAAACTTTGACTTTAGTAGAAATGACTATCAAAGTTTGAAAGGATACACCTTTGTGGTCTCATTGGTTATCTATGAGGGGTATAGTTAAATCTAATTAGATAGTGTTGAAATCTACTATGATGGTCCTATTGATTACAATGATGATGATTTAATTATCAACATCATCATCATTGTCACTGATGATGATGATGATGATGATGATGATGTTGGTGTTTCTTTTGATGATGATGATGACGACGATGTTGGTGTTTCTTTTGATGATGATGACGATTACTGATGATGACAAAGATGCTTATGATGATGATGTGATAATGATGACAATTATTATCATGATGATGATAAGGATGGTGTTGATGGTGATGATGATGATTTTCATCGAAGCCGATGTCATTAGAATCACCATCACTAACATCATGTTCCAACTTGCTAGGTTGATGTGTGAGTTGTTGCTAGTTCTACATGAGACTAGATCAATTGTTAAACAATTGTAGGAAAGGGATGGAAAATAAAATGTGATCGATACATAATTTATGTATCAGAACATTCCAATTTCAGTAGTAACATTGGAAATGATTATAATTCCATGGTTTATGGGTGCTATATTTCTTGTGATTTGTTATCTATGTGACTTATCAACAATTGTAATTTTTTGTACAATGTTCTAAAGTAGGGCATGGGAAACATTCAAATTTATAGGCCTAAGGTCAATGAAAAATAATTTTAAAATGGGAAGAGGTATACTCTAGGATTTTCTTGAAGTCATAACAATTTATGAATCCAAAATATGCATAATCCATAATTTCCTTGAAATAGCTAATTTTAAATCTATGTAGCTTTGAGAGCTCCTTTCTATTATTTTTCATTCACCTATATAGAACTAAAGGCTACCAATAAAAAACATAGAAGGAGCAAAAAAAAAACATTTTAACACAAATGACCATTTAAAAAATTACAATTTAACATAAATGAAAATTTAAAAATTTACATTTTAACACAAATGACAATTTAAAAAATTACATTTTGACACAAAAATACCAAACTATATTGTTGGCTGCTTTCTGGACAGACCCAGGTTTTCAGGATGCGCAGCAACAAACACCCCTTTGGCACACTGTCCCTTTCGGCAATGAGCTGCGCAGCAGCCCGAAGTCTCACTCGAAGTGGCTATGGGGGGGCTAAGGAATCAGGTTTCCTTAACCTAGGTGGTGTGGAGTCTATAGTCTTCTCTCTTCCCTTCTTGGAGGTAACCCTTGAATAGAGCGTCTTACTCTTTCACAGGTCTCCCAGTGCTACAACACTAGAACTCACTCTTCTCAGCTGAGTTGCACGGTAGCTCCGCTCCTGCGCACGGGTCTTCACCCGCTACCTCCGATACACTATGTATCGTCTCTGCCCTTGCGCCACAGCGCAATAACACACTCCTTTAGCGCTGCGGCGACAGTGTTCTTACAGACTCCTTCGACAATGCACAAGTACAACTTCTAAGGGAGCTTCCAGGATTTACTTTACATAATCATTCATAAAGATAGCGAAATATTCATAGAAACATAGATAGTAAAGCAAAGAAATGCAATCACATAAAGCATCACCACAACAACAAGAATTACGTGGTTCACTTCCAGGAGGGAAGCTACGTCCACGGGAGCTGTGTTTTATATTATCTTGAGATGGGGATAACACAGTTCCGCTGCGCACATAGCTGCAGCCTTCGATCTTTCTAGGAAACTCCACGCACACAGCTGGGAGCCCTTCTCTTAGATCTATTCTCTTCTTCTACAGATATTACCATGAAAAAGACATACAATTACATTCCCCTCTCAGTCCTCTTGTGACTGGTCGATACATGCAATGGCCCTTACGCCAAGCGGTCTTCCTGCGAGATCGCGGCCTTCTTACATGCACAAAATGATCATTAACAACTTAAAAGATACAATAATACAAATGACTCAGACATCAACTTAGACTGTCCGTGTAACTCAGTAGCTATCTAACCCTTTTCCCTTTTCAATTACACATATATATAGGTGGCCCTGAGGGTCGCACCATTACAAAATTGTGGGCCTTTCCCAACAGTGATCCCCAAAAACCCTAACCGCGGACACGGCTAGGTGTACTGTAGGTGCATCTTGCAGTCACATCGCAGCTTCCTGCAGACTCCGCGATTTCTGGCACAGATCGTGGGTATGGGCGCCGCTTCATCGTTCTTTGCTCCTTGTCCTTCGCCTTCAATGCTTCGGCCCGTTGCTCTTCCTTGGTTCGAGCAACCATAACTCCTGTACTTTGCCTTAATGAGGGCAGCTGAGCCCTCTATTCCGCTGCTTCATTTACTGTAGTGGTTGAGCTTTCCAGTCGGCCACCTTATTTATTCTTTCCTTTGACTTGTGCGGGCGAGCTCCACGATTTCCAGCCCACAATATGCGGTGAGCTTGTCCATCTGGCGTCGTACCGCGCACTGTTCATTTCTGCCCAAAAATGGTGCTTTTCCTCAAAATTAGCACTTTTCCTTTAGTGCTTTTTCCTAAAACTTGGCAGCTTTGCCATAGCTGCGGCCTATGCTCCAACAGGCCCCTAACACTTACTAGTGGCTCGTCCCCAAGCCACTCGCACTAGCTTGTGGTTGTTTTACTTGTGCATCTGACTTTGCTTGGGTCACAGCGAAGGCTTGCTTCCACTGCGCAATAGCAGAGTCCATGTCTTGCACGCACTTCGTGGCTATCTGCACCAGGTCTGAAGTAGCTTCTTCTCCTTCCGCACCATCGACCAACTCTTGAGACTCAGTAAATGCTTTGACCTTGGCCTCTGCTTGGGCAGCAAGTTCAGCATACTCATCCATAAATGGCTGAATGATGTTGGCGAGAGTAGCATCTTTGTCTCTGAGACTATGCAGTTCTTGCTGGACTTTGCGGATTTCACTCATCTTTATCATTTTGGCTAAGCCTTCCAAGGGCTTAGATTCTTCATTCAAAATAGTTAGGGACTGTTCTACTGCTTTCACCTGTTCCAAAAGGGAAACTTTAGAAGGGAGCTTCTCGAGCTCATCCCAAGCCTGCATAGCTTGCGTCATTAACTGCTGGGCTTCATCTGTTCTGCACTTCATTTGGGTAGAAGCTATGCATAGTGCTTCAAGTCATTCTTGCTTATCATCTGTGGGAGGCACTATGACACGAGCTTCCAACTCGGTGAGCTGTTTTCTATGGTCCTCAACCATAGCAACTACTTGCTATTCTAGGGCCAACTGCGCTTACCTGCGGTGCAGCCAGAGGATCCGGGAGTGTCATGCTTGTGGGCGGGATGTGGACAACAGTGTGCCTTTCTGTAGGTACTTCAACTCGCTCGGTGCTTATAGATGCTTGTGGCGTCTGCGAGCCGGATGCTGGCACATGGGTCTACGCAACTCGTCCTGCGAGACCTTTCAACTCCACGAGCTGCAGATCCAGAGCACTTCTGATATTGGCCTGAGGCACGCAGCTCCTGAAATGGCTCCTTCAAGTACTGGTTGAGCCTCACAGCGAGGATCTCATAGGGATATCCAGTCGCTTCTGTGGGGTGCGACAGCTTCTGCTTCTTGGTAATCGGTCCTGACGGACCTTCACCATTCTTTTGCCCGATCTTTTCCTTGACCTTATCTTTCTCTGGCGCCTTAGGGGGTGGCATCGTGGCAGTGGCTTCAGCGGCCTACTTCCATTCATCTGGCCAGGACTTCACAGTGTCCTCCACGTCCTGGGTAGTCATTCGATAGAGCCCTATAGCCCATTCTTCCGACTGAATTCCGCGAGGGCGGAAATAGATTTCATGCAAGTTGGCAGAAAAGACCAACTTCATTCCATAGAGTTATGCCATCTCCTCAGTAAGCCTCAACATCTCCAGGATGGTATCCCTGAGAAGATTATAATACTCGAAGAACATGGCGCGGTTCATCTTGCGCTTCACGGGATTACTAGAATCCCAGAGGTTGACATAGTGCATCCCTGTAACCTCTCCTGAGCGGCGCGGAAGAAACTGAGTGTTGGGTGGTTCCTTCCACCCGACAAAGGCACACAAGATCAGGAGCCAAGAGAAATGGAAAAGCTGATTGGCGGTGTCCTGAACGTTCCAGCAGTCTTCCAAGAATGAATTCAGGAGGAAGAGACACCAGTTATACTGCTCTCCCTCTGCAGTTGCAATTGCGATCTCTACAACAGCTCTAGGGACTTCTTTAGGTTGGCATTTCGTTAAAAGTATGCCTGCGAGCAGACTTCCTGTGAATCTGAGTGCTTCATCTTCAACTACAGTGAGGTCATAAGCCCGACCTCCTCTCGACAATTTGTATTTCTACACCAAATGTGCAGCCAGCTTTCGGTCCTTGTCTTTACCAATGAAATGGATGTTGGGGTCCTTACCAACCTTAGATAGGCCGATAATTCGATGAATCAGGTCCACATTCAGATCAATTGGCCTCCCTAGCCAAAGATAACCACCGTGAACATAGGATAATAGGACCTTGACAACCGCATTAACTTCATTTCTATGCCCGAAGTGCGGTAGCTTCAACAGGTTCAACAGTCCAGGCTTGTCTAGATTTACTGCAAATTCTTGACGGATGAATTCATCAATCTTCTTAACAGGATTATGGACCAACGTCAGACAGTGATCTGGCGTGAACTGAGGATACATTCTATAATCTCCCAAGTTGAAGTCAGAAAACTTAACCAGCGGGAGATGTCCAAGCAGGGATCCTTCTTCTTCCATGATTTCCGCCATTGGTGGTAGCAGAATCAAATACTTGGCGTTCTTGGGAATACGCACCTCAGGTGCATCATCTGGGCGTGTAGGAATGTATTTAACTAGAGTGGCCAAGGGTTTTGGAGCGGGTACCTCCGGCTGCTGCTACTGCTGGGGCTGTTGTTGAGATGCCCTTGTGCCTGGGGACTATCTAGGATCCGAGAAAATAGGAAGGTTGACAATCTTGGTCGGGGTAGCCATACCGAAGTCTAACCCTCTGCGTCTGAAGTGATGGATGAATTCTTCAGTTTACAGGTTCTCTGACATGAACCTGCATACACGACAAACACTGAATAGAAAAGGGTGGAATAGCGTAGGATGCGAACTCTGAAAATAGAGGGAAGCAGTCTGCACGACACGGCTCTGAAAACAATGGCGTAGACTCTCAAATAGGAAAACTATACAACTCAATAGCAAGGAAAGTAACCCAAGCATATACGAATGAGGGGTATTTATAGCTGAGGGCAGTAGTAGGTGCGGACAGGTGGCTCTAATAACCGTTGGCGCCTAAGCGGATGAGTTGACAACCCCCCCCCCCCCCCCCCCCCCCCGTGCCTCTGTGGTACATTAAATGTGAGGGATGGGTTCTGACAGCCTTTGGGAGATGTGCTAAGGCCTTTGGTTCCTTAATTAAATGCGAATCTTAGGGAATTCAAACTGAATCTGTCAGAGAAAGTACAATTAGATGGCGGTCTCATCCTTCATTAAGACTCAGACGCGGCTACAGAACTACCGCAGTTCAAATTTTCGGTGGGTAACTTCAGCATGGGTAACTATGTACATGGAGGGATCCATGGCGAGGAGAACTCTGCAAGAGTGACAAATCGATAACAGGGAACTCTGCAAGAGCGAAAATAGGCTCGCTCAGAACAGGCTTTATTAACTGCACAGATGTTTCGAGGAACTACGCGGGAAGCCAGAGACTGAAAATGTCTCGCGACTTTCGTGTAGACTATGATAAATGCAATGCCTCTTTCAACTATACTGGACATCTACACGACTTTAGCAGCTGATTAGGTCGACAGGGAAGAGTGGCCATCGCGATAAAGCTTGAGCCGACTCCCGTTGATCATTGTGGGTAGCAACTCTCCATTAAGCTTCGCAAGCTGAACTGCTCCACCTTCTGTTATCTTCATCACTTGAAAAGGGCCTAACCAATGTACACAAAACTTGCCTGGAAACTTGATGAATTTACTATCATAGAGGAGTACCAAGTCTCCTTCCTGAAAGACTTTATTCTTAATATGCCTGTCATGCCAAGCCTTCTGTCTTGCCTTTTGCACTTGTTGATGGAATCCAGCTAAAATCCTGTCTTCTTCTAAGGCAACCAATTGTGACAGCCTTTCACTCATAATATCAGTATTTGCCATTTCTGTAATTTGAGCAATTCTGAGACTGGGAACAATGTATTCCATGGGCATGACTGCTTCTTGTCCATACACCAAACTGAAAGGTGTGTGACCTGTTAATTTCTTGCATGTGGTTTTGTAAGCCCATAACACAACTATGACTCTAGGGTCCCAATCATCTCTTTGTTGATTACAAATCTTGGTCAGGGCATTCTCCAGAATCTTATTGAATGCCTCCACCGTACCATTAGCTTGAGGGTTGTAGGGTGTACTCTTATGGTGACTAATGTGGAATTCTTCAGTAAGGGCCTCTATAGTCTCATTCAGGAAATGTGTGCCCTGATCACTCATTAGAATCAGTGGACATCCAAATCTAGTGACAATATTCTAAAAAATGAATTGCGCGACAGTGACAGCGTCGCAATTCTTAACTGGCTTTGCCTCAGCCCATCTGGTGAGGTATTCAGTAGCTGTGATGATGTATCTTATGTCGGTTCTCTTTCCTGGTGGGTTTATAGGTCCCACAAAATCAATGGCCCACTTATCAAAAGCATGCACTGTTATCTGGGGTCTTAGCGGCATTTCATCTCTTCTTGAAGGTTTTCCTGTTTGCTGGCACACATTGCAACACTTGCAGAATTCCTTAGTAGCCTTGTGCAATGTTGGCCACCAAAGACCTGCAGCTAAGATCTTCTGCGCAGTCGGCTTTCCTGCGAAATGGCCTCCTGCGGTTCCTGAGTGCGCTTCTGCGATTATGGAATTCTTCTCATGTGGTAAAATGCATCTGCGCAAGACTTCATCAGGGCCCAACTTATAGAGCTGGCCTGCTATCAAAGTGAAGTCCGTGGCTTTGACAACAAGTTGTTTCTTCTGCTACATTGTGAACTCAACTGGCACTTGCCCTGTAGTGAGAAACTCAAGAATATTGGAATAATACTCGTCTGCTACTTGAACAGAAAACAGCTGCGCATCAGGCAGATTGTCCTCCAAATTTGTAGGTTCCTCCCCTGACTCTATCCTAGATAAATGGTTAGGTCCTACATTCAATCTACCTGACTTCACAATAATCTCAAAATCATACTCCTGGAAGAGGAGTAGCCATCTGCAAATTCTTCCCCCTAACACTGGCTTATTGACCAAGTACTTCAAAGCAGAATGGTCAATATACATTTTAAAATGAGCACCCAATAGATAGTGTCTGAACTTCTGTAAGGCATACACCATAGCGAGTCCTTCTCTTTTTGTAGTGGTGTAGTTCTTCTCAGCTGTAGACAGCGTTCTGCTAGAGTAAGCAATGGGGTGGTCAATACCTCCTTCTCCCGATTGTGTTAGTACAACCCCCAATGCTATGGAAGAAGCATCTACATGAACATGAAAGGGTTTTCTCCAGTCTGGGAAAACTAGAATAGGTGCTGTGACCATCTTTCCTTTAAGTGTGTCCAAGCTCTATTGGCATTCTTCTGTCCATTGGAATTTCGAATCCTTTTTCAGCAGTCTTTCCATAGGCGCAGTGATCTTTGCATAACCCTTGATAAATTTCCCGTAGTATCCTGTATGTCCCAATGTAGTGCGCAATTGTTTGACTGAGTTGGGCGTAGGCAAGTTAGCAATGATGGCAACCTTCGCAGGATCCATCATGAGTCCTTGTCTGCACACAATGTGACCCAACAAAATACCAAAAGGAGCACAGAAGATACATTTTTTCAAGGTAAGGGAAATCTGATACTGTCTACATTTTTCTAACATCATCCTTAGATTCCCTATATGGTTCTTTAGTAAACCAAACAAAGTCCAGTCATCAAAATAGACTTCTAGAAACTTATGAATGAATTCTTTAAAAACAGCAACAACGACTCTAGAGAAAATAGCAGGAGCATTTTTAAGACCAAAGGGCATTACCATATACTGGAATGAGCCCCATTCAGTCGCAAAAGTGGTCTTATGGCGGTCCTCTGGATGGATTCTGATCTGATGGTATCTTGAAAAGCCATCAGTGAAGGAGTAAGCCTCTTGTCCTCCAACATTGTCAAGCACTTCGTCTGTAAAGGGCATAGGAAATGGATCATGCGCTGATGTGTCGTTGAGCTTGTGCAGGTCCACGCAGATTCTTATTTCACCTTTTGTCTTTTTCTCTTGTACCACCAGAGGACTTATCCAATCACTTTCCTCTACTGGCTCAATGATACCAGCTGCGAGCATCTTATCAATTTCTTCTCTGACCTTTTCTTTATATCGCGGGTTCAACCTGTACGGGCGCTGTTTTACTGGCTTAGCGTCCGCTTTCAAAGGTATGCGCATAAATCCTGCTGTAGTCTCTTGAAATCTGTGTTTTATCAACCCGCGACAGTCTTGCCATGTGTCAATATTTTCTTTAAGCGCACCCCACCATCTTGCGGGTGTAGCGCGTAGTGCTACATCCAATGCTTGTATGCGCTGCTCATCTGGGATTTCTTGTTCATATGCATGTTTGAATTCACTTACTCCAGTTAAACCATCAAAGATTGGAGTTTTATTCAATTCTGTGCCAATCCATCGAATGGATTTAGTCGTCATGGTGCAACGCCTTGCAGAAACCTCATGTAAGTGATTCTGCCAGTTTTCTAGTCCTGCTTCTGAATCTGATGCGCACGAGCTATCGCATCGCCAGCTGATATGGCCATCCACTGTGGGATTGACATAATCATTATGACTAGCAGTCATCTGATACAAAATTTCCATGTGGCGCACTTATTCTTCTCCTCGAATGGGTTCAATATATCTTGGTCCTTGAAGGGGATCAAGTGGTGCAATGACCCTAATCTGGTCATCCTCAAAGGTCATCTGTCTTTTCTTCAAATTAATGACAGCCAGATTATCAAATGCTCAGTCTATGCCTAAAAGTACTGGGTAAGGTCTACTGTCATCCAGAATTTTGATTACTTCAAAGTTTGCAGAACTTCTTACTCCCTCAATATCAATGGGTACATTGGGTAATCTGCCTAATGGAGAAACTCGTTGCTGATTTGCTAGTCTTAGATGGATAGGAGATCTGATAAGCTGAGGACTACCCATTTGTTCCCAAGTCTGCATGGTGAGAACATTAACTTCTGAGCCTAAATCCAAAATGACTTCGTCCATTTCAAATGCTCCAATCTACGTTGTGAGTCTCATCTCTCTTCCAGTTCTAGTATGACTCCTAATCTGATGAATAGCACGCTGCGCTGTGTTCATCGAAGTAGATTGTTGAAATTGATCCAACAGGTGTTGGAGTTCCATAGTTGCTTTTTCATTGTGCAACAACTTTAAGCAGCTTCTCAGGAAAGCATGAACACTACCTAGTGTATCGTCCTCATCAGGCCTTCCAGATGTAGTAGCCTGCTCTTGTACCAGGTTCTCTTGACTTGGCACATGCGGTCTGATATCATTGTGCGGTAATGCGACAGAACTTGAAGCTCGCGGATCTGAGAAATACTCTTGAGCTTGCTTGAATGCTTATTTTTTCTTCTGTAGGTCGAGCGGGGATGGTTTAATATTAGCGCGCCGCACCCATTGTGTTGTTGTCTTTCCAGTTCCCGACTCTGGCGCACCAGTGGTTGCACCACTGCGCGTCATTATATTAACTGTGGGATCTGGTTCTCTTTTTTCTGCTGCAATCAACTGAATATTCTGGTTAACCTGTGGCTTCTTTTCTTGCATATTGGCCATCAAATGAGGGCATTCTTCAATGATATGATCATAAGATTTACAGTATCTGCAGGTGGTTGTAGGGTTTTGGCAATCCCTTGCATAATGGCCCTGAGCTCCGCAGTTATAGCAAGTGATCTGTCCTCTTCCATGACCAAAACCTCCTGCGCGTCCTCGGCCCCTGCAATTTCCTCCTCGGCCTTCGTGAGCTGGTTCATACTGCGGACCTGCTGTGGGTCCCTATGGTTCTGACTGTACTCTATAAACATCATGTTTTCTTTCTATCATAAGGTCATATGCTCTGCAATTGTTCTCATCATGGCCTACTGATTTACAGAAATTACAATATAGATTCTTTGGAGTTTGTACATATTTCTGTAACAAGTGACACTCTTGTGGTCTGTGGCCTCTAGTTCTACAGATTTCACACCAAGGCCCCTGAGCCTGTGGTAAAGGGTTAGGTGCTCCGGTTGCAATATAATCTATGAAAACAGGACAATGGTCCTTTGAATGTCCTTGTGCTCTACACTTTGTACACCAAATTTCTTCTTTAACATCCTTTCCTTTCTTAATATCATGCACTTGCAAAGTTAGGTTTGCTATTTGGTTCTGCAACTGCGCAACATCGTTGCTTGTTCCAGCAATTGGTGAAGCTTCTAGTTTCATAGCCATCTCTAGAGCTTGCTCTTGAGTAGTGAGATTCTGTTGCATAAGAGGAAGTCTAATATGAGGAAGCAGAGCAACAATGAACCATTCCTTATGCTGCTGCAGTGCAAACTCAAAGCTTACTTGATCTATTAAGGCTTTGAACTTCTAATCAAAGTCCCATACTGATTCTGTAGGTAATTGTTTTATGTCTTTGAGTTCTGTTATGCAGTGTGATTCTGATTTAGGTTTCTTGAATTCTTTAATCATAGCACTTCTTACATCAACAAGCGTCCTATTATGTGCTGCTGAGTATTTCATAAACCAGGTTAAGGCTCTCTCTCTTAGTGTGGTTGCTAACTGAACCAGCTTAACGGCATCATCATTAATTTGCTAAATCGTCCAAATGGCTTCACATAGAAACCAGTGCTGCTCAGGGTCTTCTAGCCCTGTTCCTCTAAAGGTTGGTAGCTTCATGTCATCACCCATCCTTCTTGTGCTAGGTTGACGTGGAGGTGTTGTGGCACTGCCTCCGGGATGGTTAAACAAAGGTGGGGATGAGGTACTAGAAGTACCGTGCGGGCTACTAGAGGGTGTTACTGCGGGGTTATGCTGAGCCCCGTCTGGCTTTTGCAGTGTAAAAGGGTGATAAGGGATATGAGCACTCCCTTGTCTCTCTATATGGTTCGCTCTACGAGCTCGGCTATCTTCTGGGCTAGAATCAAAAGAATGCTGGTCGAGGCCTACTTTATACCATTTCCCGCTATGAGTGCAACCAATAACTTCAAGATCACTATCAGAATCTACGGACATTACTTGTCTATGCTATTCATCGGAAGCTATGCATAGTTTTCCTTTTTCATATAAGAGCATTTTAATGCACAAGTTCAGAGAATTTAAGAACTTACCCCTGTATGCTTTGAAGAAGCTCCTCTTAGCCTCACTTAAGCTCTTTCTTGTATCTACTGCAAACTCGGTGATGAAGCCTTCTAGCAGACTGTTCAACCAAAAGTCTACTGTGCGGGACACAGGATTATCTACCCGCTTCAAAATGCTAACTAGCTCAGGCATCCAAATGATACGTTGATCAACATGCACAGTGGGTCCAGTATCTGCTAGCTTGGATACCCACTCATGCAACTCGAGTGACAATGTTACAAAGAATATTTCATGAAGCTCCGGATAAATATGCTTTTGCAACCAATCCTCTGTTTGAAGCCTAGGACTTCTATTTTCACGCTCAGCGAACTCTCTAGCCTTTGAATCAAACCACTCTTGAATTTCTTTAGCTGTAGGATTCCAGCACCACATTGCCTTCAAAATAATAGGGTTAAAGCTGGCAATGGAACCATTTGTTGGCTGCTTTCTGGACAGACCCGGGTTTTCAGGATGCACAGCAACAAACACCCCTTTGGCACACTGGCCCTTTTGGTAATGAGCTGCACAGTAGCCCGAAGTCTCACTCGAAGTGGCTATGGGGGGGCTAAGGAATCAGGTTTCCTTAACCTAGGTGGTGTGGAGTCTACAGTCTTCTCTCTTCCCTTCTTGGAGGTAACCCCTAAATAGAGCGTCTTACTCTTTCACAGGTCTCCCAGCGCTACAGCGCTGGAACTCACTCTTCTCAGCCGAGCTGCGCGGTAGCTCTGCACCTGAGCACGGGTCTTTACCCGCTACCTCCGATACATTATGTATCGTCTCTGCCCTTGCGCCACAGCGCAGTAACACACTCCTTTAGCATTGCGGCGACAGTGTTCTTACAGACTCCTTTGACAATTCACAAGTACAACTTCTAAGGGAGCTTCCAGGATTTACTTTACATAATCATTCATAAAGATAGCGAAACATTCATAGAAAAATAGATAGTAAAGCAAAGAAATGCAATCACGTAAAGCGTCACCACAACAACAATAATTATGTGGTTCACTTCCAGGAGGGAAGCTACATCCATGGGAACTGTGTTTTATATTATCTTGAGATGGGGATAACACAGTTCTGCTACGCACACAGCTACAACCTTAGATCTTTCTAGGAAACTCCACGCACACAGCTGGGAGCCCTTCTCTTAGATCTATTCTCTTCTTCTACAGATATTACCATGAAAAAGACATACAATTACATTCCCCTCTCAGTCCTCTTGCAACTGTTCGATACATGCAATGGCCCTTACGCCAAGCGGTCTTCCTGCGAGATCACGACCTTCTTACATGCACAAAATGATCATTAACAGCTTAAAAGATATAGCAATACAAATGACTCAGACATCAACTTAGACTTTCCGTCTAACTCAGTAGCTATCTAACCCTTTTCCCTTTTCAATTACACATATATATAGGTGGCCCTGAGGGTCGCACCTTTACAAAACTATGGGCCTTTCGCAACAGTGATCCCCAAAAACCCTAACCGCGGACACGGCTAGGTGTACTGTAGGCGCATCTTGCAGTCACGTCGTAGCTTCCTGCAGACTCTGCGATTTTTGGCGCAGATCACGGGTATGGGCACCGCTTCATCGTTCTTTGCTCCTTGTCCTTCTCCTTCAATGCTTCGGCCCATTGCTCTTCCTTGGTCCGAGCAACCATAACTCCTGTACTTTGCCTTAATGAGGGCAGTTGAGCCCTCTATTCTGCCGCTTCATTTACTGTGGTGGTTGAGCTTTCTACTCGGCCACCTTATTTATTCTTTCCTTTGACTTGTGCGCACGAGCTCCATGATTTTTGGCCCACAATCTGCAGTGAGCTCGTCCATCTGGCGCCATACCGCACACTGTTCATTTTTGCCCAAAAATGGTGCTTTTCCTCAAAATTAGCACTTTTCCTTCAAAACTTAGTGCTTTTTCCTAAAACTTGGCAGCTTTTCCATAGCTGTGGCCTATGCTCCAACATATATAAACATTTGCTCCATTGCATTGAAGCCCTTGTTGTAACACAAAGGGCGCAAACACAAAAACAACTAGTGCATTGCAGTCAAACTAACCTGGAAAACAAAGGAGATCAAAAATTCGATCTGTCAAACCATTACCGGACTCTTGAAATCACAGAACGAACAATCAACAGAACAATTGTTGCAACTATAGAAAATAATTTGTGGAAATATGTCTTCAGAACATGTATTTATAGATCAATGAGTGTCACAGTTCCGACGAAAAATGCACAACGATCAAACTTCAAAAATAACAAAAACTCAATGACCATTAGTGTGATAACCATTGACATCGCACATGTAACTTTTAATGTCGCTATAGATAAAAATTCATATATATCGCTATAGCAACGTAATGGTACTTTCGTCGCTATAGCGATGATTATCTGGGGCTAGAACATTTTTTTTCAAAATTTTCCATGAAAGTTTCGATTTTAACTTATTCGTGGCAATATTTCGTGGAACTTTTGAGCCATATGTAGTAGTGTGAGGATGTATACTTCCAAAAGAGATAGACCTCCTAAAATGTATTACCCTTCATCCAAGTATTCTTTGTTAAATGTTCATTTTATATAAGAAAAAATGAAAATATGGTATGAATTTGAAGATAAGTATGGTAGTCATTATAGGTTAAATTATAATCGAGAGCTTCTCTTCATCAGATTCCAAGAAATGTGTTAACAACCCAAGGCTCGTATATGTCTACCAAGAGTTGAAATCTACTCCTTTTTGGATCATGAATAAGTGATTATAAGTGTCCTAGTTTTGTTGACACAAATGATACAATTACATGTTAAGATTTTGATATTGTATCGATAGAGACTAAACTAGTATCTATTAAGTTTAAACCAAATAGACTAGCAAGATCACTGAAAGAAACATAATCACAAGATAGACACAGAATTTACCCTAGGAAACCCTCATGGGGTAGAAAACCTGGCAAAGCTTTCCTCAATAAGATGATCAACCAAAATACAAGATGTGCTCCCTCCTTCTCTTTCTCCTTAGCAGATCTCTCAGATTAGTGCGCTACTTTTTTGATTTGTGCAAGTGTGTCTAATGAGGAGTTCACCTCCTCTATTTATACTAACTCTCGACTGACCAAAAAAATCCCTAATGGGGCCGACCTCTCCTGGAGAAGCCTAATAACCCCTAAAATATAAACTCAGGGCCGACCCACACATGGTGGATCTAATAACCCTAGTTACCACAACCCCTCAGAGGAATAATCATCTCCGGATACATAATAGGGTTACCTCGGAGGGATGAAACATCTCCGGAATAATAATGTACAATTATAATATTCTTAGAAGTTACAATATTTAACACTCCCCCTTAACGAGAAGGATATTATAACAATATCTGCAGGAGCAAGGAGTCATTGACTACATCATACATGATACATCTATAAATCATTGAAAGCTTTCTTCAATACATCATCATCAGCAACTTAATCAATTACTGGAACATCGTCATCATATCAATATCATCGACAGTATCAGCATTGTCATCAGCATTGTCATCATACGATCATCAGCATCATCATCATCATCGTCATCATACGATCATCAACATCGTCATCATATCAACATCATCGACAGCATCAGTATCGTCATCAGCATTGTCATCATCAGCATCGTATTCCCTGCAATACATATGATCATTTTACAGGATGATCAATCCTGCTCCTTTTAGGACATAGGTCCATGGATGATGCAATCTTGTCATGTACCTTTTGAACCGAGGTTCAGGGATGATCTAGTCCTATCATGTACCTTTTGAACCGAAGTCCAGGGACGATCCAGTCCTATCATGTACCTTTTGAACCGAAGTCCAGGGACGATCCAGTCCTATCATGTACCTTTTGAACCGAAGTCCAGGGACGATCCAGTCCTATCATTCCATTTTCGGAGACCTCTTGTCTACGGCTCAATTCACAGGACTAAAGTCTGAGGACGATACAATCCTCTTACCTGTTCATTCAGGATTTTGTTCTCGGAGACATCTTGTCTATGGCTCAATTCACAGGACTAAAGTCCGAGGACGATCCAATCCCCTTACCTGTTCATTCAGGATTTTGTTCTCGGAGACATCTTGTCTACGGATCAATTCACAGGACTAAAGTCCGAGGATGATACAATCCCCTTACCTGTTCATTCAGGATTTTTTTCTCGGAGACATCTTGTCTACGGCTCAATTCATAGGACTAAAGTCCGAGGACGATACAATCCCCTTACCTGTTCATTCAGGATTTTGTTCTCGGAGACATCTTGTCTACAGCAAAATTTAGGACTAAAGTCCACGGATGATACAATCCTCTTACTCTCGGAGACATCTGTCTGCAGATCACTTTAGGACTAAAGTCCACGGATGATACAATCCTCTTGTCAATATGTGTACAAGCATCCTCATCAATACATACATTATCAAAACATGTATTCTCATCAATACATACATTATCAAAACATGTATCCTCATTAGTACATACATTATCAAAACATGTATCCTCATCAATACATACATTATCAAAACATGTATCCTCATCAATATATACATTATCAAAACATGTATCCTCATCATTAACAAAACATGTAAATGCATATATCATCAAAACATGTAACCTCATCAACAAAACATGTAAATGCATGTATCGTAAAAAAAAAACATGTAAATAGAAATAGTGTAAGTGTTCTAAGTGTAAGAAGTCTAAATCTAAATAAGCCTAAATATCTAAGAGTGGCAAACAGGTGCCTTCATCATTAGTGATGATACTACTCCCCCTTTCGAGGAGGGTCCTTTAGAGTTACTCCAAGCTTGTCTCGGAAGTATTCAAATTTCACACGAGCTAGGGGTTTGGTTAATATGTCAGCTACTTGTTCTTCAGTACTTATATATTCGAGTTTGATAGCCCCTCTCTGCACCATGTCTCGTATATAAAAGTATCGAATCTCTATGTGTTTTGACTTATCGTGGAATACAGGATTTTCTGTCATTTTGATACAACTTTCATTGTCACACATGATCACTGTGGGATCCATCTCTAAGTCAAACACTCCAGATAATAGTTTCCGAATCCATACTGCTTCACAGCTAGCAGAGCAGGCAGCTATGTATTCTGCTTCAGCAGTACTGAGAGCCACACTGGATTGTTTCTTGCTGAACCATGAGATCATGGCAGATCCAAGACCATAACATCCACCAGATGTACTCTTTCTGTCTGAGATACTTCCTGCCCAATCAGAGTCTGAGTAACCATGTAAATTGAGTTCATGGTTTCCAAGATAATATAGACCAAAGTCTAAAGTATCCTTTAGGTACCTCATCACATGTTTTGCAGCTATTAAGTGAACCTTTCTAGGTTCTACTAGATACTGACTCAGGGTATTTACAGCAAAGCATATATCTGGCCTAGTATTTGTTAAATACATTAAAGACCCAATGATTTGTCTATATAGAGTTATGTCCACTAATTCTGATGTGTCATTAATTAATAGCTTCAAGTTGGATTCCATGGGAGTGGCCATGGATTTACACTCCAACATATTAAATCTTTTCAGAATTTCCATAGCATACTTACCTTGATTTAGAAAGATTCCTTTTGGTTCTTGCCATACTTCAAGACCTAAGAAGTAGTGCATTAATCCGAGATCTTTCATCTCGAATTCTAAAGAAAGCTTCTTCTTGCATTCAATAATCTGTTTCTCATTTCCGGTTAGAAACAGATCATCTACATATAACAGTAGTATAATTGGTTCATCATCCATTACCTTGAGATAAAGATTAGGATCAGCTTTGCTTTTGGTAAAGCCCATGCTTGTTAAGAAATTGGCAATCCTTCCGTACCAAGCTCTAGGAGCTTGCTTTAATCCATATAGTGCCTTTTTCAGTTTGCTTACATGAGTTCTTCCATCTTTAATCTCGAAACCTTGTGGTTGCTCTATGTACACTTCTTCTTCAATTACACCATTCAGAAAAGCTGTCTTAACATCCATTTGGTGTAATTTCCACTTCATCATGGATGCAAGTGCCATGATAGTTCTAATTGAAGTGTACCTATCAACTGGTGCAAAAGTTTCTTCATAGTCAATTCCCTCTTTCTGAGAGAAACCTCGGGCTACAAACCTTGCCTTATATTTTTCAATGCTACCATCTGCAGCATGCTTTATCTTAAAAATCCATTTGGAAGAAACCACACTTTTATCTTTTGGTTTGGGAACTATATCCCAAACATCATTTTTTATTATTGACTGATATTCTTCTGTCATTGCTTCTACCCATTCTTTCTTCTGAGCTGCCTCTTCATAGCTAGCAGGTTGTTGATCCACAAGATCACACATCAAGGCCACATAGTTGGATACTAGCTTTGGTTTCTTTCTTTCTCTAATGGATCCTTCAGGAGCTCCATATCTTTCAGCTCCTTGAATAATGTCTCTAGCCCATGCTGGCCTTTTCTTCCTAGATAAGTTTGTAATAGGGGGTTCTTATGGTTCTATCATGTCATGGTCCTCTGGTGTATCATCTTCAGGAATGTGCACAGCTTCTGTGATTCTAGGAGGTGTATCTTCTTCATAGATTTCTTCCAGTTGACACTTCCTGGATTTCTTGAGAGCTGCCTCTTCATTAAATGTTGCATCTCTGCTTATTTCCATATGATGAAAACCTGGTATGTAAATTCTGAAGGCTTTGGATGATTCACAATAACCAACAAATATTCCCTTCTTACCAGAGGGATCCAACTTGGTTCTCTTTTCTTTTGGAATGTGAATGTACACAGGACAACCAAATATTTTGAGATGACTTACCTCGGGCTTCTTTCCTGTGAACACTTCTTCTGGAGTTTTGAATTCAAGAACACTATGGGATAGTCTATTCTGCACATAGATTGCTGTCCTAGCTGCTTCAGCCCATAAGTACATGGGTAGGTCTTGATCATGAATCATAGTCTTTACAGCTTCCATGATGGTTCTATTCTTCCTTTCAGCTACCCCATTTTGTTGAGGATTGTAGGGAGTGGTTAGTTCCCTCTTGATCCCGGATTCCTTACAAAATTCTTCAAAATCTTTTGAAGTGTATTCTCCCCCATTATCTATTCTGAGAATCTTGATTTTCTTTTCTGAGAGATTTTCTATTAAGGCCTTAAACTCTTTGAATTTTCCAAAGACTTCATTCTTGCCTTTTAGGAAGTATATCCAAGTCTTCCTTGAATAGTCATCAATGAATGAGAGATAATATTCAAAACCACTTAGGGAGGTGGTGGGCATAGGTCCACATACATCTAAGTGTATTAGCTCCAAAATGTTCTTAGTCTTTGTTTCACTCTTTGGAAAAGGGTTCTTAATATTTTTGCCTTTTTCACATCCTTTACATGAGCCATTATGATCAACCTTCAAATCTGGTAGTCCTATGACCACCTTGCTTACATAGGGTAGAGCTTTATAGTTAGTGTGAGCTAATATTCTATGCCATAGCTCACTGGGACTAGAGGTTTCATGAGCAAGGGCAACTTCTGGATGTCCCTTGAGTTTATAGAGACCTCCTTCTTCTTCACCAATGAAAACTGCATCTTCAATAGATTTTCCTTTGGGCCACATAAGTACTTGACCATCTATGAAGGCAACTCTAAAACCTTTCTTATCTAGTGCTGAGATAGATAGTAGGTTCTTCTTCAAACCTGGCACATATAAAATTTCTTTCATCTTCAAGGGTGTTCCAGAATCTAGCTTATAGCTTGCTTCACCAATTCCTTTGATAGGATATTGGTAGTCATCTCCTAGAGATACCTTTTGAGAAGAAGACTTTTCTTCAAGATTTGAGAAAGTCTTTCTTTGACCTATCATGTGCTTAGAAGCACCACTGTCAATGAGCCATGTATCTTCTCCAGGGGATATAGATCCAGAGAGTGCAGAAAATAGGACATATTCTTCTGGATCTTCTTTCTTTATTTTAGATCTTTTCCTTCGAGGCTTTTCCTCTTCTTCTTCTTCTTCTTCTTCACTATCATCTTCTACCATGTGTGCATGATGTCTTTTGTGTACAAATCTCTTCTTCTTTTGTGAAGGACAAAATTTGGCAATGTGTCCTGGTTTAAGACAACTGTAACATTGGACTGTGGAGAGATCTCTTCCTAGATTGGGTCCTCTATTCCTTTTGAATTTAGAGAAGTGTTGAGATCCTTTGTGGTCAATTTTCTTGAAGTGACCCATTCTTCTTCTTTTGGTGTGAGTGGCCAAGGCTTGGTCATCCTCCTTGAGGAGTGCTTCTCTATTGGCTACTCTAGCCTCTTCTTGAACACAATCTTCCCACACTACATCAAACTTCATACTTTCTTTTCTGGCACACATAGTTTGTATGAATGACTCCCAAGATCTAGTGAGACCATTTAGAGCAGTCATCACAAGTTCATCTTCATCAAGAGTATCACCAATGGCATCTAGTTGCTCCTTGATTTGGGAGACCCTTGAGAAGTAGTCCTGAATGGATTCCCCTTTGTTCATCTTGGTACTCTTCAACTGAGTTCTTAGGTTCATCTTCCTATTGATGTTCTTTCCCTCATATGTTCTTCCTAGGGCATCATACATCTCCTTTGGAGTTTTCTTGGAAGCCACTTGGGAAATCAAGTGGTCTTTGATGGAATCAGCAATGATTCTCTTTGCCCTAATCAAATACTTTTTGTGCTTCTCTTTGGCTTCATCTCCTTCAGGTTCTACAACTTCATCCTTGATGTATTGAGCAAGATCATTCTCTTCAAGAATGAGACCAATTCTATATTTCCATGCCCGGAAATTCTCTATGCCTTCTAACTTGTCTTCAAGCTTAGTGCTTGGAGCCATCTTCTCTTGGGGGAGTCCAAGAGACAAGATATAGAATAGTACTTACCAGGAAACTTTAACCTTTTTACTTTTCCGGATCCTGGGACAGAATTTTATCGCACTTTTGGTAAAATTAGGGTTTGACTTTCCCGGAGTTCTACCCAACCAAAAAGTTCGATCTAGGGCTCAAAAGATTGGTTTTGAGAAGGGCTATCCAACCATGTAATCAGAAATTAACAATACCAACTTTTTGCTGAAACCAATTATTGGTTTATTGCACTTTTGGTAGAACTAGGGTTTGACTTTCCCGGAGTTCTACCCAACCAAAAAGTTCGATCTAGGGTTCAAAAGATTGGTTTTGAGAAGGGCTATCCAGCCATGTAATCAGAATTTAACAATACCAACTTTTTGCTGAAACCCTAATTTTCACCGGAGAGAGAGAGAGAGATATTCTTACCTTGTGAAAGATGTCCTATTCAGGCTAGCTCTGATACCATGTTAAGTTTAAACCAAATAGACTAGAAAGATCACTGAAAGAAACATAATCACAAGATAGACACAGAATTTACCTTGGGAAACCCTCATGGGGTAGAAAACCCAGCAAAGCTTTCCTCAATAAGATGATCAACCAAAATACAAGATGTGCTCCCTCCTTCTCTTTCTCCTTAGCAGATCTCTCAGACTAGTGCGCTAATTTTCTGAGTTGTGCAAGTGTGTCTAATGAGGAGTTCACCTCCTCTATTTATACTAACTCCCGACTGACCAAAAAAATCCCTAATGGGGCCGACCTCTCTTGGAGAAGCCTAATAACCCCTAAAATATAAACTCAGGGCCGACCCACACATGGTGGATCTAATAACCCTAGTTAGCACAACCCCTCGGAGGAATAATCATATCCGAATACATAATAAGGTTACCTCGGAGGGATGAAACATCTCCGGAATAATAATGTACAATTATAATATTCTTAGAAGTTACAATATTTAACAGTATCTTGAGTATTTTAAATTATTTCCTAATTTAAAAAATAACATAACATAGAAATAAAAACACATGAAAAAACAAAAAACAAAACAAAATATGATACATAATTAGTTATGTGAATAACTTTTATTTTTTCTCATAATCAATTTAATAATTTTCTAATGTATTTTCGAGTGATATGTTAGTACTAATTTTTTGTAGATTTTTTGGCCTTCCAAAATTGCGAAATGTTGAAGGTTTAAACTTTAGCAGATGAGGAGCTAAATCCAAAAAACTACATAAGGGTTTAGTGGTTATACCAAAAGCAGAGGATAAAACATGCGACCACATGATAGGATTCAAGCACTAAAGAAAAGTAGCAGAACACCATTGATCTTAAAATAAATCAAGGGTTAAGTGCGATAATGCACCTGAAAAGTGCCAACAAGATAAAGTGAAGCATCGAGAACTTTGAAAAATCAATCGCTAGATCAACGACCCACATTAATAACGCATTGTAAAAGAGTACCAAGGTTATTTTTCCTTGACGAGGATTTGTACTCGATGTTTCTGAGGACACGTGGTGAGTTTTAAGTAACAAATCCCCACAAAGAACTTTTGCAATACCACTAAGATCATGGGGAGTTACTGCTCTTTGAAACCACCCTGCTTTCTTCCCAAAATTTCTAATCAAAAAATTGTCCACGCTAGCAAAGGGTTAGATTATGGCATACAAGTTTCTCCCACCTCATTGGACACATGTTAGATGGGGCCCAGTGATCTCCAATCAGGTCATTTAAAGAGTTCCAAATGAAAATTTGACAGTTGTCCCAAAATTCAAAAAGGGATACGTTAAAAGGGAAAATTACAATTTTAAAATGTTATCTGGTTTATTTGAAAAAGGATAGCAGCATCTAAATATCTGTACATGTCTAGTGAAACCCAGTAAACAGAAGTCTCTGAATGCCAACAAGTTTTACCCAATTACTTGTTTTTACCATTATTTAAGTAGTAATTAACCCTAATTGTCCCTGCTAAACCCTATACACCCATTTATCTTGTTAGCTGAAATTTTTACCCCAACAATGGCTCATAAGTTTAAATCCAAGCTTCCTAAATACATTTTTTCCTGTGATGAACACATTTATGAAAAGCATGCTGACATTTTTGATACCATAATTATCAGATCAGATCTAAACCTTACTATCCCAAAATCCCAACCACTGCCAAGTGTAGACCAATGCCCTTATCATTTATGGGAATCAAACCTTGCTAGAACCAATTTTCCCCACTCACTTTATTTCCCAGAGTTCATAACTTGGTTCTCAACACAATATTCCCCAAGTAAGAAATATATTATGTCATGCAACCTTTTTGATACACTATGCAGTATAAATACCATTAACATAAAAAAAGTGTTTTTCATACCAGACTTTCTTACAATGCAACCCCTAGATGAAAAAAGCCTTACATATTCTTATCAAACCCTGAGGCATTTTCACATAAACTCATTTTTACTACAACAATTAGAGAAGGAATTTTCTCTTCCTTATCCCCCCCCACCATATGATACTGTAGTATTTTCTAAGATTTCAAATAAATCCATATCCTTTATCTGTAGAGTCCTGGGATATGAAAATCATGAGAAAGTAGATGATATTGTTTTAGGTTTTCTTCTTATCCTAACTTGTCAAGTCCCCTCCCATCAGACTGAGCCAGGGAGAGAACATTGCACTAAAACTGGGCATCTAGCCCCATATCCATTAAGTAAAACTCATTGATAATAAAAGACATATACATATGCATATAGTAATTGAACAAAATAGAATTAAAATCATCTACATAACTAACATACATTCAACTTTTTCATGACAGTCATTAAATAAATACATTGCAGAATTTAACACAAGAGAGTACTTATCTTAAAACAGAGTAGTCCCGAGCAACTAGCTATGCTGTTGCAACATTCCACCCAACCATAGGCAAATTGTGCTCATCAATCTCTCAGCACAATTGCCACCCCCGAGCTGGGCATGATTTCTACAAGGAAAAGGGAACAACAGACTCACACATAGCCAAAATACACCAAAATCAGCCAATCCAATCCACAGTTGGGTTTATCAAGCTGCTAAGGAAATGGAAAGGAAGAATTGCTAAGCTAGTGAGCTCAACGACAGAGATATGGATGCCCTCTACAAGATCTATCTAGATTGGTCCCCACAATACCTACACACCTAGAACAAGGAAGTATTCCCTTCACTACTGCACAGTCCCTTAGGCCATACCTCCCATTCTATGTGTTCTTCTAGGTATGCATAGAAGAGAAACCAACCCCTTTTTGTCTTCTTGAGAGGTTACCTTCCTCACTAGGTTTATCAAGCCAATTTTGGTCCACTTCCACTCCAAATTTCTTGCTCACAGGTTCAAACCAAACCAGAGATGCACATAACAGCAAAATCACAAGTGTTGGGCATGAAGGGAAACATTTTTACAGTGGGATGTCCAAAATGGGGTTTCCATTAGCTACAAAAAAATGTGGGAAACCAAAAACGAAATGGAAATTGGGAAATCAACCCTGGGAGAGCAGAATCGTTTCCAGAAAACGTTTATGGGCATTCAAGGGACATAAACGACCTCCATAAACCCCAAAATCATGACTCCCTTCCTCCCAGCCACTGTGCAATACAAAAATGAGTTCCCAAGCATGGAAAATGCAGTGAGGGAGAAAGCCCCAGCTAGCTTAGACTGCGTGAGAGATCAAAGTCCATGGGTGAAAGATGTCTTTGGGAACCATTTTGTGGGTGTTTCTTGCCCAAGAAGAAAAAAAATGAATTCCCAGGTTGATGGCTCGCCCATGCACAAAATTGGCGGCCATACCTCTTCATTCCCAAGGCATTAACCACCTCAACCAACTCTTGGAAGAATTAAATGATTGGGTGCATAAGTCAAAATGGGTAGTTGATGGTTTATGGGTTCTCTCAATGACATTTGGATTAACACCATTGGCTCAAGGGTTTGAATAATTTCCCTCCCTATTCCTTATAAAAATCATGCCCCCATCTCTTTGTTGCATTGCATAGCTAGTTGTGGGTATTTCATTAAAATCCGTATTTACATGATGTCTTAATTTACATTGTGTCTATCTAGCACAAGAACCATATGCATCGATTTTTAATTGCCGATACATAAAACGATAAATCGATGGCGGGGCCTTGGCCTTGAGCTCCTCACCATGATTTAATAACGATATTTACATCATTTACAATTTTAATGCAATAGGGTCAAAATCGGGATATTACATAACTCATATGCCTAGAAGAAGCACTCCCAAGTATGATCTCTATAAATTCTTAATTGAAGCAATCCATCAACAACTAGAATATTTTCCATCCATCAGAATGTCCAGATATCCCTCCTATCTATTTTATATGTTTTTATACAATAAATTTGAACACTATATGTGTTTGAATTTGAGGATGACAGATGAAAATGAAATCCCAATTCTTGTATATCATTGGAGTGACTTAATTATAAGAAGACCTGACAACTCCCATTATACTAAGTTTACTAACAAGTTAATGAATATTACATACACTACAATTCACGACTCTTCACCCCCTAGAATGTTTCTTGAAAACAAGAAGTGGCTATAGTTCACCCCTGATACAATGATAGGCGACTGGTTTCTATATGAGCACTATGCATTAATCAAGGTTTATGGCCTTGAGGAAGAGCCTTACTAGTTCCAAGTTTTACTCAAGCCCAAATTTTTTGTAATGGAATTCACAAGGAAAATATTTAAGGTGGATGAAATGCATTTCCATCATTTCAGACATAGAAGAAATTTCTTGGTTCCACAAGAGACAGGACCCTTCCAGCACAGAGGTTTAAAGTCTCTACAATACCCGAAAGGTTTCTTAAATCAATTAAATTTTAAGAAGGAAGAAGCTAGGCCTTATTATCCTCATGGAATCATCTACAAATAGAGAATATAAAACAATTTTTTTGCTTATGAACCTGTGCTAAGGCCAACTTGGGAGAGGATTTCCAACTTAGAAAGTTGGGAGGAAGTCCTTGCAGTCCAAAAGAGCATGGCGGAACAAAGAGTTTCAGAACAACACATAGGCCATACGAGGGAGTTTGAAGATCTCTCTAGAGATATAGTAATCAATTATACTGAGCAATTTCATCAAGCCAAAAGGGTTGGAATAGAAGGAGGAGAGTTGGGAAAGCATTAGGGGAAGAAGATCAAGCTGAAAATATTCCAACAGGAGTTGGCTGACTTGATACAACAACATCCAATTAATAAAAAGTGGTCAACAATTAAATTCATCCACTACCCTCTTATAGAATTCATAGAGACTTAGATGTTGCAAACATCACCTTTAATATCACCCTTAGTAGGTCCAGTGCAAGTAAAGACAAACCTGCAAACTATATATAGAAATATAAGATAAACATGTGTTAAAATGATAAATGATACCAGGTAGAAAATAGGTACATTAGGGAAGAGACCACTCACAATAGTAGATAAAAAAAATGACACTTTGAAATGGTCTGTGGTAGATCCTATAGTGCCCCATAATACAAGCCTCATTGATTGGAAAGCTAATGAATACCACACAGACTTCAGCCAATTTGAAAAATTGGACAACGTAGATTTCTATAAGTATAATGGTGACATGACATGTAAGGAGGTAGTACAATATGTCAAAGTAGAGAAAAATATTAGGGTAGCATTGGAGAGACTTGAAGAACTTTGGAAGGCAGAAAATGTGATATTCAAAGAAAAACAAAACAAAATCAATGCGATGGAAAAAAAAATAATGTCCCTAAGTGTTAATTTAGCTAATGGGTCCCATGCTAAATCTATTTTGAAGGGAAAAGATAATGAAATATCCCACCTCAAGAAGTAGTTGCATATGATTGCAAACTCGCCAGTTTAGACTCTTGAACTGAGACAAGATCAAGAAGAAAATGAAAACATATATGCTAGCATTTTTCAATTCAATCAGTTAGTTGAAGAGAAGGAAAAACAAATAGATGAGATTAAATGGGACATTGTCTCACTCAACTTACAAAAGACCACATTATCTAGTGAAAAAGTCACTCAAGGATTACCTCTTAGAATACAAGAAGCATGCTAGCCTGTAGGAGAGTTAGAGTAGATGGAAAGAGAGTCTGAGAAGCAGGATGAAGATAAAGAGGTAATTGATGTGATGGATGAAGATACTCCAACTCAACACCATACTCATGAGCATGTTGAAAAATAAAGTAATATCAAAGAGTTGGAGGATAAGGTAAGAAAAGAATTGTGAATCTTGAAGGAGACATTAGCAAGAAGGAATATGGCATCCAAGAATTGTAGACTGAGGTAAATGAGATTCAGAATCAAATTACTAAGGTCAATTTAGATGTATTAGGGGAATATTTGATTAGAAGAATAAATAAGACCATGTGGGATAATATATCCTAGCTGTTCATGAATGAGTGGGACCATTGTGAGGTCATATAAGATGAATTGGAAACCTATAAAGCAATCAAAGAAGAATCCAAAAGGTTGGAAATAGAGTTGGGAAATATGCTTGAGCAAGGTGAGAATATAATAGAATATTAGAACATCAGAAGTAAAATCCAACTTAAAGAGTTATACATTACAAACATAACATAGTTGGTCAAGGTAGCTAGACAAATGGTAATGAAGTGAAATCTGTTGAAAAGAGACTAGATCAATATGAAATTGTTGGCTGATGATATTAAGGCTTTTAAAAGCATGTTTGATAAAGTCATAAAACTGGGGTTATTGCATCCATGGGATGAGAATGAAGAAATTGTCCCCAAAGAAGAATATAAGGCTACATTGACACAAAAAATAAATGAGATGCCTTAGGATGATGCATTAGAAGGGGTCATAACTAGAGATCAATTTATTGACAGGTTAAAAACTCAGTTTCATATATGGATCCATTTGAAGAGGCAATTGAAGGAGCTTGGCCCTAAATCATATGAGAAAACTACTGATGTTGAAATATACCTAGAGGCATTGAAGTCCCATCGAATTCCATTGGGAAAGGATTGGCATGCCGTGTTAAAATATTCCCAAGTAGTATTTCCACCTCAAAGGAAAGACACGGGGAAGTCTTCCAGTGTTCCACAAGGACAACCAAGTGGATAGAAATTTCCTACAGTGCCAGGTCAGTTTGTGGGCCAGCCAAATCTTTTGGATTTTATGCCACCTGGAGGACAGGTGAATGTGCAGACGATGTACCAAATCATGGGGCAAGTAGGAGTACCTATATCTAATCAACCAATAGGTTAGGTTGTTGGGAAACCAGCTATACAACATAATGTATACATAAGAGGAAAAACAAAGCATACAAGAGGCATAAATAAAAGCACAAATAAAAAGAGTTAAAAGGTAAACTACTATTAGTTAGTTAGAAAGTCAAATGTGAAAAGGAAATATTTACAAAGTTGTTGCAAATAAGTTAATCCCAATAAAATTTGGTTACTCCTGAAGACCTATTGTTGGGAGGATCCCAAGTGGAAGAAGTTTTGATGGAAAAAGTGCAAGTTGGGCCGGGCCTAACATCGACCAGTTTTGGGAGAAGCAACTCTGCAATTCCCTGGAGTTGGGCATGGAGAGACGCAAAGTTGGTTGGAAAGTAGTTGTACCCTTAAAGATGAAGTACTAAGGATGGTCAAGGTAGTTGGAGCAATTATGAATGAAGCGGCGGAATGTCAGCTATAGGATCAAAGAGTAAATAAGCAAAATGGTGCAAAATACACACCATGTCAGTGTTAGAGCTGCACAGTCAGAACTGCGACTGCCAGAAGAAGCGTCAGAGCCAGAGGAGTGGTGCAAAAGCACAACATATCTCAAGCGAGGTAAAGACAAAGCATGGTCAACAAGAGAACCGTGCCATTTTGGGTTTAAGGGTACTATGGGGGTTGGCCCATAGTTATTGTAAAGATGTGACCTTCGAGCATAATCTATATAAATGGAAATTTTGTATAAGGAAGGGTTGGTGATTATTAGACGAATGTTAGATATTGCTAGATATAGACTTAGAGAGATCTAAGGGAGGAAAGACTCTGCAGCTATGTGTGTAGAGGTCTATTGTAGAGAAGAGTCTGCAGCTAAGTGTGTAGAATGGAACTGTTAAACCCTTCCTTCTAATATAAAGAATGATGTTAAACCCTTCCATCCGGGGGGTGAACCACGTAAATATTTGTGTTGTGTGATTGGATCTATGTTATATTTTGTTTTCATGTATGTTTATGCTTATAGATTTATTTTCATGTGAATGTGAATGAGAATGATGTGTTAAGTAGTGGAACACACATGTATGAACATGTGAAGTGTTAATGAATGTGAGGAATGCATAGTTACAAAGATAAAAATAACAGTGATTTAGCGGAGTCTGTACTGTTGGTAACTATCAAGTGTGCAGTCACATATCGGTGTTGTTATATTCGAAGTATATGCAAAGTAAGAGTAACTTCGCTAAAGGTTGTTTCCACATCTGCATATTACCAAGGTTACATAAACCTTCTTCTATAGCCCCCTCGTAATTTAGCCTCGGGTGAGACTTCATATTGTTCACAGGTTGTTACCAAAAGGGCCGGTGAAAGGGGTTTGTTGGGTCTTTGAGTACTACACAGAACCCGAGTCAGCCCAAAGAAAAAAAAACTCAACAATGGTTCTATTGCCGCACTTGAATTGGTGATGTGTTATGTTAATGTGGAATCCACGGAGAAAAGAAATACAAAACTGGGTTAGCCAGACAGAACGAGAGTTCGCGAAGAAAGAAAACAAACACCTGCACCTGAAACAATGGTTGCAAAGGTATATATGCACTGATGAACACAAAGTTTTCTTCGCATTTTTTGCTAACGAGCTACATGAGTGGATATCAAGACTAGCAGAATGAAAAAAATTGTTTTCAGGGTGGAGAACCTATAGTTTGGAATCCAGAATTGATTCAGAGGCTTAAAGGGGTGAACTACCAAATTTCAAGATCAATGGAGTTTTGGTTGGATAACATACTGGAAGGATACGTTACAGAATTTGATGTGGACACATTGAATTCATACAGAGAAACAGAGGGATACTTCTTCAAAGGATTTAGAGGTAAGTACCTGAAAAACCTGAGTTTATACATTAAAATGCTACTAGATGAAAAAGGAGTCTTACGAATGCAATCATTTTCCTAGGGTTTGAGTTTGTAATGTTTAGTAACATAGATAGTGACACAAATGAAGATATTGGTATTTTGTGTAGTGGAAAAAGATATAAAGCTAGCACTAGAAAGAGATCTTGTGAACTTGAACCTTGCACTTTCCAATAAACTAAGTTAGGTAATCAGAGCAATTCCTATCAAGATGAGTATGATAGCGAAACAAAACCTAGACAGATTAGCTATCAGCCTATCACCCCACAAAAACCTACAGTTCACAAAAGAAATATTACTAGTTCGCAGAACGCTAGTAGTATTAATACTGTAGTAGAAAATACTCAGAATCATCCAAGTATTGGTAGATCTTCATCGTTTCCGAACACTACACCTCCTAGAAGAAGAAAGGAATATGACATTAAGCTACCTATTTTTAAAGGAACTAGTGTAGAAGACCTAGAGCAACACTAGTTTCTCTATGAAGTTGTGTGGAAGGTTAAGCAAGTATAGGATGATGCTATAAAACAAGCCCAACTAGTTACTACATTCAGAGAGAGAGATTTAACATGGTTCATGAAATATTCTGTTGGGGGTGGATCTCAAAACAGCGTTGATTAGAGAATTTAAGAAACCTAAGTCAGAATCTCAGTGCATCGTGGAGCTGAAAGAAATCAAACAGAAACTTAATGAGACTGTGTGGGAGTTTGATAAGAAATTCAAAGTGTTGTTAGATCAAGTTAGCTTTGAAATAGCACCACAACAACATCAAGAATGGTTCATAGCTGCACTGTTTCCCCACATTAGATTACCATTGATGCAACATAAATTTACATCACAAACATAAGCATTAGAAATTGCGATGAAACTAGAAGCTTTTCCCATAGCCGAAACTAGCATGGGAATGGTACAGATACATACACAGTTAGCAAACTTGACATTACAACTACAAGACATGAAGAAATGGAAAGATATAAGAGAATAGGTTTGGTGCACTAAATGTAAAGAAGGACACTACAAGGAACATTGCCCTGTATTTAGAGATTACATCGCTAGTGGAGCAAAGAATCCATCGAATCAATAGCAAGGACCATGGTGTGAGATTTTACGGTGTAGATGACATTGCCTAGTGGACTGTTACCTACTTCATAAGTATGTACAGACACCAAATAACCTGTACTGCACATTTTGTAAGTCATTTGGTCATGATGATACCAACTGTAGGGCATACGACCTCATGATAGAAAGAAAACATGATGTCTACAGAGTCCATGTTGATGTATATGTAACTTCAGAATTTATTTCATATATGTATATTGTACCCCTACAGAGAGGTTATTATTCCTCTATACAAAAGTGTCATCATTTGTATTTACAAGTGTCGTAACTTATACTTGATGGGTTATTAGACCACCTTGATGGGGTCGGCCCTGTATGAGTCTTGTGGGTTAAAGGGTTATTAGACCACCCTAGTGGGGTCAGCCCAGTTAGTATTATGTTAAGTGGTTAAGTTGGGGCAAACCTAGTCAGAGTTAAAAGGCAAGTCAAGTTGTGTATAAATAGAGTGAGGGTGTCACTTTATTTGATCATTCACTTATTCATCTATCTCTCTCATTGAGTGATGCGCACTAGTGGAGGAGGAGAACCTACTAGGAGTTTATCTCTTATGCTTGGGTTATTGTATCATTGCTGTATCTATCTCTGAGGAAGTTATTGGGGTTTTTGACCTTCTTGGTTTCCCCCAAGGAAACTCTGTGTCGATTGTCTCTTGTGACTGTATCTTGTGATTGATATATTGTGCTTGTTATTCTCTCAGATAAGATCCTAGATCATAATGAATTAATGCTCAAAATCTAACATGGTATCATAGCTTACCTGAGAAGAAAACACAGTGCAGTTATGGAAGCTAGGGATTCTTGTTTTTTGGGTTTCTCTCCACAGATCTTGAAAGGAAGGAGGCTAGATTGACTCTCCTCAGCAAGGTGAATCTTTCTGTGGAAACGGAATTCAATTCTGAGCACTTTCAGTTTTTGACCAAAACATTAGGGTTTATACAAAAAATGGAATTTCTGAATTCTGAGACCACAACTGGAATCTCCTTAGAAAAATCGAAGTTGAGAGCTTTGGATCAAACTTTTTGGTTGGGTGAAGCTTCGAGAAATTCAAACCCTAATTCAGGGTCCTCCCTAATGAATCCGGAAATCTAAAAGGCAATTTTGAGGGGTGAAACTTTGCAGTTTTCAAATTCTGAGTATACCAGCTTTATCAGCTCATCAAGGCGCATCTTTCTATCCTTTCAAAAGTTTGAATTTTTAGGGTTTCTCTGACAAACCCTAATCCAACACCAGATCCAATTTTCAGCAAATCAAGTGGTAAGACCTAAATATTTTCTATTTCCATTTGAAGTACTCTTTAAGATGTCTCACCACACCAAGCTTGAGGATAAGCTTGAAGGGGATGATAAATTCTGAGCATGGAAGTATAGGATTGGGTTAATCCTGGAAGAGAATGAGTTGGAAACTTACATAAGTGAAGAGATCCCTGTCCCAGAGGGAGAAGAGGCTAAGGCCTTACACAAGAGGAACTTGGTCAAGGCTAAGAGGATAATTGTTGATTCTATAAAAGACCATCTCATACCACATGTGTCATCTCTGAAGAAACCCAAGGAGATGTTTGATTCCTTGACCAAGCTATTTGAAGGGAAGAGCATAAATCGGAAGATGACCTTGAGAAATCAATTGAAGAATATCAAGATACAGAATGCGGAGACCATGCAGTCTTATTTCTCAAGGGTCTCCCAGATAAAATAACAACTTGAAGCTATGGGAGAAGATATAGAGAATGGAGAAGTGGTAATGATCACTCTTAATGGCCTTCCTAGGTCATGGGATTCCTTCATCCAAGGAATTTTTGCTAGGAGGAAACTTATCACATTCAGTAGGATGTGGGAAGAATGCTCACAAGAAGAAGCTCGAATTGTAGCTTGAGAAGAGAAGATGGGGAATGAAGACCAAGCTCTCACAGCACACTCCAAGAGGAATGGTGACAAGAAGACTCACCACCATGATAAGAAAGAAAGGCATCACCATCAGAAGGGTGATTTCAAACCTCAAAGGAACATGTCCTATGTCCATTGCTATACTTGTGAGAACACATTTCCAGAAATTGTCCTAGTAACAACAAGAAAAGACATCATGCTCATACTGCTGAGGATGATGAAACTCCTAGGAAGAAGGCTAGAGAAGAAAGTGAAGACTCTTCAAGTGATGAAGAGTATGTTTTAATTTTTGCTCTCACTGGTACCATTACTCATGGGAGCAATGATTGGCTTATAGACAATGGGGCTTCCAAACATATGATAGGATTCAAGGAATCCTTTATGAATATATCTGAACATGAATCACCCCACAAGGTGAAACTTGGGGATGACTACCAGTATCCCATAAAAGGAAGTGGTGAAGCCTCTATAAGCTAGACTCTAGAAAGCTTATGAAAATGAATGATGTACTATATTTTCCAAGTCTCAAGAAGAACCTACTCTCCATATCTACTTGGATGCAAAAGGCATGAGGGTTGCATTTATAGATGGCCAAGTCCTTATGTGGCCAAAGGTTAAAACTATAGATGATGCAGTGATGATTGGAGAGCAAGAGGGAGGATTATACAAGCTGAAGGGATAAACTAAATGAGCCATGGTACATGAATCCATGGAGACAAATGAACTTTGGCACAAAAGGATTGCACATATGCACTACCAATTGCAAGCAAAGTAGTAGAAGGTCTTCCTGAAATCCAATCAAAGATGAAGTGTTTTGATAAGTTCAAGGAATTCAAAGCCTTCATAGAAAATCAAACTAATAAGAAGATCAAGATCTTTAGATCTGAAAAATGGCGGAGAATTCACTTCAAGGGACTTCAAGAAGTTATGCAATAATTCAGGGATTAAGAGGGAGTTGGCCACTCCTTACAATCCACAACAGAAAGGAGTAGAAGAAGATACTTCAAAGTTGGATTCCAGCAACTCCTGAAAGGAAGCAAAGATTCAGAGGGAGTCCACCCAACAAACAAACAAAGATAAGTATTTGAATTGCCATTTCTTGTATATTATGTTTGTTTAAATAATGTTGTTCAATGATGTATATACTTATGTTCCTAGACTTAGGTTGTGTATTATGTATATTAGAATAATTGCATTAATGAACAGTATACTACTAATATGCATGTGATGGGTAAGTGGCCTATGGCACTGTACAACATTCCATTGCTACTTATCTAGAATGAAACCTCTTTGCTGACATGTTGGGAGTAGTGCAAACTCTTAACAATGTTCTAGTATAGATGGAAGGCATCTAGAAAGTTACGGATATGGATGAATGTTGTATTGAAGCATTGGCAAATATAATCGCATGACTATATGACATATATATTTGTATGCATAAGATTTTGTTCCGAAAACTATGAGAAGTTTCTAATCATGCAATTGAATTTGACTTATAGGAAAGATCATGTACAATCACCTACAAAAGAAGAACCACAAAATTTGTTCTAGCAACAAAACTATCTATTGAAGATATTGAAGTTCCCAGGATACGGGATGAAGTAATGGAAGAATGCCATGATCAAGGAGTACCAGTCGATCATGAAGAATGATGTTTGGGATGTAGTCCCAAGAGTAGAAGGGAAGTCTGTTGTGACTTCCAAGTGGATCTATAAGATCAAGCATGCTGCAAATGGTAGCATAGAGAAATATAAAGCAAGGTTTGTAGCTCGTGGCTTCTCCCAGAAAGAAGGGATTGATTATGAAGAAACTTTTGCTCCTGTGGCCAGATACACTTCCATTAGATCCGTACATGCTCTGGCTACAGTGATGAAATGGAAGGTACACCAGAGGATGTCAAGACAGCTTTCTTGAATGGTGTAGTCGAAGAGGAAAGTGTATGTGGAGTAGCCACTTGGGTTTGAGACACATGATAGAGGGACTCATGTGTGCAAACTGAAGAAATCCTTGTATGGTTTAAAACAGGCACACAGGACCTGGTATGGCAATATGGACAACTTTCTATCCAACTTGGGCTTTAATAAGAGTAAAGTGGATTCCAACCTTTACTACAAGGTTGAGTAAGGCAATCCTGTGATACTACTACTGTATGTGGATGAATTGTTTGTTATAGGTGAGGATGGATTGATTGTCGACACGAAGAGGAAGCTTGATTCCGAGTTCGAGATGAAGGACTTGGGTATGATACACTACTTTCTAGGCATGGAGGTGTGGTAGAGTGAAAATGGGATCTTCCTTGGACAAGGGAAGTATGCAGTAGAGATCCTGAAGAGGTTCGGGGTGATGGACTGCAAGGCCATGGCCACACCTATGGCATTGAACCTGAAGCTTTTGTGTGATGCTTCATCTAAGCCGGTTGATGTCACGGTGTATCATCAGATGATTGGGTCCTTGATGTACCTGATGAACACAAGACCAGATATTTGCTTTGCTATGAACACATTGAGCCAGTTCCTGATAGATCCGAGAAGTGTTCACATGGTTGCTGTAAAGCATATTCTGAGGTACCTGAAGGGTACAGTTGATTATGGGCTCAAGTATGATGCGAATGAAAAGTTTAACCTAGCGGTTTATGTTGATTCAGATTGGGCAGGCAGTGCCATTAATCAGAAGAGAACTTCGGGGTGCTGCTTCAGTATGGGATCCGATATGATCTCTTGGTTTAGTGGGAAGCAGTCCTATGTGGCACTGAGTACAGTCGAAGCAAAGTATGTCGCAGCTTGTTCGGCTAGTTGTGAGGAAGTATGGCTTAGGAAGCTACTATCTTAGTTGTTTGATCTCCAGCTGAGTGCTACTTGTATATATTGCGACAACCAGAGTTGTGTGAAGTTGTCGGAGAACCCAGTGTTCCATGACAAGTCGAAGCACATTGAGATCAAGTTCCACTATATCAGCGATATGGTGTAGAGAGGAGCAGTGAAACTCCTGTATGTTGTGATGGACGAGCAGATAGATGATGTGTTGACCAAGCCACTAGCTAGAGTGAAGTTTGAGTACTTCAGAGAGAGGCTTGGTGTACTTCAGATCGAGATTCCTTCCAAGGGGAAGTGATGAGTCTGGAGACACAGATGCACATGAGCCATTCTCACATGGTCGTAGGTGTGTCCTCCCATGGTGCAGGTATAAGGGCTGGGGCCATTCCGACATGGTTGAAGTGTGTCTTCCCATGGTCGTTGATGTAAGAGCTGTGCCATTCGAGCATGGTTGAAGTGTGTCTTCCCATGGCTGCGATAGAAGTGTTGTGCCATTCCTAGCATGGTTGAAGTGTGTCTTCCCATGGCTATGGATATAATGATGTGGCATTCCTATCATGGTTGAAGTGTGTCTTCCCATGGATATGGATATAAGTGCCGTGCCATTCCTAGCATGGTTGAAGTGTGTCTCCCCATGGCTATGGATATAAGTGCGATGCCATTCTCGCATGGTTGAAGTGTGTCTTCCCATAATGTAGATATAAGTGCTGAGCCTTTCATAGATGGTTGAACTGTGTCTTCCCATGTCGGTGAATGTAAGTGCTATGTGATGTGCATCTGGTTTGTGCTCCATGGACAATGATGGTGATCTGAAGACGATGAGGTGACAGTATGGTACACAGGTTTTGTAGAGGCATATAATTGGTCCTGAGATGCTCTTGCAGGTTTTGCAGAGGCAGTGTAATCAGTCTTGAGAGATCTTGCAGAGGCAGTGTAATCAGTCCTGAGGTGTACTTACTTGATGGCTTGCTCGCAGAGATGATGAAGACCTACATGGAGGCTAGTCCTACAACCAGCATTAAAAAGGGCTGGCTCTGTAGAAATTCCTATGACGAGAATATTGGAGATTGATTGAGATAGCAGTAGTGACGATGACAATGATACGATGACGATGATCTGATGATACAGAGAAGAAGACTTGTGCGAGAAGACCTGTGTCGAGAAATAACTTCTTAGTTAAGAGGGAGTGTTGATGTATATGTAACTTCAGAATGTATTTCATATATGTATATTGTACCCCTACAGAGAGGTTATTATTCTTCTGTACAGAAGTGTCGTCATTTTTATTTACAAGTGTCGTAACTTATACTTAATGGGTTATTAGACCACCTTGATGGGGTCGGCCCTGTATGAGTCTTGTGGGTTAAAGGGTTATTAGACTACCCTAGTGGGGTCGGCCTAAATATTATTATGTTAAGTGGTTAAGTTGGGGCCGACCTAGTTAGAGTTAAAAGGCAAGTCAAGTTGTGTATAAATAGAGTGAGGGTGTCACTCTATTTGATCATTCACTTATTCATCTATCTCTCTCATTGAGTGATGTGCACTAGTGGAGGAGGAGAAGCTGCTAGGAGTATATCTCTTATGCTTGGGTTATTGTATCATTGCTCTATCTATCTCTGAGGAAGTTATTGGGGTTTTTGACCTTCTTGGTTTTCCCCAAGGAAAATCTGTGTCTATTGTCTCTTGTGATTGAGATATTGTGCTTGTTATTCTCTCATATAAGATCCTAGATCATATTGAATTAATTCTCAAAATCTAACAGTCCAAGGAGAAACGCATCATAATAAGGAAAATGCACAGTATAATCAAGGCACGTATAGAGGACATAGTGGATTCAGATGAAGAGGACGTAACACTAGCCAAGGAAGAGGAAAAGGTCAAATTGTATGTTATAACTATGCACAACCCAGACATTTAAAAAGAGATTGTCATAACCCTTGTACTATTTCTAAGTACTATAAGTCATTCGACCATGTCATTGAAGCATGTCCCATTTTGCAAGGAAGAATGTAAGAGAAGAGACTAGAAGGATAGAACCATAATATTCAGATGATCACAGTTGAGAAAAGAAACGAAGATCGCAACATCCATGTTGTGACGCAAAGTGGATCTGTGACAGGATGAACGAAGCTTCGAATTCTGAAGATCACATAAACATACCAAAGCCTACTGATGGGCCTTGTGTAAGAAAATAAATTGGAAAAATGCCTACATTTAACCCTAACCAAGAGAAAAAGGTATTCATGGAAGCAAGAAAAGGATTTCATAACTTCGAACCTTCGACTATGAGGATCCAATTGCATAGTGATCAGACACCGGTAATAGACATGACAACCTTGTATGATGGATCGTGAACTTCGACGGAACATATAAGTCCTATTACATAGTTCCTACAGAGCTACATAAATCTGCTAAGGCATGGAAATGCCTTGGGGGAACTACAGAACCCATTGGGAAATTACGAACAACGTAATATAGTAAATGATGCACATAAAGTAGTTCATCATGTCAATAACCATAGAAGGATAGGAAGATAAATGAGGCTAAATGTGCAGATCGAAGATTTTGAAATGAACTAGGTCATTCTTGACCTAGGCTCAGAGGTGAATGTCTTGACAAAACAAACATGGGAAAATATGGGAGAGCCAAAGTTATCATGGTCACCTATACAATTGAGAATAGCTAATCAACAAAAGGTTATACCTTTTAGGATATTATCAAGTGTCCTTGTTGACATTGATGGAGTGCAAATTAAAGCAAACTTCGAGGTTATGGAGATCATAGATGATATCAATCTGTATCCTGCACTATTGAGGATTGACTGGGAAATTGATAACCTCGCAATTATCAATTTGAAGAAAAAACAAATGATATTTGAAGGACCAAATATCAGGGTTATCACACCCTTGGATCCTTCACAAGGACCTTATAGGTATGTTGAACCAATACGAGAAGAATCCAGAGCTCAAGAACTTAATAATATCTATAAGATGATAGTGAATCAAGCAGATTACATTAATCCTACAGATGATGGAACATTAAGCTGGAGATGTGAGAATTCTTTCATATCAGAATCAGACGTAGGAATGGAGAATTGGCAGAGTTGAATGCATGAAGTATAAACAAGACAATGCGCGAACATAACAAAGTCACTACGCTGGATTGGATTAGAGGTAAGTCCAATTCCTACTTATGAGGGGTTTGGTAATATCCACTCATTTCTTCAAGAATACCAAGTATTAGTTTCAAATAAATATAAGTTAGAAGCTTTGGATACAACATTGCAAGCTACACCTGCTAGATGGTGGGTTGCGCATAAATTGAACTTGAACACCTGGAAAGAATGTAAGCACATGATGGAGATGAGATTTGCAGAACAAACTGAGATCGTACAAGAAAAATACAATGGATATAATGATCCTAGAGATCAAATATATTTTTGCTTGAAAGAATGGATGCATATATCACTACTACATTTTTTTCCTTTAAGGGGGGTTGTCTTCCGCCCCCAAAAGTGACCTATGGGGGGGGTTTCGGCTTTGGTGGCAGTTTTTCCAAAACCACCCCTAAAGGCACCGATGTTAAAATTTTTTCCATTTAAGGGCGGTTTTTGACGAGATTGGAACCGCTCCCAAAAGTGACTTTTGGGGGTGGTTTGTGACCCCCCTCGTAGAGGTCTACGGAGGCGGTTTTAAACCCCCCTTGTAGACCCCTTCATAGAGACCTACGGGGGAAATTTTGTACCCCCTTCATAGATACCTAAGAGGGTGGTTGTGAACCCCCCTCATAATCCCCTCATACAAACCTACAGGGGTAGTTTGGAACCCCCCTCGTAGAGGACTATAGGGGCAGTTTCAAACCCCCCTCATAGAGGCCTATAGGGGCGGTTGTGAACCCCCCTCGTATAGTCCTATAGGGGAAGTTTGTAACCCCCCTTGTAAAGGCCTATAGGGTTAGTTTAGAACCCTCCTCGTAGAGGCTTATAGGGATGGTTTTGAACCCCCCTCGTAGAGGCCTATAGAGGCAGTTTGAAACCCCCCTCGTAGAGGCCTATAGGGGTGGAGGGCAGTTCTAAACCCCCGTCGTAGACACCTATGGGGGTGGTTCCAAACCCCCCTCATTGTAACATATAAGGGCAATTTTGAACCCATCTCGTAGTGACATATGAAGGTGGCTTAAAATCCCCCTCGTAGTGACATATGAAGGTGGTTTAGCACCCCCCTCGTAGCCACATATAAACACAGTTTGAAACCCCCTCTATAGCCATAATAAATCATAATAAAATATATTTTATTAAAAATAGAAATATTGCAATATCAATAGGGCATGGAGGATCGAACAACCAACCTCCTGCTTGTAAGGCAGGCGCTCTTCCATTGAGCTAGAACCCTTTCAAAATTGTGGAGAGGATAATATGAACACCCATATTGCATCATTTGTAATTCTAAGAAAAGACAATAATATCCAAAGACAACCATGCTTAAAATCTAATTTATTTTTCAAAACACATTGATAAGCACAGAAATCTACCATAATAAGCCTAGAGCTCCTTCTAACTTTTGGAACTGTTTGAAGAGACCCCAAAGATGTCTAACCACAAAAATCTACATAAGTAATTTCAAATAGGATCTATGTTGGTAAATAAATTGGGATTTAAGTCCCTTGTTTATAAATAATTAACATTTACCATATACTAGATCCACAGGGTATACTTCAAAATTGCTAAACACCATAACCATAAAAGCATTACAAGATTATACTAATCGAATGAAAATGAAAGGAAATGCAATAAATCATAAAATTGTTAATGAACTCACCTTCATTCAGTACTTATACTGGGGTAAAGATGGATCTCAACTAGTTGTTTTTTACTAGTTGTTGTATTTGACCTCTCCATATAGTGCAATATGATTCAATAAAATGTTCTGAGAAGGTAGCCATGAACTTGCTGATTCCTGTCTATCAAATCCAAATGTCCTCCAAAGCTGTAGAAGTTACAACGGGGCTTGGAGTGTATTCTTTTGGTGTAGGTGGTGGACAAGAAGCTTCCTTTGAAGGAGCTTTTTAAATGGTAGCTCCCTTCCCCGAAGGTGTGTACTCCTTGAATTTTGCAATTTCATCCTCATCTTCCACCATAAAGAAAGTTAAGATTGACATTGAAAAACCAGGCATAACCATCACCATTAAAAAATCCACCTCCGTGGGAAACAAAACACTAAAAGAACCTGAGTATGTCAAACAATCACAATTCAAAAGTAAACTCTAAAGATAAGAGGGGTATCCAATAAACTTGAAATCGTTGTAATAGTTGAATCTGTAAGCATGATCCATGGTTGAAAGTGGTAAACACATTTAGATTAGGGAAAACAGTTGGGATTGACAAGATTTTGATTAAGGTTGGTGTTTTAGTGGCAACCAACACAAACATCTTGGAGGCATGCCTAAGTGCGCTTATAGATATATATAAAATACCGGTAAACACATAAATCAATTACTGTTTATTTTAACGTGATCCAAAGATCTATAGTTTTGAACTTATTGTTTTAATATAATATATAAAACACTTAAATATTAATGTAGCCGATCTGCTATTTCATAATTCATTATTGTGAGAGTCATCTTTCTCCATTTAATCTCTTGCAAACGCCGCTACTTCTATCTTGGCCATACTCTCACTATTGCATCTCTTAATATCCTTCAAACTTCAAACTTCCAACTTCAAACTTCCAAACCAGAGATAGCTTGATTAATCTGTAATTCCATTTGATTACGATTACAAAGTGTGCGTAGAAGCATCACATTGTGGGCGCATACCAATAGATAACTTGATTATATATTAGACCTTTACGGGGATTCTTTTACAACAATCAACACTTAGTGCCCTAATAGGGTTGGTTGGGACGTGGCATGGATGCTTCACTAGGCAGCAAGTTGTTACAAGAATCTTATCAGATGCTATTTGTTATTCCTATACCTATATAAGAACCTAGTGTCTCCTGAGTCGGAGTATGATCCTGGGATATAGAACTCGCATTTTGCTTTAGTAAAGTTGATGAATTAACTCAGCTCATATGATTTCTTCCATAAGTCCAAGAGGGCAGCATAAGGGGCATGTTGTGGTGAGGAGCGAAAGACTTCAGGGAAAAACACATAATAGTAAAAACATATGAATGAGTCACTATTGAATAAAGGACAAGCATTCCAACCAATATAAATTTGTTGTCAGTTATTTTCAAGAAAGGATTATCCAATATACCTCATTCTCCACCCCAGCCACAACTGCTTCAGCACACTATGGATGTGAAACAAGAGCATATTTTACCTCTTTTGTAACACTGCACACAATAACAAAAATTTAGTGAATTTGCAGTATAAAAAAGATATGGTATGGTCAATTGACTTCTCACTAAGCCAAAAATAAACAAAGCAAAAACCTCGAAAAAATTAGAAACAATAAAAATAAACTACATTGCAAAATTTTCAAAGGACTGAATTAGCTTTTCTTGTTTATTACACATCCCTGAGGCTGAAATTCTTCTAGAAACATAGTCAGAAATGGGGATATTATTTGCAAAATATAGAACCTTACAGAAACTGCTCAGATAAACAAGGAACCATTCCATTGAAAAATGGGAGTAAGAACAACGTAATAGAGGCATAAGGCCATAAATAACATTCAATGCCAAAAATATAACTCAGGCTAAGAAAAAAGAAGAGTCACAAGTCCTTCAATATTATACGATACGAAGTATGAATCGAATTAAAGTTTGACAGATATATTAGGAGATGGGTCCAACTTCTAAATTTCTACAAGATTTTGTGTTTTGAATCATTACTTTGATCAATTCTGTCCATATTTCTCTTTAATGGCCCTATATCAATAACATATTGGAATCCTACTATTGTTTGGCAAGACAATAACTTTTCTAAAACAGTTTACAAGAAAATTTTGTAAAGCATTCTAGTCAAGACTTCATATTTTCCTAGGACCATCAAAGGCCTCATACATTTCATTAGTATCAATCGCTTAACATTTTTACCACCTCCGACAGCCCAGACTCAAGTGTTCTAAGTCTAACATGTAAAATATTAGGAGCTTGGCTATTTTTAATATTTGGTTGCATTTCTTTTATAGTCATATAGATAAAACATGAATATACAATGAGGAAAACCTTTGTAGAGTAGGCAAGAATGCTTGACAAAATAATGATGATAACGTTGTTGTCAGAGAAGCTCTCCAAATAATAACATTTGGTACACCCTACAATATGGAAGTATTAGATTAGCTTCTCAAAGACAATCCGTATGAGAAGAAACGGGTTCTGTCTCCGTCTCTGGATCAGATAAAATCGAGTAATCAAGGATCTTAATGCCACTAAATATTAAAACAAATCTACAAAAATATCAGAAGTCAGTATGAACTAAATCACCACATTTGCACTACTTACAAATGTCAAATGGTATAAGAATCTAAGATAATAAGATAAGATATTATTATTAATATCCAATGAATGACCACGATAGACAAATGAATGGGACTAAAAAGAACATCCAGGTTTAGTACATTGTGGGAGTGCAAAAGTAGCTCCTATTGCTACTCTATCAAAAGCAAAAATAGAGCCAATTACAAAACTAAAAGGAGCACAAAATGAGATAAGTGCAAAATTTTATTGTAAATCTTGTTTTAGAACTCAAAAATTAGTTGCAAAGCTTGTCCTTCCTGGTTAATAAGCATGAGAGAAATGATGGCTTTTAACAAACATCTAAATAATTTTTTCTATTCTCGATGGTAGCTTTTCCCAAACTGTTTTATCAATATATTCATATGCAAGTTTAGAAAATGGGCCCTGCACAGAATCTAGAAAGTGTATTTCTCATCTAGCAACTTTCCTGTCTTCTCATAATGGGGTGGAATATCATAAAAAAATTGCATAACCAACTTTCTAGCATCCAATCCCTAAAATTTGATGGCCTCAGCAAGAAGAAAAACCGTTCTGCGTTAAGAAACTGTGTGGTCAATCTTGCAGAGACAGATCTTGATAAAGAAGCCAAGGAAATTCTACAGAAGGGACTCAACTATGCAATGGCACCAAGAAAAATTCCAATGGAAAGCATCATCTACTGCATTGAAGAAACAATCAAAGACTTTCCAGAAGACACTGCTGAAGACATCCACCAAGAATGTGCGATCGTCCTCAAGAATGCCAGGCTTCCCAACAGAAATTTAACCAGTGATGAAGCTGCTAATCTCAAAGCACTAAGAGAAAGAAAGGATATCATGATCCTCAAGGTTGATAAAGGCAATGAAATGGTAATACTGAAGACTGAAGACTACAACATAAAAATGCTCGAGCACTTAGAGAGTAGAAGCTACAGAAAGATACAAGGAAACCCTATGAACAAAGCGATTAAAAAAATCTCATTGGCTGTTAATAACTCCTCGCCCGACGAAGAACAGAAGAAGAGACTCATCCCAAAGGATGTCGTGATGCCTCTCATATATGGCTTACCTAAAATACACAACGCTGGAAATCCTTTAAGACCTATTGTCAACACGATAGGCTCACCCACATGTGCATTGGAAAATTACCTCATGAAGCAGCTTATGCCTCTCACAGGAAATGGATTCTCTTTCATTAAAGACTCTACACATCTTGTGGATATGATGAGAGATTGGAGGATGTGTGAGAATGATACCTTAGTCAGTTTTGACATAGTATCACTTTACACCATGGTTCCAATTGATAAGGCTATAGAAGTTGTGAAGGAGGTTGCTAATGAAGAGATGGCCATTCTCGTGGAGATATGCCTCAGATCAACTTTCTTTGTTTTTAGAGGATAAATATACGAACAAATGGAAGGAGTCGCTATGGGGTCACCTCTTTCACCAGTGGTCGCAAACCTCTTTATGGAACATCTGGAGAAAAAAGCAATTGACTCATCCCCTCTCAAACCCAAATGGTGGCTGAGATATGTGGACGATGTATACAACAATTGGCCACATGGTGAAGAAATGTTAATGGACTTCACAAATCATTTGAATAACCAATATGGTAGCATCAAATTCACCATAGAAAAAGAGGAGAACAATAGCCTTCCATTCCTAGATGTACTTACCACAAAGAAACAAGATGGTTCCTTAGCTCAGCAAGTGTACAGGAAGAAAACACATACAGATAGATGCTTACACGCTGATTCCCATCACCATCCGGCACAAAAGATTGGGATAATCGACACTCTGGCCACCCGAGCACTAAGGATCTCTGACAAAGACCATTTGAAAGATGAATTAGAACATCTTAAATTGGTCCTTCTAAGCAGTGGTTACAATGATAAACAAATCAATAACACTATTCGCAAAGCATGCAACGATAAAACAAGAACCCGGATGGAAGACAACTTTGTGACAAAGACTATTCTCCCTTTCATCCATGGCACTACTGACAAGATTGCCAAGATTCTAAGAAGGAGGAACATAAAAGTTGCTTTCTCCACTCCAAACTCCCTCAAAAGCATGCTAGACTCGGCTAAAGATCCCATTGATCCAAAACTACTGAAAGGGGTATATGCTATACCCTTCTCATGTGGAAAGAAATACATCGGGGAAATAGGACGTTCCATAATTACAAGGTTAAAAGAACATGCCGCTGATGTCCACCACGAACGAATCAAGAAATCGGCCATCGCTGAGCATTGTTTTAACACAAAACATTAAATGTGTTTTGAGAAGGCAGAGGTCCTCACATCCATCCCTCATTACTACAAAAGGAAAGTAAGGGAAGCTCTGGAGATCGATAAATTTGTGGATAGCTTAAACAGGGATGACGGCATGAAAATAAAGGAAGCATGGAAACCAGTTGTACGCACTATAAAGAACAACCCTCACTCTCACACTATCGATGAAAGTCAAAACCCGGTTCATTAATTTATTAATTGATATTGGGGGCCGACTTATCTTTAAGTTACATTAGCAGCATCAACTATATATATATTCCATAATTGCTAATGTAGAAAAATCATGAGCCTCGCTCTCCTGAAGATGGACTCGCATTTAGGGTTTGAAACGTCGAGACCTTCCTCTTCACCAACGCAGTCTCCTCTTAACATTAAATTGCATAATGTTTCTGTCCCAATAACATCAGCTACTGTTACTAAAATAAGTACAATGTGTATTAAAAAATCCATGCTCCTGCCAACTAACATATCCAATCAACAAAAAAGCTACATACTAGATATCATCAAGGAAAGAATTGTTGTGTTTCAATTACTTCATCAAATCTAAGATGATAGTTGTTGTGTTTCCAATACATCATCAAATATAAAATGATAACATCTACGTACAACTTCCTAAGTTCTAAGCACAATAAATTTCCCCTTGGGAATCATGTTTGAAGGATATTATAACTAGGAGGTAGGTAAGTGATGTCAAACTTACAACCTGCAGGAATCAATTGCCTAAAAGCTCCTGACTTGGATACATCAAATGCTACTCCATTTGCCACATAAGAAACTAGAACTTATTTTGCTGCATCAACAATATTTTGCCCAAAGAAAACAATTAATGATTGACATGGCCTGAGATCAATAGCGACATCCCGCAAACCCCATACAGTGGAGGAATATGCCTGTCTAGATTTGGGTCATTGTCACAACAAATGATCCAATTTGCCACTAGACCACAACGCAACAGACATGTGAGCTCATGATTGTCTAATAATATTGAATTTGTAAAAATTCCACTTGGCAAAACTCCAATCTACAAAAGGACAATGGATGTAGATCAAATGGGAATTGGGGATTAACGATCAAGGAAGTGTTCAAAGCACAAAACCAAGAGGTCCACATGTGATTTTTGAATGCACCTTCAAGTTCTTTCTCCAATCCATATTTCCAAATGCTAGCAGAAAATGATTTATTCTTGATACCTCAACCCAGGATTTTAGACAGAACACTTCATTATAGGTTAGAATGGCCATTCATGAATCAATGAGAAGATTTTGAAAATGCATGCAATGGAAAATTGCTAAAGCATAAATGAAGAGATTCAAAGCACTTCCTTAAAGAGGAAAATATTTTACTTCTTTAAATTAAGGAATTCCCAACTAGATGTTTGACTATCAATATAGGTAATCCCTATGGTGGATTCCTATGTTTTTGAGTATTGCAGTTTCCTGGTCCTCATCTGTATAGAAGCATGCCCTTCTTTAGCAATTCCATACATCATTAATAAGGGCACACTAGATTTTATAGAGAGGAGAAATATAGGGGGTGCATGCATGCCAAAAGCATGCATACTCCATCCTTAGTCCAATTCTAGTTTTCAATGCCTTTTCTAAATTCCATGGTTCAATTCTAAATTTGTTTTGGTCTTATTTAGTTTTGCAATCACAATTAGAGGGCACAGTACACTAAGTTAGTAGACACACTCATGCATGTGGATTCCCAACTTAATTAAGGGCACAAATCTCTATGAGGACGCATGTTTGCACACCTCAGTCTATATCCAGTAGAGGTGCACCTTCTTTGGCTTGCTTATCAGCGCAAGGAAGGCACACTAGGGTTAGGAATTATTACTAGCAATAAGGCATTTTTGTGCATGCATCTAGAATCATTGTACCTGCACTTCTCTGCCTGAAAAAATACTTAAAAACCAAAATATCATACCTGGGTTGAGTGTAAGAAATTATGGGCATGGTAACAACAATCAACAGCCTTACTTCTCCATTTTGAGCAACCTCTAAGCACCCAATCAACTTTCTGGGCATAATTTCACAAGTTAACAGTCTTCATCTTGAGTTCAGAGCTTAATGCCAGCAACAAAATGCCCTAATCCTCAAATCTAGGCAGGGTTTTCCATGAAAGAAGCAAATATAAGCATCCATACAGTAGTGGAAAAACCCTAATGCATAAGTTTTGGGCATGAAGAAAGAAGAGTCTGTGGTGAAAATGACATTTTCCAAGTCTCGGTGATGAGTAGGGCGATTTCTTTATAGAAACATTCCCTAACAACCCTAATACTCCAATTTTGGGCTAATTCATGAGAATTCTAGGCATGAACAATGGAAACATGCAGCATCTATCTCAATTCTGGGCAGGTTGTATCAATTTCTCAGCCCTAATTATTAGTTCTTTAGCAAAGTTCAAGGTAAAACAATAGTAAAACTCCACCATATTAAATGCTAGGCGAATTCTGGGCACATTTTTGGGTATTTTCATGGAACAACAGTCACATAACAGCCTAAAACCTCACCTCTATACCTGAAACTAGCAGTAGCTCAACATCAACAACAAATTTGGGCATGAAGACATCCCTAATCCCTTAATCCAATTAAATTTTGTAATCCTCCAATCCTTTAATCCAATGAAATTCCCTTGCTTTTGATAAGTCTCTTCCCAATGTGTCAACTAGAATAATGAATAGAAAAGGGATGAAAGGAAATCCCCAATGATGGTCTATGAAGGATGTGAGAAATTTTAAGGTCCACCATTGATGAGGATTGAAAATGATGTTGTGGAGAGGCATTCTTATACTCATTTTACGTCATTGGAATAGAACTGCAATTAAGGCCATGCTAATGTTGGAGACACTCCCATGTTATTAGGACCTTTCACATTTGGTGGACCCTTTCTTGGATAGCCAAAATTGGATGGTTAGGTCCTCACTTTAAGGAGTTAGTTGGTTGCTGGAGGATTTTAGGAGTCAAACCCTAGATCCAAGGAGTCCAAACCTATGTTAGATGCTTGCATTTGCTTTGAGGATGCAGCATTACACTTGGGAGCTTTTTGGAGGACACACATTGTGGTTTTGACTTGATACTTAATCATTATACTTGTTTGGTGGAGGCACCCTCCTTCTTGGGCCTTATTCTATATTTGTCTATATTGTTCAACCATCATCATTATGAGCACTTGTATCTGGTTGCAAGCAATACATAAATTGTTTACTAGTCAAGCTAGACTACCAATCAATATTTATGAATGAATTCCTCAAATGCATTGATGAGAAACCCAAAGAATACTAAAGGTACATTCTTTAAGTTAAAAGGCATGACATTATATGCACAAGAACCCCTCTCTATCACAAATGTTGTCTTCATTTTATCTTCCCCAAAAATATTTACTTGACGACATCCAAAAAATCCTTCTATGAAAGAATATAACTCACTTCCTTCTACACTTTTGAAAAAAAAAATGTAGTGAACGATGTTAGAAAAAGGTCATGAAAAAGTGAAATATTTAGCGAATTTCATAGTATTATATCAACCCATTGAGTTTCATGAGGCATCTATGTCTTATAGGTCTAAGGAACCATTGATGGCATCAAATACAATATGAAAGTTAAATAAATGAAAGTGCATCAATACATTTTTTGAATGGTTACTAATTGTTCCCCATTTTAAAGAGTGCCCAACATTGAAGGGGCCCATTGAATTTGCTTTCTAGGAATATGAAATAATTTTAAAGGGAGTGTTTGAGTAGTTGGCATAACATTTGGCATGATCAACAAGTGTAGTATTAAGGCAAGTATGTAACAACTTCAAGTGGTTTAAAGTGGTTGGAATATGAGCCCATACATTTAGGAAATTCCCTAGCCAAAAATGGAGTTCTTTTAAACCCCTGATCTATCTTGCACACATCCACATGAGTATCTTTGAAGAGCAAGCCCACTTTGAGCTAGGTACCTATTACTAGTTTGATGGAGTTTGTTAGCCTTATTTGGAGGAACACTTCATTATAAAGGAATACAAGTAGTGTGTGGAGCCCCTTTGACATGGTAAACATGTACATTTTTTAGGAGATTTATAAGGAGATGATAACCAATGGCAGCAAAGGACCCATGGGCACATTCTCCAAGTTTAAAGATAACCCTAAATTGAAGGGCATCCTTCTTTTTAGGAGATTGAAGGACAAGATTAAGAATGTGTTTTTCCCTAGATGGTGCATGATGCATGTGCCCTTTATCTCTCTCTCTCTCTCTCTCTCCTTCATAAATGCTCATGTTCCTTCATTACTTCTTTGTGGCACTGTTGAAGGAAGGTGTACTGCTATTGCTTCCATTAAGGATGTTGTACAGACCATTGTATAGAACCGTTTTTGGAGTACCTGCCACTATACCTTTTCTGCATGCTCCCACATATTCTTTGCATGCTTTTGCCATTAATGGTGCTCTACTAGACACCTTCCGAGGTACTAAAAGTCCAACTATTTATTGTATTTAGTATTTACAGAACTTAGTTCCCTCTATAACACATTGGAGGTGAGGGAATATAGACCTACTATAACCCAGGAAAACCTGATTAGGTGGTGGGATGTGCGTTGTGTTAAATTTTGGATAGGGTTACAGTTTGATGCAGAGAATTCAAGAATTCATATACTTTAATGAAAAAAATAAACAAACTAGTACTGAAATAGAATAGTACAACAATAAACAACCAAAAATCATTTAAAACATAATTTTCATCTCTTTCAACTTTAACACTAACATAGTAGGACCAGAATTTAATCAATATATCAACATAATATAAACTAGGTCTGTGTAAATGGATCAGGTCACAACAATTTCCTATGTTCTAAGCACAATAATGTTCCCCTTGGGAATCATGTTTGAAGGATATTATAACTAGGAGGTAGATAAGTGATGTCAAACTTACAACCTGCAGGAATCAATTGCCTAAAAGCTCCTGACTTGGATACATCAAATGCTACTCCATTTGCCACATAAGAAACCAGAACTTATTTTGCTACATCAACAATATTCTGCCCAAAGAAAACAATTAATGATTTACAAGGCCCAAGATCAATAGCGACATCCTGCAAATCCCATACAGTGGAGGAATATGCCTATCTAGATTTGGGTAATTGTCACAACAAATGATCCAAGTTGCCTCTAGACCACAACGCAACAAACATGTGAGCTCATGATTGTCTAATAATATTGCATTTGTAAAAATTCCACTTGGCAAAACTCCGATCTACAAAAGGACAATGGATGTAGATCAAACGGGAATTGGGGATTAACGATCAAGGAAGTGTGCACAACACAAAACGAAGAGGTCCACCTGTGATTTTTGAATGCACCTTCAAGTTATTTCTCCAATCCATATTTCCAAATGCTAGAAGAAAATGATTTATTCTTGATACCTCAACTCAGGATTTTAGACAGAACACTTCATTATAGGTCAGAATGGCCATTCATGATTCAATAATAAGCTTTTGAAAATGTATGCAATGGAAAATTACTAAAGCATAAATGAAGAGATTCAAAGCACTTCTTTAAAGAGGAAAATATTTTACTTCTCTTAATTAGGGAATTCCCAACTAGATGTTTGATTATCAATATAGGTAATCCCTATGGTGGATTCCTATGTTTTTGAGTATAGCAGTTTCTTGGTCCTCATCTGTATAGCAACATGTCCTTATTTAGCAATTCCATACATCATTAATAAGGGCACACTAGATTTTATAGAGAGGAGAAATATAGGGGGTGCATGCATGCCAAAAGCATGTAGAATCCATCCTTAGTCCAATTCTAGTTTTCAATGCCTTTTCTATATTCCACGGTTCAATTCTAAATTTGTTTTGGTCTTATTTAGTTTTGCATTCACAATTAGAGGAAACAGTACCCTAAGTTAGTAGACACAATCATACATATGGATTCCCAACTTAATTAAGGGCACAAATCTCTATGAGGATGCATGTTTGCACGCCTCAATCTATATCCAGTAGAGGTGCACCTTCTTTGGCTTGCTTATCCGCGCAAGGAAGGCACACTAAAGTTAGGAATTATTACTATCAATAAAGCATGGTTGTGCATGCATATAGAATCATTGTACCGGCACTTCTCTGCCCCAAAAAAATAGTTAAAAACCAAAGTATCAGACCTGGGTTGAGTGTAAGAAATTATGGGCATGGTAACAACAATCAACAGCCTTACTTCTCCATTTTGAGCAACCTCTAAGCACCCAATTAGCTTTCTGGTCATAATTTCACAAGTTAACAGTCTTCATCTTGAGTTTTGAGCTTAATGCCAGAAACAAAATGCCCTAATCCTCAAATCTGGGCAGGGTTTTCCATGAAAGAAGTAGATATAAGCATCCATACAGCAGTGGAAAAACCCTAATGCATAAGTTTTGGGCATGAAGAAAGGAGATTCTATGGTGAAAATGACATTTTCCAAGTCTTGGTGATGAGTAGGGCGATTTCTTTATAGCAACATGCCCTAACAACCCTAATACTCCAATTATGGGCTAATTCATGAGATTCTAGGCATGAACAATGGAAACATGCAGAATCTATCTCAATTTTGGGCAGGTTATATCAAATTTTCAGCCCTAATTATTAGTTCTTAAGCAAAGTTCAAGGTAAAACAATAGTAAAACTCCACCATATTAAATGCTAGGCGAATTCTGGGCACATTTTTGGGTATTTTCATGGAACAACAGTCACATAACAGCCTAAAACCTCATCTCTATACCTGTAACTAGCAATAGATCCACATCAACAACAATTTTGGGCATGAAGACATCCCTAATCCCTTAATCCAATTAAATTTTGTAATCCTCCAATCCTTTAATCCAATGAAATTCCCTTGCTTTTGATAGGTCTCTTCCCAATGTGTCAACTAGAATAATGAATAGAAAAGGGATGAAAGGAAATCGCCAATGATGGTCTATGAAGGATGTGAGAAATTTTAAGGTCCACCATTGATGAGGATTGAAAATGATGTTGTGGAGAGGCATTCTTATACTCATTTTACTTCATTGGAATAGAACTGTAATTAAGGCCATGCTAATGTTGGAGACACTCCAATGTTATTAGGACCTTTCGCATTTGGTGGACCCTTTCTTGGATAGCCAAAATTGGATGGTTAGGTCCTCACTTTAAGGAGTTAGTTGGTTGTTGGAGGATTTTAGGAGTCAAACCCTAGATCCAAGGAGTCCAAACCTATGTTAGATGCTTGCATTTGCTTTGAGGATGCAAAATTACACTTGGGAGCTTTTTGGAGGACACACATTGTGGTTTTGACTTGATACTTAATCATTATACTTGTTTGGTGGAGGCACCCTCCTTCTTGGGCCTTACTCTATATTTGTCTATATTGTTCAACCATCATTATGAGCACTTGTATCTGGTTGCAAGCAATACATAAATTGTTTACTAGTCAAGCTAGACTACCAATCAATATTTATGAATGAATTCCTCAAATGCATTGATGAGAAACCCAAAGAATACTAAAGGTGCATTCTTTAAGTTAAAAGGCATGACATTATATGCACAAGAACCCCTCTCTATCACAAATGTTGTCTTCATTTTATCTTCCCCAAAAATATTTACTTGACGACATCCAAAAATCCTTCTAAGAAAGAATATAACTCAGTTCCTTCTACACTTTTGAAAAAAAAAATGTAGCGAACGATGTTAGAAAAAGGTCATGAAAAAGTGAAATATTTAGCCAATTTCATAGTATTATATCAACCCATTGAGTTTCATGAGGCATCTATGTCTTACAGGTCTAAGGAACCATTGATGGCATCAAATAAAATATGAAAGTTAAATAAATGAAAGTGCATCAATACATTTTTTGAATGGTTACTAATTGTTCCCCATTTTAAAGAGTGCCCAACATTGAAGGGATCCATTGAATTTGCTTTCTAGGAATATGAAATCATTTTAAAGGGAGTTTTTGAGTAGTTGGCATAAAATTTGGCATGATCAACAAGTGTAGTATTAAGCCAAGTATGTAACAACTTCGAGTGGTTTAAAGTGGTTGGAATATGAGCCCATACATTTAGGAAATTCCCTATCCAAAAATGGAGTTCTTTTAAACCCCTGATCTATCTTGCACACATCCACATGGGTATCTTTGAAGAGCAACCTCACTTTGAGCTAGGTACCTATTACTAGTTTGATGGAGTTTGTTAGCCTTATTTGGAGGAACACTTCATTATAAAGGAATACAAGTAGTGTGTGGAGACCCTTTGACATGGTCAACATGTACATTTTTTAGGAGATTTATAAGGAGATGATAACCCATGGCAGCAAAGGACCCATGTACACATTCTCCAAGTTTAAAGATAACCCTAAATTGAAGGACATCCTTCTTTTGAGGAGATTGAAGGACAAGATTAAGAATGTGTTTTTCCCTAGATGGTGCATGATGCATGTGCCCTTTATCTCTCTCTCTGTCCTTCATAAATGCTCATGTTCCTTCATTACTTCTTTGTGGCACTGTTGAAGGAAGGTGTACTGCTATTGCTTCCATTAAGGATATTGTACAGAACATTGTATAGAACCTTTTTTGAAGTACCTGCCACTATACCTTCTATGCATGCTCCCACATATTCTCTGCATGCTTATGCCATTAATGGTGCTCTGCTGGACACCTTCCGAGGTACTAAAAGTCCAACTATTTATTGTATTTAGTATTTACAGAACTTAGTTCCCTCTATAACACATTGGAGGTGAGGGAATATAGACCTACTATAACCCAGGAAAACCTGATTTGGTGGAGGGATGTGCGTTGTGTTAAATTTTGGATAGGGTTACGGTTTGATGCAGAGAATTCAAGAATTCATATAATTTAATGAAAAAAATAAACAAACTAGTACTGAAATAGAATAGTACAGTAATAAACAACCAAAAATAATTTAAAACATAATTTTCATCTCTTTCAACTTTAACACTAACACGGTAGGACAAAAATTTAATCAAGATATCAACATAATATAAACTAGGTCTGTGTACATGGATCAAGTCACAACAAGTTTTAAACCCACATATCAGATTCAAGCTAGGTTCTTGTACCTAGATAAGACCTAAAGTAAAACTCAGCAAATAGATCAAAACTGTAACTCAAGATTAGCCCACAGACAAAGTATTAGAACAAGGATCCAAATCCAACAAAGACATAGAAAAATAGATCTAATATTAAACAAGTCTCTGCACTAAAGAAATTATTGAGATCCTAATTTATCAGAACCCTATCTCAATAAAGAATTTATTTATGATCTTTCTAGAAGTCTTAAGATCCTATTTATTGAGATCTAATGTTTCCTCATTCATTATCAACTTATGATCACACACTCATCTCTGATCTTTCTGCTTGATGTCAAGGGTTTGAAGTCTATTTTGATGCTTGCTTAGGAGACCCATCTGATGGAGATTACCACCTATTTTTCATATCTGATTTTTTTTATTGACTGATAGGGTTGACGTTGAAGGTTATTATTCTAGTACTCCATCATTCCTAAATTACTGCTAAGTTTTGCTGCTGTCATCCTTGACTGAGCCATGATGACTGTGCTGCCTCTAAGACCTAGCCGTAAGTCTTGTTGATCATGTTGTTGCTGCCACCTATCTAAACTATAAGTTTTATTTGAGGTCTACTAAGGTTTTATTGGTGATCGATTTTCCTTTTGAAATCACTATTGAGGCCCAATCTTCTATCTATCTAACTGATTGGTTTTTTTAATGGGTTCATGTCTGACTGTTGAGATGTTTTGAGGTCCAATCTACTACATGTATGCCTATTGAGGAGGTCATGACCCTGTAATATGTTTGAGACCTGACCATGAACTTTCTTGGACCTCGATCAACCTCATGAGAATCCTTTAGTGGAAGTCGTGAGTCATTCAGGGTCTAATCTAGACTGTTGGTTGCATCTTTGTGAAGGCCGTAAGGCCTGAGGGTCTGATCTACCTTGACTGTGTGTATACTTGTGGATGTTGTGAATCATATTGGTCTTGTCTAGTCTACCGAGTATAGAATTGTGGAAGCCTTGAAGCTCTATTGAATAGATCCTATGTGTTGAGGCCTTTTGAGGCCATATCTATATTGTTAAGATCTAATTAGGGCCAGATCTTCTGCTGAGATTTAAAATATGTACTTAGACCTTATTTGTGGTCAAACCTATTTGCTCAGACTTAATTGTGATTAGATCTATATCAGATTTGTTGTGTTGAGTCTTGTTTGGTATTTCCACTGTGTTTTGACTGTCATTTACCATCACTAGTTGAATATACCTACCCCTCATATCTCTCTCTTAGGTTTGTACTTATCCTCTAATAAGGATCAACTTGTTCCTGTGATTGACTGGCCTCTAAGAGGCACAGTATATTCTGAAAGTAATTTCTTTTGAGTATAAAATAGGAAGGGTCCCACACTATAGGTATGTATCCTAACCTATCCTCTCATTACTAGTTAGACATGTTATTGTTAGTTATACTACTATTATTGATTACATGTTACTGAAGATTACTTTAACACGAGGACCTAATTGGTAGTGTTAAAGATGATGAGATGAAAATTATGTCTTAAATTGTATTGTTTGTTTACTGTTGTACTATTATGCTTCAGTGCTAGTTGTTGTATTTAATTTTTGCATTAAAGTATATGAAAGTTTGATTTCTCTACATCAAACCCTAACCCTACCCAAAATTTAACACAAGTCTCTCCTCGTAATTTTTAACTCCCACTAAACTCCAATGATCCTTTTATGTGCTTGGGGAGAAAAGAAAGTTCATGAAAATGCAAAATAAGATATGCATTTTTAGGTATCAAGAATCTGGGCCCATATGGTTGATTACACTCCCTTGTGGTGCAAGAGAACTCTAGAACATCTGCATGATGTACTTGCAATGTGAATCAAAGGGATGGTTACATGTGATGGCATGGATCAAAAACTTCACATGCTACAAAATGTTTTTGATCCTAATTTATTACAAAAGACTTGAGAATGTTCATCTAATTAGTGATTTTCAAGGGTCTTTACAAGGAATGAGCCCAAATGCCAAAGACAACATAGCATAAATGAAACCACTTGCTTGTGAACATCGAGCTTATTCTTCTTACCCTACTCTACAATAAGAAGACACAATTCTAAGTAAAATGAAAAATCCAATACAACCACTGTATCACCTCAACAAAAACATGAGATGTCCCTATGTGTTTGGTAGCAATCCAAAACAAGGATACATTAAATACCTTGAAAGAATAGGTTGGAAGTTGGAATATCTATCACTATGTGGCTGAAAACTAAATTGAGCTCTTTATGATTGACAGGGCTGATATAAAAGTCACCTTTGGTACATGAATAAGGTAGCCCATCATCAATCCATGAATCATCCTTGTGAACTACAACCTGCCTCTCCTATGCTCCAGTAACATTCCATTTTTGTTGTTATTTAGACCATCTACCCAAGCCCAAAAAGAAAGGTTTTAGAAGGAAGCTCCAAGGTAAACCTGAAAAAAATGTGTTGCCCTCTTTCATTTCCATCTATGAACCTCCACATAATCCATGCCATAAATAATTAGATCTGGAAAAAAAATCAACTCGTAATTTAAGGATTGATAAATTCTTTTGGAAGGATGAAAATTGCTGCCATACATCAAAGATTGTGCATCAATGCCTTCAATGCCACAATCCAACTGTTTGTTTCACTAATCCTCTTGGATAGACTGTGGAAACGGGCACAAGGTTGATCATTCTGGAAATAATTAGCAATTATTGCATTCCATGTCACAACATCTCATTTAGGCATTCTTTCAAACACTTGGTGTGCATTCTCTAAGGGAATTAAAATGTGTCTATGAGGGATTGGAATCTTGTTGGGGAATGAAACACCTCTACTTTGCCATAGAACCAATACTCAATGGACCTTTATTGTAAACTTTGACTCCATGGTGACTACCTAATATCAAGCATTTATTAAGGAGGTTTAAAATCTCGGCTCTCGATATTGCACAAGAGATGCAAGCAGCTTTGCTGGACATTCCTATGCCTTTGACCATTTTAAAGATATAATGATAACAAGAAGTGGTAAATTACAGAAGCAAAAATTAAATTATCTGAAAGTTTAAAAACTAATTTACATGCCTCTCTTTGCTGGGATTTGAATTACGCCTTTGGTGAGTAACAGGAACTTTCCCCACTCGAGCAGGGTCGATATCAGACAAAACGCTCTGTTGAAAACCCCAACCTATAACAATAAGTGAGGAATAATGACATTCAAGATAAATTCATCTACAATATTTGCGCATTAAGCCTGACTTGAACTCTCTTCATATACAACCCAATTTAAAAGCAAAATGTAACCAAAGGATTTTGAGATATTTCCAGAACTTTTAGTCATAGAAGACTGCTACAAAGCCTCTAATACCTTCTTAGCACGTCGATTGAAGAAGGAGCCGATAATGGTTTGCTTCAAGACATTTGATTGAGCCATGTGAATTAGTGGTGTGTTTCAGGGCTTCATGTAGAAGGAAATTGAATATTAGAGCAAACAAAACCAAATGACTCTTCTAACCTATTTGAAAGCCTACTTTCATGTTTTTCAAAGTGGGGCATTTTTTATTCTTCCCCTAAAATATATTTTACCTCATTTTTTAGTACCTCCCATTATACATAATAATAACTATTGTTATAATAAAGATGAAATGAAATTTTTTATAATAAAAATAAAATAAAAAATCACTTTAAGGATGGAACAACTTTGATTAACAATGCAACCTTGGTCCCAGGGTTGGCAGGTGCCGGTGGAGTCTTCTTCAACTCTGAATGAAACAAGATGAAAGACTATGCTTGGGGAATCATAAGAAGGTCTAATAATAGTGCAGAGTGGTATCTCTAATAAAAGGTTTGGAGATTGCAAGGGATGATGGTCTCATAGACTTAGTTGTGTTCGGCAACTCAATGTTGGTTATACGAGATGCAAGGAAATTGGCCAAAAATCGCAAGAGTCCTTCTTCTAAAATCCACCGTCTTCTAAAGTGTTTAGTTAGCAAGTTCAAAACCATAAATTTTCTTCACATTTTGAGATCCAATAACCAAGATGCGGACACAATGGCGAATAGTGGTGTTAGGCTTAACCGCGGAGTTGTTACACCCAACATCTACTCATCATAAGATTTAGTGTATACACCCCTGAAGATATCTTGACTAAGTGATCAACCAGGGAGGATTTGTACCTAATTGTGCTAGGTTTTGAAGGGTCATCGCAGTCTGCACATGAGCAACATGTGACATCGCACCTTGCCCCATTATAGGATGTGACGAGGTCAGTTAGATGGCAAAAATAGCTTCTTCAAGGTCCATCTCGAAGCTTGCTGACTTGGGACCCTATCCCTGACCTCTTGGAGGAGATGGCACTCGGTTCCTAATGCTTTGGAGAGATCCCTTAAGCCTCTCCTACCATCTCTCAACCTATCCTATCCACATCCTATCCACTTAGTCCTATATGAATGAAGCTCACTCCCATCCCAAAGGGAGGAAGGCTATGGTATCTACATGCTGGTGAAATCACTCTTAGAACATCTCCACTCACCTATTGGAGGACTCATACTTCCTTGAAAGGATATAACAATCGGCTTTGTTGGAGAAGGGATACATCATTAAGCCTTGGTTGTAGTTCTATATCTCTATTATGTACTCCTATTTTTGCAGTAATACAAATGCTTTCCATCAATATTGTTCATGTGTGCAATGATATTGAGTATTTTACCTGCTTAACTATTTACTTAGATCTCTTATTGAATAGATATCTTTTACTTGTTTCTCTTGTTTCTTGTCTTGACAGGTCTTGCAGCTTGGATCTGACGACCGCAGGATGTGAAGCAGCATTCAGGAGAAAGGATTGTGAAGTGAAAGGTAAGACGTCTAACACTCGATCCTTAAGTAGATCTAGGAAATGAATTGGTAGTCTGTTCTATTTGTTCTAGACTCACTTTGAGCTAGGGAGATCCTGCTTGCGTCCGCTCAAGTGGATTGTCTGATAACAAATCTGGCGACCATACTGGGGAGTATAGAATCTGGTCAATAGTTGTCAATCTAAGAGTCATTTTCAGCTGATTGCTTGACACAAGCCTTTTTCATTTTTTCCATTTACTTCTTGAGGTTGATTTCACAATCAGATCTTTGTATTGAAGACTCTGTGATGAGTCCAGTTTTTAGGTATATGATAAGCCTTTTTCCGAATTCAAGCTCAAGAAATGGCGAAGAAACACACTCATTTGTGGGAAAAATGTTTTACTTTAATTATTTAATGAATTTGTTTTTGATGATTATTCTTGTATGTTAAAATGCGAATTCAATAAACTAATTCTGTGGAAATCGAGCGTGATTAAGTAGGTTCACGAGCATTAAAGGACAAACACGTAGAATACTAAGGATTCATGCAGCTCGACACCCTGTTTCCTGATTTATAGAGAATGCACTCCTGTTTAAAGGGAATCGACATTTAGACATTTAGTTAAGTTCGGCATTAAGAATTATATAAATATGGACCTCTCAGGTAGCGAGAGGTCTCTGTTGACATTTTTGGAGAAACATTGTTTTACATTTTTGCACTCTTGAGATACTTCTGAGTTACAGACCTTTGTGAAGACATGGATTTTATATTTTAATAGAATATTGATGTTAATTCCCAGCCAGCATTTATAAGTTTCTTTCTCTCTTGAGTGCGGGTTGGGGAGGGCCCCTCCAACACGTAAGTCAGGGGATTTCCATTTTTCAGGTATTTTTCGATTATGTGTTTTGCAGTGATGAAAATTTATACTGCATATGGAAGCATTTGAATGATGTATTTATTCTGTAGTAATTTATAACACGTTCTGTAGTTCAGCAATACGGTTTCAGTAGTCCTGTAGTTGCTTTCTTCCAATGCACATTTTAACCAACGATTATATATGTATTAGCATTGCTTTCGAACGTCATGGTTTAGATCTAAGGTTTATGAATGTTTTCCCATCATGATTAATTGCTTTGATTTCCTAATAATGGATGTGTAGCATGAGATGATTTCACTACAAACTTAGTTTTGATATTTAAAAGATTTAGATCAGAATTCTAGTTTTACGCATAAGTAATTACAGACCTTGCTTCCTTTAATTCAGAATAGATATGTTATGGCATTTCACTTTCATAGTCTAAGATTCACCATTCTGCATTAGATAAATTCATAGGATTATCTCTTTCACTTTCATCATTTTAATTCTTTAAAATAGATTTACTGCTTTTAGCATTTTAATTCTTTAAAACAAATTTACTGCTTTTTAGTATTTTAATTCTTTAAAAGAGGTTTACTGTTTTCCAGTATTTAATTCCATAGTATAAATAGTTTTACATATTGAGTAGGAAACCCTGAAAACATTGATACTGATACTCAACCATGACAAAGATTATCCTATAAGAGCACAGATAGTGCCTGCACCTCTAAAGCTTGTACGTCCCCTGGGTTGATAATTAAAGTAGGTTCTTAGTATAGCTGCCCTCATTAGGCATCCATATTGGGAGCTCACCACTTTTTGGCGTCGCTTCCAGGGAGGTGCTAAATATTTTAGGAGACATCACCTAAAAACAACACAAAAAGAAAACAAAAATCACATAAAATAAAAACATAAATACTTTTTCTTACCAATGAATGCCTCGTCGGCAAAGGGATAGGTTTGGACGCTTTCTACCCAAGCATTCCATGAGCAACAACGGTAATAATAGTTCTAACCATTCTCAGTTTGAATTTCTACACTTTGAAAATGAAATGACTCCACATACGATCCAAACAGAAGCAACTTCACTACCAGTTCCAGCTCGAACACCACAATGGCAAACAAAGAGGAGGAACCTAGGGAGATTTTCACTTTTCCCATTAGCATACCTCTTAGAGATGCCAGGATGAAGACCATCAATCCTAATAATCTACCAAACTTCCATGGTTTGACTTCAGAAGATCCTGACACATTCATGTTTGAATTTGAGGTAGTTTGCAGATCATTTGATTACACTACTGATGCACAAAAGCTAAGACTTTTTCCTTCCACACTGAAAGACCTATCACTTCGATGGTTCATGAGCCTTGAAGGGAATAGTCTCTTTAGCTGGGATCAAATGAAACAGGCATTCTTAGAAAAATATAGTTACTACTGCAAAGCCAAAGATACTAGGGATGAAATCTTTAGGATGCAACAAGGAGAAAGAGAGTCATTAGAAGATTATGTCCAAAGATTCCAACTCAACTACAAACGAGCCAGTCATTGCACCTTGGATCCTGAATCACTAAAACTTGTCCTTCTTAGAGGTGTAAAAGAAGAGAATTTTGAAGTCTTAAATCTTCTAGGAGATGGAGATATATTCCAAAAATATTTTGACCAGATCCTGCAAATCTTCAAAAACTACTCTAAATCTAGGAAAACTAATACACACACATCTACTGGTGGATCAACATCTTCAGGACCAACACTTACAATATCTGACTTAGGAAACCTACTAGACGACATGAAGACTGACATTCTGCAATCTCTGGCCATGCAACTTGATGCCCTTCAAATAAAAAAGAAGCAGGATGAAATTAACCAAGCCTTGGCAGTCTTTTGTCCTCGTTGTAGAAAAAAACATAAGAAGGGGTAGTGCACCTTGAACACAATAGAAGTATGTGGTCTCTGCACGGATGACCATTCCACTGATAAATGTCCCCTCTTACCCTCATGTAAGGCGGCTATTCAAGACCCAGCAGCTGAAGGAGCAATAGAACAACTTTGTTTTATAAATCAGAGGAGGAATAATTTTGTTAGACCTTATCAATAGAGCAATCAAGCCTACTATAATCAAGGACAGCCAAATTGGAACTCTGCACCAACTCCATGGAAAACACGGCCAAATCAAAACCAATGGCAATAGAGTCAACAAACATATCAACCATCCTATCAACAACCATATTATCCACTGTCTTATCCTCAATACCCCCCACCTTTTCCAACCACCACAAATTATACAAATCAATACCCCCATCCATCAAATTGGAGGGAACCATTACAACAGCCACTTATTATGCCACCCCCACAACCTTATCCACCCCCCAGACCTCCACCCATTCTAGACCAACCAATCCCAAATCCTAATAATAACAGACCTCCACAACAGCAACAGGCTTATAATGTTGATATCACACAATTCCATACTTATGTTGTAGACACCATAGAAATAAATGAAATAAACCTACGATCTGGAAAAACGTTGCAGAATACATCCCCACACAACATCCAACAACCTGAAGCTCAAGACCAAACATCAGAACCCTATGTTTAGCATCCAGATGAACTAGAACCTCCTGAGGACGAAACCCAACCACTCCCATGCAATAGAAACCCTCCATTTCCAGAAGAACTAGTTCGAAGTACAAAAGAAGAGGAAGATAATACAATTTTAAATGAATTCAAGCACTTAAACATCCAAATCTCGATTTTACAAGCCATAACGGATGTGCCCATCTGCAACAAATTTATTAGAGAGAATTTCCTAGAGAAACCGGGAAGGAGGAAGCGTGAGCCACCAACTATAAACGTAGTGGGACAATTGGCCGATTTAATGCTGGGTGTCATAATAAACCCTAAATATCTTGATCCTGGTAGTCCTGTAGTAAACGCCACCATAAATAGAAAACAAATAAATAAAAGCTTAATAGATTTGGGAGCTGCGATCAATGTCATGACTAAGGAAACCATGTTATAGCTGGGACTCCAATCAAATGGTCAGACCAACCACAACAGTACTCCAACTAGCAGACACATCCACTGTGAAACCCGAAGGAATGCTAGAAGACATTATGATCAATATTGAATCTTGGGAATACCTAGCTGATTTTATAATAATTGAAATCAAAAGCAAACTTAGTGGCTATCCAATTATACTAGGTAGACCTTGGTTAGTAACTATGGACGCTTACATAGGTTGCCGATCAGGAAATATGACAATCTCCAGTGGACATACCAGGAAGAAGATCACAATCTACCCACCAGCAATGAAATCTTCAGAGTTAGAATATCAAAATTGGACTGATGATTACTAGAACACACCAAATCACAACCTCCGACCTATCCTAACAATTGATGTTGCAATATCACTAAAAGCAATACATTAAGATGGCCATATAGATAGATTTATACAAAATGTATCTTCTAATAATCATGTTATTCAAGAATTTTTTTCCACAGAAACAGGTGATAGTTCAAAATAGAACATGGATGACTTATGGATAGAAGTACTGGAAGAACAGATTGAAAAGGTAAAAGTCATGGAAATTCACCCTGGCAAAACAGTCAACATAAATTCCAATTTGAAACCAGAGCAAGAAAGGAAATTAATGAAGATACTAGAAGAGCAAAGTAAAGCATTTGCATGGACATATGCAGACATGAAAGGAATACATCCTGATATCTGCAAACACTACATTTACATCAAAGAAGGTTCTACTCCTATCAGGAAACCACAAAGAAGGCTGAACCCTACATTAAAAGACATAGTCAAAGTGGAATTACAAAATTTATTAGATGCAGGGTTCATCTATCCAATATCTGATAGTGAGTGGGTCTCACCACTAGTTATAGTACCCAAAAAAGGAGGCAAATGGAGAATTTATGTGGATTACAGGGAGCTGAATAAAGCAACCAAGAAATATCTCTTTCCACTTCCATTTACAGATCAGGTGCTAGATACATTATCTGGAAACAAGTATTTTTCATTCTTAGACGGTTTCAGTGGGTACAACCAAATTTTAATACACCCAGCTGATCAAGATAAGACGACCTTTACATGCCCATGGGGAACTTATGCCTATAGGGTCCTACCCTTTGGTTTATGTAACGCTCCAACAACATTTCAAAGAGCCATATTGAGTATTTTCTCCGATTTTATAAATGACAAAATGGAAGTCTTCATGGATGATTTCACATCCTATGGACAAAAATTTGACCAGGCATTGAACAAACTTGAATTAGTATTAAAAAATGTATTGAAATGAGCTTGTGCCTAAGCAATGACAAATGCAGGATGTTAATGGAAGAAGGCATCGTTCTAGGACATCATATATCACAAAGAGGGATAGAGGTTGATCAAGCCAAAGTATCAGTAATTAGAACACTACCACCACCTGTCAAACAAAGGGATGCGAGAAGTTTCCTTGGACAGAAAAGGTACTACAGAAGATTTATTGAAAATTATAGTAGAATTGCTGCCCCAATGTTTTCACTTTTCACAAAAGACAATGAGTTCATATGGACAAGCCACTACATGACAGCATTTGAAAGTCTTAAGCAAAAAACAATCACAGCACCAGTACTCCAAGGACCAAACTGGGAAATTCCATTTCACATCCACATAGATGCATCAGATAAAGCCATCGGATCTGTGCTTGGACAAGAATGAGATAAGAAACCCTATGCCATATACTATATAAGCAAAAATTTGGCTGGAGTAGAACTCAACTACACAGTCACATAGAAGGAATTTCTGGCAGTCATACATGTAATCAATAAATTCAGGCATTACATCACAGGATACCAAAGTTTTATCCACACTGACCACTTAGCAATCAGATATCTTATGAACAAGCCTAATACTAGTGCGAGAATTATTAGATGGATGCTACTTCTATAAGAATTTGACATTACTATAATAGATAAACCAGGCAAGCATAATGTGGTAGCCGACTTTTTGTCAAGAGTCACACATGGAAAAGATAACGAATTGGTTCAAGATAACTTCGTTGATGAGCACCTTTTTGCCATATCAATAAGAAGCCCATGGTTTGCTGACATAGAAAACTATTTAGTATCCGGAAAGTTTCCAGAACATTACAGTTATAAAGAAAGGACAAAAGTAATAAGGCAAAGTGCCACATATACATGGATAGAGGGCATGCTTTTAAAACAGGAACCGGATCAAATACTTAGAAGGTACATTAGGGAAGATGAAGTACATGACATAATGTATGCTACCCACAATGAACCCTGTGGAGGACAGTATGCTGCAAAAAGGACAGCCTACAAGATCTTGCAAACAGGGTATTATTGGCCAACACTCCACAAAGATGCTTATGAGTATGTGTCCCACTATGATGATTGCCAGAGAATGGGAAAACCAACACAAAAACAAGAGTTGCCACTCCATCCACAAATCTCCTTGGAGGCATTTGAAAAGTGGGGATTTGATTTTGTTGGCCCATTCAACCCATAGTCAAATTAGAATAGCTACATCCTTGTATGCACTGATTACCTTACAAAATGGACAGAAGTAGCAGCACTAGCTGCTGCAAATGAAACCAATGTGTCCAAATTCTTTATTGAGCAGATCTTTCACAAGTTTGGGGTGCGAAGAGAAGTAGTTTCTGATCAGGGCCCACAATTTACATCAAATTTAATTGAAGACTTGATGAAAAGAAACAATGTAAAGCACAGACAGTCATCGTCCTACCACCCTCAAGCAAATGGTCAAGCTGAGGTAACCAATAGGGAATTAGAGAGAATCTTGACAAAAAATGTCCAACTTCACAAAAGGGATTGGGCTGACAGACTTAGTGAGGCATTTTGGGCTTACAATACTACATGGAAAACAACTACAGGATTCACACCTTATGAACTAGTCTATGGAAAAAAGGTCATGTTGCCAATCAAATTTGAAATAAAGACATTAAGAATTACACCAGATTTACATATGGACCTATCATAAATTCAAAAAGAATGCATGCTACTGCTAAATCAACTGGATGAACACCGCCAACAAGCACTTACACATACTGAAATCATCCAAAAACAAAGAAAGAAATGGCATGAACAACAACTAAAGGATGAAAAGTTCAATGAAGGTGATTGGGAACTACTTTACGACTCCAGATTTTAAACATTCAAAGGGAAGCTAACCACTAGATGGCTTGGACCTTACATTATACAAAATATTTATGAAAATGGAGCTGTGAGAATTATTACAATTGATGGAGAGGAGTTCCCCATGATAGTGAATGGGCATCGCCTAAAACTTTACAAGAAACCATAGTCAAAAGAAGAATTTACATAGGTACTCTACCAGCAACAATTGATGCTGATAGAGGATGCGGCAAATCAATGAAATTCAACTTATTTACAATAAAAACAAAAAGAAAAAAAAGAAAAAAAAATGAAAAAAAAAGAGAATAAAAAATTCATAAAAAGTAACAGAAAATTACAGGGCCACGAATATCCCGATGAAAGATCCAACATTACTATTGCAAAGAAAAATATCAACCACAATTCAAGCGAGCCAACAAACTCTCAAACACATTCAGCAATCAAGCGAGCCGGATATGCATTCAAGAAAGCCAACAGAAATATCTACCACTATAGGAACAATCCAAGCACACTCTTCATTTCAACTCTGCCATATCATCACGCGAGCCTGACCATACTTCAAGAGAGCCTGCAATTGATTCAAGCGAGGCTGCCATTTATTCAAGTGGGCCTGCAATTAATTCAAGCGATCCAGATACATTACATATCAGCACTCAAGCGAGCCCGCCATGTCTACATTCAACAATCAGTCATCAACTACTACGGAATTCTTCAAACATGCCATTCCATTCTTTTTCAACATATTCAAGTGAGCCTGCAATTCAATTCAAGTGAGTCTGCAATTCAATTCGAATGAGCCAGATACATTACATATCATACTCACGCGATCCTGCAAGTTATTCAAGAGAGCCAGTCACATACAGCCATGAAATCATCCAAATACGATGTAATACCCCATTTTGACCCTTAGGATATATTAGTTTTTAATGTAAATATTGTATACATGTGATGTATGTTTACTGAGCATGGAGCTCAAAGCCAAGGCCCCGCTAGTGTATGTTCGTATTTTATTTAAAATGGCATAGCATTGGACATTATGTTACCTATGTGCTATTTAGCCATGGAACATTGTAAAAATGATGTAAATAAACATCAAGCAATAAAATACCAAAACTGGCTGTGGATGCAACGAATGAGAAGGGGCCATGTGTATCCACTAGGGAGTGGTGAGGGGGCTATGGGATTGAACCATAAGTTGCAATATGTCACCTTGAGAACCCATTTGACTTTGCTTGCTAACATTTAATTCTGTTGTAAGGAAGTGGTTGAAGAAAACAGTCCATGGCTTTAATGGAGCATGGGCAGCCCAGAAATTTGTATGGCAGAGTATGGGCTCTGTTTTCTTGTACCACAAGTCACTCTACCTCATGGGGATTGCTTCTTACTCATTCCCATTCCATTGTGGAAGTTACCAGCATCATTTTCCATCCAAAAAACGAATTCCTGGCAGTGAGAAAAACCAGAAATCGCAACTGTGCAAGAACCCACGTTTTGAAGAGCCAAAAATGCCCAGATTTGGTATTTGACAATGAAATCCAATGAGGGATCCATAGGTATGAACCTTGGGGTGAAATTGGGAGTATTGGCTACCCCGAAATCCATAGGAAAACCCAGTTTTTGGAGCCCAAAAAACCAATGATGGATTTGAGTTATTCGTTGACAAAATGGTGAGAAATCCAAGTGTGGATGTTGGAACAGAGGATTGGATTGCTTGAATTTAGCCTGAGATGTCTGTAGCTCTGTGGTTGAGTTCATTGGCTTAGCACCCTCCTCCTCTGCTATTTGCATGCTTGATAAACCCAGCTGTGTGCTAGCTTAGCATGACCATTTGAGTGAACCCATGGTTGTGAGTGAGCCTGTCTAGTTCCTCCTTAGTGGATGCACAGCCCAGCTCAGGGGCGATCTATCAGCTGAAAGAATAGAGGCTAGACAGAGATCTATGGTTGGGTGGAACGTTTCTCTCACATAGCCAGTTGTTGGACAACTTCATCTCAAAGATAAGTATTCTCTATGGTTTGAATGATGTTCATTCTGTGGTTTGCCCTGTATGTTAATTTACTCATGTTACTTGGATGAAATGATTATCTTAAGTTAGTTGGAATGATTCTTGTGCATAGCATGAGAATGGGATTGATTATTATGTGGTTGTTTCACTATTTTTCCTGGAAGAAATATGCTGATCCATTCCAGTCCGTGTGTGTGTCAATATGGTTAATTCGCTGTGTTTATTAATTGAGTTGTATTAATTCCATGTTCTGCAATGTCTTAATTAATGACTGTTGTTTACATGCTGATTGCATGATGAAACTATGTGCATACATAGTGTTTAATTCCGCTATGCTTGTTGAGTATGAATAGCTATGCGCAAGTTTTATTGAACCATGCATTTTTAATGAAATTGACTGGATCTGAGTTTTTCCAATAAGCCCGGTAGTTTGGTTAACGTTTCCTTCCTTGCACCAGATTGATGGAAGGGGACGTTACATACAAAGCATCATCACATGAGTCGTATCAACAACTGGCACAATTTTCAAAAGAAGACACTTCAGCAAATTCAAACAGGAAAAAAGGAAAAAGCAGCCCACACACGTAACTACTGACATGCAGAAATCAACTACAGACACCGCCAAATCTACTATAGAATCCGCCATGCATGAAAAACACACCAAATCATAAATACAGGTACGCATACATATCAAGGTAATCTCTAGAACGATTTTATTTTATTCTTAAGGTAAAACATTATCCCACACTACATTCGTTTTTATCCAGCTGAGGACAACTTCTATTTTAAAATCGGCGGCATGGTAGAATGACCTTATTAAGTCATGATCGCTACCTAAGTCCTGTCACCCTCAACAAATCATGATCACAACCCTCATCATATGAAGTACAGAGATCAATCATGGGAAAAAAAGGGATTAAAAATGGCAAGTAAAAGAATGATGGAAAGGATAGGTGCGGAAAGTCAGTAAGTAAAGCTACATAATATTCACAATTTTGCATATAAGGAACCTCTCGGAATTCCTGAGAAGCAGCAAACCAAAAGCTAGTGCGCTCACTCAACCAACATTGCAATCCTCGAGCCTGTAGGCAGAGCCCCGACCAGTTGAGGGTATAAACCATATTCCAAAGTTTTGGTTTTGTCTGATTATAAAGAAGATTCTAAAATGACAAAGGGTTTCAAGAAAAGTGAACCGGAAGATCACAACACAATTTATCAGAGCCCGAGAGTCCTGCAGATCATTCGCAATTCATGCTGGATGCCTTTCATCTTTGGACTAAGAGGATACGATATAAGGGTAGCTCAGGAGTTTGCAAGAAACTTCAAACATATCAAGAATGAACAGTACGTCACCCGAGTAAAAGGGTTACGTATAAAATTGGATGAGGACATGATTGCCAAATACACTGGTCTACCAATGGGCCTGCATTGGAGTAGTAATGACCGGGAGGCAAACCACACAGTAAAAGTAGCATTATTTGAGCAAGGAGAGGTTTATGATGAAGACAAAAATGGAGTCAAAAGACTCTCCATGCCAGCACCATGGAATGCAATGGCTGAAATTGTCCAGAGGTACATTACATGCACTGGAAGGTTAAGTTATGTTCCCATTTTCTATTTTCGTATTTTGGAACTTCTCAGGCACAGGAGTCACATTTCATCAAACGACAACATTATCATTCCGTTTTACCTGCTCCAATCCCTAGAAGAAATGAGCAAGAAGGTGGCTAAGAGAAAAGAGGATGATTTGGCCCATCATGGGCTGATCAAACTAATAGTTGGTGAGGAACTAAAAGCACAGATTCTAGAGCTCTCTTGGGAGGAGTTCATAGTGGTATCTGCTGAGGACGTTCAGAGAATGAAGACTACGCCCTTGCCACCAGAATAAAAAAGTAAGACCACCTCTGTATCAGGGGCAAAGAGAAAAATTGACTTGGACAGTGTGGCCGACACCTTGGTAAAGATAAAACACTCAAGAGAGGACTCCTCCAAATCAGACCCAAGTATTCCTGCTAGTAATCAAGGGTCGAAGAGGCGCAGCAAAAGATTCACACAGGTATCTAAAATCCAAGTCTTCGAGGAGGAAGAAAGGGAACCTAGCCCCTTGGTTACCAATGTGTCTGATGAGGACATTGATCCTTTTGTAGATTAGAAGGATCCCACTACAGAACAAGAAGATTATGAATAAGAAGAGGAAGAAGAGGAAATGAATGAAGAAGAAGAACGGGATGAAGAAGAATAAATGGATAAATAAGAAGAGGAGGGATTACAAAAGCAAGGAAACCTCTAGGGGAATCCTCCAGAACATAATGAAAACCACAAGGTCGTTACCCAACTTGCTAAGGCATGGGAAGAATTGGAAAAGCTCAAAAATGAGTTGGAAACGTTAAGAATTGGTCCAGGAAGCCAGCCCACACCTCCCCTGTTCTCAGCTAAGAAAACAAAAATCCTGAAGATGCATCATGCAGAAGAGCTGCGGCTAGCTGAGCAGAAGAATTCAGTGCTTCAAGAAAAATTGGCCAAGGCACAAAACGAATTAGCCAAAAAGGACTAGGAGATTACCAAATTGAAGGACATTTTTGGCCACTACTGCCGGCAAATATGATAGATTGTGGGACCTCAGACCACCATCGGCAATATATGTAGTGTATATGCAGGAGAAATGGGGTGAATTCTAGCTCCAGAGGTTGAAGCAAGGACTCCCTATTGAGATAAGCACTCCCAAAGAGTTTATGGATGCATCTTTGAACTCCACAGAGCTAGAGAAGGACCAATTGAGTGAATTCTTCTTGCATAATTTTGTAGTTTTTGGCTCTCCCAACTGGTCGCCAAACCCATATGTGGGTGATTTCCAGTTGAGGGCATTATGTTTGTGGATGAACCACGAAATTGAGCGATCCCAGGACTACCATATCTATGTTGCATCCAAATTGCAAACCCCAATGATGATCAGACCAGAGCCAACTCACCCTGAAGGGATAATCTACAACCATAGGATCCTCACCCAGGACGAGGAACTGATCCCCATTCTCCTTACAAAACAGCAAGAGGCTGTGACTCATTTTGACATTACACTCCGAAGCACATAGAAGGAATTTCATGAGTCCATTAAGGAAAGGTGGAGCAGAGTGGCAAACGATCTGAAAGGAAAAGAACTCCACTCCCCCCTCAGGCTCAATGATGCTCTTTTCAAAGCCACACTCTACAAGGAATCTATGGCAAGAAATCAACTCAGATGGATAGGGATGAGGCTGAATCCCCCATTCTTTCTTGCCCTAGTCATCAAGGGATAGATTAATGAAGAGGAAGAGAGGAGGGCATGGGCCAAGGAGGATCATAATTTTGGATATCACAGGCAGGCATGGATCCCTAGGGTGGTAGCATGGGGCATCAAGGAGGTCATCGACGAATTGAATAAGTCAACCAAGGATGGGTGAATCGTTCAAGTATGGAAGAGAATGATGAGTCCAGTTTTTAGTTATATGATAAACCTTTTTTTGAAGTCAAGCTCAAGCAATGGCGAAGAAACACACTCATTTGTGGGAAAAATGTTTTATTTTAATTATTTAATGAAGTTTTTTTTGACGATTATTGTTGTATGTTAAAATGCGTATTCAATAAACTAATTCTATGGAAATCGAGTGTGATTGAGTAGGTTCACGAGCATTAAAGGACAAACATGTAGAAGACTGAAGATTCATGCAGCTCGGCACCCTGTTTCCTAATTTATAGAGAACGCACTCATGTTTAAGGGGAATCAACATTTAGAGATTTAGTTAAGTTCAGCATTAAGAATTATATAAATATGGACCTCTCGGGTAGCAAGAGGTCTCTGTTGACATTTTTGGAGAAACATTGTTTTACGTTTTTGCACTCTTGAGATATTTCTGAGTTACAGACCTTTGTGAAGACATGGATTTTATATTTTAATAGAAGATTGATGTTAATTCCTAGCCAGTGTTTATAAGTTTCTTTTTCTCTTGAGTGCTGGTTGGAGAGGGCCCCTCCAACACGTAAGTCAGGGGATTTCCATTTTTCAGGTATTTTCTGATTATGTCTTTTGCAGTGATGAAAATTTATATTGCATATGGAAGAATTTGAATGATGTATTTATTCTGTAGTAATTTATAACATGTTTTGTAGTTCAGCAATACAGTTTCAGTAGTCTTGTAGCCGTTTTCTTCCAACGCACATTTTAACCAATGATTATATATGTATTAGCATTGCTTTCGAACGTCATGGTTTAGATCTAAGGTTTATAAATGTTTTCCCATCATGATTAATTGCTTTGATTTCCTAATAATGGATGTGTAGCATGAGATGATTGCACTACAAACTTAGTTTTGATATTTAAAAGATTTAGTTCAGAATTCTAGTTTTATGCATAAGTAATTACAGACCTTGCTTCTTTTAATTCAGAATAGATCTGTTATGGAATTTCACTTTCATAGTCTAAGAATCACCATTCTGCATTAGATAAATTCATAGGATTATCTCTTTCACTTTTAGCATTTTAATTCTTTAAAATAGATTTACTTCTTTTAGCATTTTAATTCTTTAAAACAGATTTACTGCTTTTTAGTATTTTAATTCTTTAAAATAGGTTTACTGTTTTCCAGTATTTAATTCCCTAGTATAAACAGTTTTACATATTGAGTAGGCAACCCTGAAAACATTGATACTGATACTCAATCGTGACAAAGATTATCCTATAAGAGCACAGATAGTGCCTGCACCTCTAAAGTTTGTACGTCCCCCGGGTTGATAATTAAAGTAGGATCTTAGTACAGCTGCCCTCATTAGGCATCCATATTGGGAGATCACCACTCTTAGCTGCTTTCTCTGAGTTTATACGACTCATTCCCAAACCATTCCATGGTTCATTGCTGAGAGATCTGATTCATTTTTGAATCTAGACTTCGCTTGTTGCACATGGGCAGTGGGAATAGAGCGACATTGTGTCATTTTGGGTCTCTGTTCTTTACCTGTTAGTTACTTGTCGCATCCCTTGCATTGGTAAACTGCAACATCATCTCACTTCCCATGTAGGCAAACTGCGACGTCGCCCTGTGTACAAGAACAGAGTGCGCCGATTTGTCAAAATTTGGCATGCATGCATCTCCTTTCCATTTGACAGTCTGGACTTTGGTTTGTTGTATGAACTCCCTTTGTGCTGCAAGATCCAGCCAGAGATCCTGTTTTGATTTGTGTTTTGAGTGTTTGGTTTTGTTTGGATTGATTTTGGGTTCCGTCTTGGACAAGCTTGAAGACTAGTAGTGGTAGATACTCTTGTCTCCTCCACCTTCATCTACTCACCCTTGCATTCCTTTCCTTCCATCCCTGATCTGATCATTACATTAGATCAGCTTCCAGACCTTGTTCTCATCATTGTTTGAGCTTTGCTTGCTACTGCTTGATTTTGATTTAAGTGTGCCTTTCAGCTTGATTGAGTGCTTGTCTTTTCTTGAGTTTTCTGAGTGTACTAGTGCTGCAAGTAGTGTTTTCTTTCCAGTCATTGAGATCTGAAAGCTTAGTTGCTATCAAGTCTATTTTGTGATGCATCCATTGAAAAGTTAAAAAGTGCTTCTTTCTCATCATTTCTTAAGCATTATTGAAGAAAATTGTTGTGCATTGGAACGTTTTCGTTTGTGTTTTGGAAAGATTGAATGAATGTATAATCTGTTGTGTTTTTTCTCGAATTATGAATTGCTCATTTTCTTGAAAGACTCAAAGTACGCTTCGATTTTTGCAAAATTGATTCCAGGCTAAGGAAAGATAGATGCATTTTTAATTTGTATTGCTTTTAGACCATTGAAAGTGAAATTGAAAAACTTGCATATTCCATTTCAGAATCCTCTCTTTTCATTACCTAGTTTCGTTTTGCTTTGAAAAGAAAAAATATTGTGATTTGGATAGTAGTGTTGTGATTTTTTGTGTTTTGTTGAAAAAAGGAAAAGAATACTTTCATAGTCAAGTTTTGTTTGAATAGGGATTGTGTTGCATTGTGTTGTTTTGACAATACTATTGGAAAAATATTTCTCCTTCCCATAGCTAGAATTCATTGAAAGAAAAGAATATTTCGTGCCTAGAGTTAGGACTTGCATTATGCTTCCGATTATGTACTCACCTCATGCATTCACATAACCGTTCGAGATAAAATTAACGGTAGAACTAGGTAAAATTTTTAGCAACTTGTGTGTAAGTTAGAGACGTGTTCCGGCGTCGTTAAGTGTGGTAGCTATAGTTATTTTCCATCACTGTATCCCAGGGGTATTGTATTCTTCCACGTACTTATCGGTATATCGAGCTCCTTCACGTACCCACCAAGTACCATAATCTATACTTGGCGTATATCAAACGGTGTATCACGTACTCGGTAGTATATCAGAAGGTCTCTTGCCAAACCGTTGTGCATTAGATAGCACCACTACGGATTTGCACTCCCACGTACCTTGCGTATATCGGGAGACACCACTAGGATTCCTGAAACCAACTGAGTTAACCATTTGGCCGTCTTGGCAAAGCAATACACCGAGAACAACACTCGGGGACATTAGCACGCACATACTGTCCAGGTAATCGGGTATGCAGGCAAGGGTACGGTCCCAATCCTCCTTGTCGTGTCATATTGTTGGACCTTGTAGTATATCACGGTTTGTGATGCCTTGATAATCCCGTGAGGTTCCAGACTTTTGAATCCACTCTGTCACATAAGTTTGCTTGTTTCCTTAGTTTGAGTAGGTTTTTCTGGACTGCTTTTCTTTTAGCATACCCTTAGGAGAAACATTGTTTCAGCCATATTGGCTGATCATCCTGACTCTCTGGTGGATTTTCCCTAAAGAAGATCCCGTATGATCTTAAACTTATCACCCAAATATCCCCTTAATCTGTAGGTTATTTCAAGGGTAAGAATGGATCAGCGTAACATGGTCATAGTTACTGAAGTGGAAAACCCCACTCTGAATGTTGGAGTACTTTTGTTTCCACAAACTCCTCTGGATTCACCTACCTCTCATCCACCGCAGGATGAAGGAGCACAAACCCCCACTTCACAAGACCTTTCTCCCATCATCTAGGGAGAACCTGGATCGTTGGAATGGATAAACTGACCCCAAGACAACGCTACAACAGCTGTTGGTCCTTCAACAGCATATTGGACCTCTTCTACAAACCACCCAGTGGCTCATTTTTCCATTTCCTCACCACCTAGTGGGACTACTCCGGATGACCCTTTAGCCTACTTTCGTGGCCAATTAACTCACTTTCATTCCATGGCTGAAGATTTTCGGCAGTCAAGTCTCGAACGAAGGATTAAAGACCCATCGTTACCCCCTTACCGACCCATCCCAGATCATCCAATATCTTTTGGATCACCGGAACAATCTTCCCACCACGAGACCACTAATAAGACTGGTCAACCCTCACAAGAGTCCAGTCCTGCACCCCAAGTGAACCAACCGGTGGAAGGACAACAGTCCAACACACTTGTCACTACCACAATTACTTTACCAGATCCCCCCCCACCTCAAAATTCAAGGGGAGGATATTCCATTCCCATGGATTATCTGATCGGTAATGTTATTACTACGGTAGCTAGTCAACAATGTACATTGGTTTAACCTTTGAATAGTGGTCAACCTGTTGTGGCTGAGGGGAAACCCCCATTTCCTAACCAGAACATAGGCGGTGGAATCCCCAACAGACCTTTCGTTGGACCTCCCCAACCCGCTAGACCATCCACCGTGGGATTATCTCATGTCAGGGACCCATCCAATATAATTCAACTCTCATGGAGTCAAGCATATCCAGGTTCTATTAACCCTGCACTGGGCCAACCTATTCCCGGAAATGTACCATACGGGATACCTTATCCCGGGAATCCATGCACTCTATGGGGGAAACAACCTGTGTTGCAACATGAACCCCAACCGACTATCCCTCAAGTACCACCACCCTCGATCGGCCCTCCCCCACCTCCTGCTAAAGGCGATGGGCCCCCACCTAACCTCGATGGAGTCCCACCTCATTTCACCAACTATATCCCTCACCCTTCTGGTGGTGGCGGGAATGGTCCACCACCCCCTCCTGGCGGAGGTGGCGGGGGACCACCCTATCATGGTGGAGGAGGACATTTCCCTTCGGGTGGCGGAGGTGGTCCACCACCCCCTCCAGGAGGAGACAGTGGAGGACCCCATTACTATGGTGGCGGCGATGGCGGTGGATACCCTCATCCTTTCGGCAGCGGAGGTTGTGGGGGCCCCCATCCTTCTAGCGATGGAAGTGGTCCACCACCCCGTCCAAGCGAAGGTAGTGGTGGGCCGCCTTATTATGGTTATGGACCCCCACCTCCTCTTGGTGGTGGTGGCGGACCTCCACCCCCTCTTGGTGGTGGAGGTGGACCCCCACCTTATTGGAATGGACCACCTTATGGTGGCGGACCCTCTTACAGTCCGGGTGGCACCCCTCCCTATGGCCAGTTTCCTCCTGGTACACCTTACGGTTAGTCTGGTCCTTACATGCAATCCGTATTATCAATACACGCAGCCTAACCTGTAGCTGCCATTCCTTACTACTTTGGACTTGCCTGACCTATCCTGTTTAACCAATGATCCTATTTACCACGGATCTAACTGGCCACCAATTCCAGTGAAACTTCCATCTGATATCCCTAAATTTGATGGCAAGCCGGGTGAAAACCCTAAAAACCACGTGATGACATACCACTTATGGTGTTCATCTAATTCCTTAATGGATGATTCAATTCGCCTTAGATTGTTTCAAAGGACTCTCACCGGTTCGGCTGCCAAGTGGTATGTTGAGTTGCCACCCCACTCTTTTCCTGATTTTGGTTCTCTTGCCATGAACTTTTTGATGCATTTCCAGCTGCCCATACGGTATGAAACTGGTACCGAGCTTTTAACCTCGCTCTGTCAAAATATCGCCACTCATCTTTTGGATCATATCCACGAGTGGCGAAGGATATGACGTCTCATTAAAGCTCCTATTCCAGATCAGCTCCTGGCAAACTAGTTTACAAAATCCCTCATCCCTACCAAAGCAAGAGATGTCACCATGCAAGGTGTTCTCACCGAAGAATAAGCCATCGCAAGTGCCCATGTACTAGACCTAGTCTACACTCAATCCGGCACTTTGTTTGATATTCTGCCTGATGCACCCCATGACGTTAATGACCTGACGAAACCGCATAAGGGACTCCAAACTAATGGAATCATTGGTTCCCTTAACACCCAGCCTACTTCTAGCACTGTTGGATCATCCAACCTTCACGGTTCCTCCACATTACCGACTCAGGCTGGCCACAGCACCACCGAATCCACCACTCCTGCTCTAACTGAAGAGGTGAATTCTGTCCAATCAGCTTCATCTCAGAAGCATGGCAGTAAAAAGAAGAACAAGGGGAAACCTAAAAAGTCTTCCACCCAGCACGAACAAAAGATCACTCCTGACGATACCAAGCAGAAATGGAAACTAAAGTATCCTTGTTTATTGTGTGGAGATGACCACTTCTCCAAAGAATGTCCCCATAGAGACGAAGTACAAAAATTTCTTAGGGGTAAACCAACTCCCGCAGTCCTCAACGATCCATTTCCTACTCAGAACCAGCAGATGATCGCTCAACCCCCTACGGCCCAGGGGGAACCATCCAATACCGTGCATGTTCTCATGGTGCGTAATGAGACGATCAATTTGAACACTCGCTCGCGATCTTACGAACCGGTCCCTTCGAAGGAATCCACTGGAAGTAATGCTGAAAAAGCTTCTGACTCCTTAACTGATGTCACTATACCTTCAACTTCTCTCACCATTGAGAATCCATCCTTAGACTCAATATTGCGACTGCCCAAGAGTACGATTCGAAAAGCTGTTTTCAATCCTAATGCTCAAGCGGCACAAAATTACAATATCGTGGAAGACTTGCCACAAGCTCCTTGCGCCATGTCTGCCCTAGAATTTTTGCAGAATTGTCCTAATCAATGCAAAACTCTCCTTGCACCCATCGGTGCAGTTGACCCCGATTCCTCGAATACCATCATGTTCCGACTTGACCACTTCAAGCCGAGGCTCTCCCACCAGCTCGCATTCCAAGTGTCTGTGAACATTGCTGGGAATATTGTCCATCGTACCCTTTTGGATGAAGGCGCCTCCACTTCTGTCATGTCAATCACCTATTGGAGAGCCATTGGCTCCCCCGAATTGAATCCTTCTCCTACCATGTTGAAAGCATTCGATGGGCATGGCTATCAACCTCATGGACTCTTACGAGCTCTTGCAGTTGAGTTGGGCGGAAAGACCATAACCGTTCACATGGAAGTGGTCTCGGCCCCGATAGATTATAATCTCTTGCTTGGTCATAATTGGTTTTACGCCATGCAGGCGGTAGCCTCTTCAGTCTTCCACATAGTACAATTCCCCCACCAAGGACAAATTGTTACTATCGACCAATTAGATTTTTGCGCACCAGATGCTACTACTCATCCTGGTGACCATGTTCCTTCCATTGGACAAATGTCAAAACAGTATGAGAGTATAGGGGTTGGCCTTTTGAAGGATTCATCTCTCATGGGCATTTTTCTGGCAATGGACCCCCCTAATCATGTCGCTATGGTGAACATGATCTCCATAGAGATTTTATCTTACTCTACCGATACTTGGATTGTACCAGATGAAGCTATAACACACCTACTTGGAGATATAATGCCTCCTTCACCCACTGAACGTATTTACGGGGATATCCAATCAACACCGGAGGACCATTTAACCATGGCCTCTCCATCCTATTCTCTACAACGGACGTCCTCTCTACCTGATCTCTTACTTTGGACTTTTCATTCATATGAGTCCATTATGGAAGTTATGAATATTGACGAAGGTCCGTGGGATGATCTCCACCATAGGTCATCTTTTCTTCCTCCTTTGGAGTACATAGAGGACAACATTCACACCCTCTTTTCACTAGACACCTACCCGTTCCCTCATTCCCCCATTCTTACATGTCTTATGGACACAGAGGGAAACTTGGCCAACATTGAGCCAACCACCTTGGTAGAAATCTCGGTGAAACCTGGTATAGTGGAACACAGTCACATAGGCCAGAAGTGTTCCCCTGAAGAAATAGATGCTAGCATGGCCTTATTCAAGCAATTTCAAGATGTATTTGCTTGGTCCTATGAGGAGATGCCTGGGATAGATCCTGCGATTGTTTCTCATGAAATAAAAGCCTATCCCGATGTCAAACCTGTACGGCAAAAGTTGCGACTGGTACACCCCTGGAAGATGAAGGAAATCAAGGTTGAGATTGAAAATCTCTTAAATGCTGGTTTTATTTATCCTGTCCCATTGATGGATTGGGTCTCAAACGTCATCCCTATGAACAAAAAGTAGGGTACCATTCGTGTCTATGTCGATTATTGGGACCTTAACCGGGCTTGTCCAAAAGACAACTACCCAACCCCCTTCATCGACCAGATTATCGACAATAGTGCCAGAAGCATCATCTTCTCATTTATGGATGGCTTTTCTGGTTATAGCCAGATTGAGATCAACCCCGCCGACCAACACAAGACGGGTTTCATCTGCCCGTGGGGAACATTTGCATACCGCAAACTCCCATTTGGCCTTAAAAATGATGGCGCCACATTTCAGCGGGCTATGTCGTATGCCTTCCATGACATTAAGGACGTTGTGGAACCTTAGCTGGACGATCTCCCTACTCATTCAAAGCAGCGCGAGTTCCACATTGATCATCTGACGACCATTTTCCTTAGATGCAGACGGTACAATATCCATCTGAATCTTCATAAGTGTATATTTTGCATTGAGTCTGGATGCCTCTTAGGATTTATCGTTTCAAAGGATGGGATTCGCATTGATCCCTTAAAGGTGGAGGCCATCATCAACCTGCCACCCTCGACTGATGTGACCGAACTTCAAAGTCTCCAAGGGAAAGCGACTTATTTAAGACGTTTTGTTTGCAATTTCGCAGAGAAGACTCAGGGGTACATGAGACTGCTCAAGAAGGATGTCCCATTCATTTGGGACAACCAAGCTCAAAAATCCTTCGACAATATCAAACATGCCATCACTCATGCCCCTGTGCTCCAACCTCCCAATTATTATCGAGATTATATCTTATATCTCACCGCTTTTGCTACCACTATCGCCATGGTTTTGGTACAAGAGGATCAAATGCCCAGGAACATGTAATATACTATGCAAGTAAGGGCCTTGCTAACACTGAAACTAGATATTCACATGTCAAAAAACTAGCATTCGTGGTGGTCGTCGCTGTCCAAAAGTTCTGACACTATATCTTGCTCCGCACCACCACCATCATCGTAGACTTGAACCCCATGTATGACGTCCTGACATGTCACGTGCTTGGGGGCAAGTATTCATGCTGGATCGTGATACTGCAAGAATTTGATATTCTTTTCAAGAAAGCCAAGTCAAAAAAGTCTTTGGTGTTTGTCGAGCTAATCTATGACCTTCCCCGTCCTGATGCAGAAGTTGAGCACAATGACTCTTTTCCAGATGAATCATTGTTTCTCATCAGTACGACCGATCCATGGTATGGAGATATCTCATTATATCTTCAAACCCAATGCTTCAACTTTCACCTATCTCACGATGACCGTCGTAAGATACGCCACCATGCGAAGTATTATTTAATCATCAATGATACTTTGTATCACCGTGGCATTGATTCAATTCTTCGACGTTGTCTCACTCACGATGAAGCTGAACACGTTCTGAATGACTGTCACGCTGGGGCATGTGGCGGTCACCTCTCTGGGATGGCTACAGCCCAGAATATTTTGCGCGCAGGATATTATTGGCCTACCATCTTCAAAGATTGTATTGAGGCCGTAAAAAAATGTCCTCCTTGCCAACACTTCCATATGAAGAAGCGCACCCATCCCGCCCCATTACACCCGGTTATTGCCGTGGGCCCCTTCGCAAAGTGGGGCATTGAATTTATGCATTGTAAGCCTACCTTGGCTGAGGGGCATAGTTACATCATTGTAGCTGTGGATTACTTTACAAAGTGGGCTGAAGCTATGCCTACATACCAGAACGATGGCAAAATCGCCGCACTCTTCATGTTCAATCATGTAATAGTGCAATTCGGAGTTCCTCAGGCGATTGTTACCGATCATGGTTCCCATTTTCAAAACCATATGATTGATGAACTGAGCGATAGGTTGGGTTTTCACCATGAAAATTCAACACCCTACTACCCGCAGTCCAATGGACAAGTCGAGGCCATTAACAAAGTCTTGAAAACTATGGTCCAAAGGATGGTAGGTACGTAGAAATCCAATTGGCATAACATGCTCTCTTCAGCATTATGGGCCTACAGAACCTCTGTTAAAACCACCACAGGTTTCACTCCTTTCCAACTAGTCTATGGATTGGAGGCTGTCCTACCTATAGAGTGCAAAATCCTGTCTCTATAACTTGTTGTCGAACTTCTTCCTAATACTACTGCCGAAGAAGAACGTCTCCTGCACTTAGAGAAACTTGACGAGTCCCACCGAGATGCCGCTCTTGCTAATGAAGCGCACAAGAAACACATCAAAGCCCAATACGACAAGTCAGTTGAACCTCGTATCTTTAACAAGGGTGACCTAGTCCTCACTTATGACCAGAAGCACAAAAAACTAGGAGCAAGAAAGTTCGAATCCATGTGGCATGGACCTTACATTGTCAAACATGTTTTGGAAAAGGGAGCTTATGAGCTTGAAGACTATGACAGAATCTCTTTGGGTGAACCCCGCAATGGGATTTACCTGAAGAGATATTATGCCTAAACTCGTCACTCTTAGACTTTCTTGTATATATTGTACATGGCATGTTTTTTGTGTTTTTTGTGTGCTGTGACGCTTTCATTTTTTACTGTCTTTAGATCTTGTTTCCACTCCTTATACCATGTTCTGTCTGCGTGTGCAGATGGCAACATGCTATGGATTCGCGGACGGCGCCAGTCGGCATACCCGTAACCTTGCTTCAGCAGCCTGGATACTATATTCCCCAACAGGTGAGCTTATTATCTCAGGAGGAAGTTTCCTAGGGTTTGCGACCAACAATGCCGCAGAATATCAGGCAGTAATCAGAACCCTAGCTAATGCCATTTCCTTGGGTATGAACCACATTGTCATCCACATGGATTCTCAGTTAGTGGTTTCCCATCTTAACCGGGTTTACGCCATTCGTGATCCCACCTTACTCCGTCTCTTCAGACGAGTACATCTCCTGGAAAGGTCATTTGAATCCGTTCAGTACCTGCACATTCCACGAGAGTTAAACACAGTTGCTGACTCGATGGCCAACTTCATTTTGGATTGGTACATCACACACACATAATATTCATAATATGTAAAAGCATTCATGACATGTAAATAATGTAATGTATAAAAGCAAACATGTAAACAAGATCACATCACTCATCATTTTAAAAACACATAATGTATAAATCGATGAGAATGTTTGTATATATATATATATATATATATATATATCACTCAAAAGTTGTAACATCTCAAAATTTCATAAAAATTTAAAATTTTTGATAACAGCCTTAATTATGATAATAATAATTGCGGAAATAAATATTGTGATTATGATAGCATTAGTTGTGTAGTTGTTAGTACTAAACATGCTTTAATTTCTATCTTAATAGCAGTAAGATAATGACAGTTGTTATCACATAACTAGTAACATGATTATGACGACAATGAAATAAACAGGTTGGAAAAACGATATGACACTTTCTCTTTTGCAAAGATACTAACATTTTGACTTTGCTGCATAAGGGTGTCCTATGAGGTACCCTGGAGCTTACTTAGCTGCAAAGCTAACGCTTATTGAATGTCCTATGTGCAGACGACAGGTAAGAATGAAGTACATGTAGTTCAATTTCAACATCATAAATAAATAGAATATTATAATTTCTGTTGCGAATCTTCAAAAGTGAGCAGGTATGGGTTTCAATGCTACACTTACTGTTTTAAGCTATAGTCTGACAACTTCATGATGTTTAATTAATGTCATCTATATACGTCATTCTGCTGATGGTTTTGTTATTGTACTAGCTAGTTATAAAGTCGTCATTATCTTTCCATCATTGATGTATTACGTACTGCAAAGTCATTAAATGCTTGAATGAGAGAGTACAGTAAGCACACAAAGAACTTAGTTAACTTTTATGTTAGTCCTTGTCACTGTATTCATTGGAATGTCTATCTCAAGACTATTTAAAGAATTTATATAAATGCCAACAGTATCACCAAGTTAGTGTTAAAGTCTAAAGTGTACGGACCTCTCCAATTATAGTTCTGTAATGTCAAGCAGAAAGAATAATTATAAGCTTTTATGACTTATTTGAAGTAATGTTTATTAAAATTCTAAATCAACTTGGTGCCTATTGCTATCCTAGCAACTATTATATAAACCCAATATTTAATAATTAAAAAGAGAATACAAAACTTACCTATGGAAAAAAATAAACTTCTATGTATTTAAAAAGCGACCTAGACCTTTAATAAAACGGTGGTCCAACATAACATAGTAAGTTAACATGCCATATTAATATGTTGTTTAACATGGTTTAAATTATATATATCATAAGTCGAATTATCATAGCATAACAATAGTATTGTGAATGTATGAATAACCAAAAGAACTATATCGTGTTTTCCCAAGGTAATAACAGGCATGAATGTTGGCAGGGTTTGATTGCTGAGTCATTAATGTGATAAGATCATTGAACTGTAATGGAGAATACCCTTTGAATCTGCATTGAAAGCTTTGATATGAAATTCAGGTGATAAGGTTCGTTGTCAATCCACGTATGGTAATATCATTGTAATGGTGAACATTGAGACCACCATGTCATTGTTTTGAGTTAGCCTCCCTCCGAGTTGGACGTTCAGAATGATCTAGCGTGAGCCACTGTGGCATTCCCATAAGTGTGAAGTGATAGTGTATCGAATGCATGAGTTGCTCGACCCAATGCAAAGTGTGTTGGCATAAGCCTGATCGTTGATCAACATTGATATGGATCGTCGGATCAAACCCTAGTAAAAGGATCGAAGTTTGTTTTAAGAGTTTGGTGAATGAGGGTTATTGTCTCCATTTTTTTCGATTTATGGCCGACAGGCTGCCAAATTTTTAGCATAAACTTTGTATGAGGTTCGACCTCGGGACCTTTGGTATGAGAGGGTTACAGTTGCTCTCCTTCTGCAACAGTGTCATTTGATAGACTGTAAAATTAGTTTGTATGGTTGATGGTTGGTAGTTATGGAAACTCATCGTTATAGTTTGAGTCCACATTTTTCCTGGTGTAAAAGGACCGAGGTTTCTCGTCTCGTTTTAGTGTGGGATCATCCTGTAGCTGGTGCAAGTGGAATGCTTTGGTGCTTAGAGCAATGTAAGTTCTTCTATAACGAATAGCAATTCTTTCAAAGTATTTTCATCTTTCAGTTTAAAAGAGGTAATAGTCATCTAAGCCATCATTTTTGTGTCAGTTGTAGGTTATGAAGGTGTGTTTCGAGTGATGGTTTGGTAAAGTTGGAAATCTTTCCAACGGTAAGCTCCGGGTCTTCCCATAAACCCTTGTAGGTGCTCTGTAACTGAGGTTGATGGGGTTTCAAGAATGGAGTTGCAGGTCTTGCTGTGACTCGTCGTGGTTGTTTATTCAAATCTATGTTTTAAAAACATATTTTTCTTGTTGCCAAGACTCTCGTTTGATTAAATGATACTTGGTTTCTATTCTTTGAAAATTGATGTTGTCGACTGGAGTTGTAACTCATCGATACTTAATGTTTTGGACTCATTTCACTGTTGAAAAACTTGGGCAAACCCTGTATGATTTTGTTTGTGAAAAGTTGTAAATTATCATTCTGAGAAACATGACTTCATTGGTTAAGTTATGAAAGAAGAATAGAGCCGAGGGCTTGTCTTCTATGTAAACTATGTTTTTCCCTTTCGGCAATAAAAGAATGCATGTTGTTTATTCTGTGTAATCGTCTATGTTAATCGACTTAATATTGTAGGTTATTAATGTGGATTTCAAACTAGACTAGGGTTTAATAACTTTGTCGAATTTGAGGAGTCTGTAGAATAAAGTGTCGAATGAATTTCAAACTAATAACTTCACCCATACTATGTGTCAAACGGGTTTGTATTGAACAATTTAAAATTGTAGAGTGAAATCGTAATGTTACGAGCTAGGGTTTGTGAACAATGTTGTAGGTAATAACTGTGTATAGTATAACCGTGAACTGATTTGTCTCTTTGTCTTCAGATATGACAACAGGTCATAATCTCGTTGGTGTTTTTGTAAATAGAGATCAAATTTTGGATAAACGAATTGTAAAAGGATTTTGGCTTGAATCGAAATCTATGTAAAAAGTAATATTTCTATTTGTAGTACAATAATATGGAATACAAAGACCTAACTTAAGGTGTGATAGAATCCAAATTTTATTTGAATAATAAAACAATTCATAATGTAATTGTTTTGGCTAAAGTTTAAGTACTCTCTCGAAGATAGAAACTATAAAATGTATGATGTTCTAAATAGTAGAGAATTCGATTGTAACGAAAACAAAAAGGTCAAACCCTAAGTTGTGTTAGTTTGATTAACTACTGAAAACAATAACTTATCAGCAATAGAATGTTTATATTATCTCTATTATTTGTTTGAACTGTAAATTTATGAAAATGATAAAATAAGAAATGAAAACAGTGTGTGTGCATGTGTAATGTGAAGACTGGGAAATATAGAATGACTGTGTAATGCTTATGTTTGCAGCATGTAAGTAATGATGATAATACTGTTTTAATTTGAAGCTATGGTATAAACATGGTTTGTCGATTTTTCATTTGAATACTTACACAAACTAAAAGAATGAGCAAACTATAATATATATACATAGAGAAGAGAACAATACTTATATTTTATGAAACAATGCTGTAGTTTAGGACCATTTTATACAGTAAATTTTACTACCGGAAAAATATAGGGCAAAATAGTAAAACATAATTCGATCACTGTTCTATCTATTCGAATCAATGTCATTTTCCTATCCTCTAATCTATTTTTAATTTGCATATATCTACTAGAGTACGATGCTTCAAAACAACATGTGGAAAAATAGAGATATTGGTTTATCAATTCAATTTCAACATTAAACTTAAACATTCTGACTTAAAACAATTCTAGGATTAGATTCTTTTTCGAAAATAGGAAAACAGAAAATACTAGTTAAACAGAACAAAATTATTTACTGGGAATAAGTTAGAAAATCTGTAGGGCAACAAACAGCCCAAGAAGACTGTTCCACCCAACCAATTCTTGAAAACAGTCAAATACTGTCTTAGGACCCCCGAGCCTGTTCACTGAACCACCAGGAGGAAGAAACTCAGGAAATGGGACTTCTTCTTGCTGTAGCAAATAACTTCAAAATCCTCAATAGTTAGTAGTCCCATAGATCTGCACCAGCATCTATGGTTCTTATCAGCAATGATGCAGACTTAAGATTACAGTCACCACTAACCTTCCTATTCGAATCTCTCTTGTGATCACCTGATTCACATGAGGAAAATATTCTGCAGAAATATTGATCAAGAGATGCCTGCTCGATTCGAATTTTCCTTTATAGGCTGCCTAGGCCTTTTCAGTTCTTACTGGGTCATTAAATGAGTTGCCTGCTCACTCCCTCCACCTGGGGGATGATGCCTTATTTTTAGGGGTTGTTGTCCCATAACCAACAGCTAGTGGTGAAGTGAATTTGCTACCATCTGTCCCATACCTTCCAACAGCTTCCATCCCTCCTAGTGGGACAGTGAACACTCATTCAACAGTCCTCTTGGGTGTTTGTCTCCTAATTAATTTATTTAAATAATAATATTCAGTAATTACATTCATCCATGATCAAAACTGATCATAATTACAAAACTTTGTAATTTAAATTAACATAAAGTATTTTGCAAATAAAATAATAATTCTCAGAAATTTGGGTAGGTGACAAAAGTAGTGCTGATACAAAATATGAAGCACGGTGGCTTTCAGTGAGTCTCTACAAAATATGAAGCATTGTAGCTTTCAGTAGTACAAAATCTGAGGCCTCTAAGCTCTCAGTACAAGTATAATAGTGTCATCAGGCCTAACGCCTGACCCGTACACCACCCCTAGCACGGACATCCCACTATTGCTAAGTAAGGAAGCAATCCATGGTCCTTGCTACCTTCTGGAGTAGGGAATTGAAGCGTACAGATGCTCCAACCCCAAACCTATGCATAGGTCTAGACAGGTCATCTATTGCTGGCTCAGGAACCTCTACTATCAGCTGGGACAAGTTCCTGTATACCTCCTCCATCTCCTCGATGGCAGCCTGAGCACCTGGGGGCACAACTGCTTCCCCACCTCTGTCTCTCCTCGCCATAAGGGAAAGACCTACCGGTCTTACGGGCCCCACATCTGCACACACATGTTACATACTTGTCAGCACTGCATCAAAAAAATGATAAATATGCAAAACTAAAAGTACAAGGGTTTTTGTTCTCACCTATGTCACTCCATGCTGCATCCTCGGGTAGCACCAAGTCAAGATCCTCTCTCAAATACGTACCACTGTATGGGAAGTCCTCAACCATGAATAACTGGCCTTCTATCCAGCTGAAGAACTCAGGACCAAAGCTGATGATAGGTCCTCCACCATGGCGGGTCATCACCTCAACCCATCTGAGCATGTGGGGATCTCTAGGCTCCCTGTCATCTAGTACCACTTGTGGAAACAAGAGAGGGATCCACTCCAAGAGGAATGATACCATGATCGATACATAACCAAACTGCTTGAGCCCTCCCCACCGACACTTGGTCAGCTAAGCTCGGAGGTTTGCAAGGAGACCCTTGCACCAGTTGAAAACCATGGGGGACATGCAGTTCTCCGCATAAAGCATCTGAGTCTGAGTAGCTGTGTGTGGGGCTTGGCTACCCACCACTCTAGTAATGGTAAACAGTATGGTACGCAGTGGGTGGCTCACCACATCCCTGATAAGGATCTTCCCATTGGAAGATCGAGCAGCAGCGGTACAATGCTATGACACCATGTCATCAAGTGTGTGGTCACTGGCCCGTGTTCCAGTAAGAGCTACAGGGTCCCCTCTCCAGGACAAACCAGTAAGGAAATAGATGTCCTCAACATCTATTGTGAGGATGTGCTCACTAATCACAAAATATTGTTGGGCCGCATCCCAACTCTGGAGCATGTGTGATAGCAATGGGATTTGGGATCTCATCCCCTGAATCTCAAAGAACTTGAGCAAACTGCAGTTCCTCAAGGCATTCACACATTGTGGATCATTGGCAGCTTGTACATATTCTACTTCGTGTTCTTGCTCCTTCCACTCTAAAACCATGTTGGCTTGCTAGCAACTTGCCAAAAGGGACATTTAAACACTGTTAGATTCTACTTCAACCACAGCAAGTTCTTTTTTTGATATTATTTTGATGTTTGGAAAATGCAACTCCGTCGTCACACTGTACTTTTGCATACAGTGCGATGTCGTCACACTTTACTCATTCAAGACTTGCGTCGAGTCGGTCTCATCGCAGTTCCTGAAAGGGCCAACTGCGATGAGCCGAGAGTGCAATAGCCCTTCATGAATTCATCAAAAAACCCAAAAATTGAACCTAAAAACAAAATCTAATCCATTGGAAAGTTGCTAGATGAAGTTTAGGCTTACCTACTCCTGACGGTGGGTGAAATGGCGGATCATAGCTCCCGGAATCGGTAAAGGAAGTTTTGGCTCCAAATTGGTACTTCTCCTCCCAAATTGGCAAATGAAACAATGAAATCTATTTTTGGCCCATTTTTCTATTTATAAATACTATTTATAAATAGAATGGAATATTCCTTTTCAAATATTTTGATGCTCTTGGGCCATTTATCATAGTTTTTGACCATTTTTGTCATATTTGAGGCTATTTGACACATTTTCTAGTGTGCAGGAGTTGTAAGTAGTCTTTCGTGTCGTTTCTCGTATCACAACGGTCATCGCAGGTATGAACACTCCCTTGAACGTTTTGTCGTTATTTTTGCAACAGTTAGTCTGTAATTATTGTGTGATGATGATTTTACTCTATGTTTGTTCTCGTACTCACGGAACTATGAGAACAAGTACTCAGTTATGATTTATCACTTTTCCGGGCTCGTTAAAATTCCACGGAAAAGGACACCCCCCGAAGTCTACCATTAAGCTCTTTTTAGGATCTTGAAAAATGAAAATATTGCCAAGCGAACTTGTCGCGTTCATGCTTGTTAAATTATTTGAATGGTCATCTTCCTAGTGATAGTTTACCCCTTTTTCGGACCAGGAGGCACTAATTACGAAAAGGTATACTCCAGCCAATCATGACTGGAAGAGTCCTCTCCCGCTTTGTTTTACCCTTTTTCGGGCGATGAGGCTAACTTTACGAAAAAAGGACCATTGAAGTCTTCTTTAGTTCTTTTCAGACTCTCTAAACATGAAATGACGACCGAGTTTACCTTCATGGGACGAACCTCTCCTATCCCAGGTTCGAAAAATATTTGGGATTGGACTCATCTATGAGATGAGCTATACCGAGCATCTGGTTACCCTCATCAAGCTCGTAAAAAACACATGAGGTACTCATCATTCATGATGGGGAAAAAGGAAAGTGTTTGTGTTACATACCTTATTAGTGGCAGTATGTAGTCGTTCTTCAACATGGCACTTATATGCATTTGCATACAGCACTTGGATCATCCGTTTGTCTTCAAGCTCCACTTATTTCCTGAGTCTTGTTACTTCTTTGAGTCATTCAAATAAGAGCTTCCATCATCAGTCACTTTGAGAATTTGTGTTGCACTCGTCATGTCAATACTTCCAAGTCATGCCATGCCCATGTTCAAGAATATGTCTATCATTTATCATCTGTAGTCAGTAAACCCACCATTACGTCAGTCTTGCATGTTACTGTACCATCCGATCTACCCCATACATTTTTGTCATGTTTCATGTCGATTGATGGGGGATTCATCATGGCCCTCCTTCAACGGATTCATCCTTGTCGACTTCAACACATCATCCAAGGATTGAATCTAGAAACCAATCAAGTACCTGTGCCCTGCATGCCTCAATGCCAAGTTACCTTGCTTTCATCATGAGTTTACATCATTGACTCTTGATTGAAAGATTTCATCTTGCGTTCGACTTCAACTCATTTATTCACGCTTGATGATATGTACTGTGATACCTTGGGAATCATTGACATCAATGGTGATCTCCCTCGCACTTGTTAACGGTTTACATCAATGACCGGTAATCAAGTGGTTTCTACCATGTTCGACATCAAGACATTTGTAATAACATGGATAGATTCGTATCATTGCAGGTTCAGCATGAAGACCCTGGGAGTCATGTCTTACCCAGGTTGCGATGGAGTTTGTATTGAGTTATATCACACGGATCCACATTTAGTATTGGTCATGGTTGTGTTATCATCTCATCATGGATCTACGCTTGTGTCTAGTAGCCATGATTGTGTTTAGTCGGTCATTACTACCATGGATTGCACTGTATTGGTCAGCATCCATGTTGTACTTCATATGAGATTGTCAGTTCAGAGTCAGTTGTACTACAGCAGTGTCCTAAGTCCGACAAGTCTATTACCATTACTTCTATCAAAGCACTTCACATGTCTATCTTCAACAGCTTCATGCTTTGGGGGGCATTGTGTTACACCCAAAATCTACTCATCATAAGATTTAGTGTGTACACCCCTAAAGATATCTTGACTAAGTGATCAAATAGGGAAGATTTGTACCCAATTGTGCTAGGTTTTGAAGGGTCGTCGCAGGCTGCACATGAGCAACATGCGACGTTGCACCTTGCCCCATTACACGGTGTGACGAGGTTGGTTAGATGGAAAAAATAACTTCTTCGAGGTCCATCTCGAAGCTTGCTGACTTGGGACCCTATCCCTGACCTCTTGGAGGATATGGCACTCAGTTCCTAATGCTTTGGAGAGATCCCTTAAGCCTCTCCTACCATCTCTCAACCTATCCTATCCACACCCTATCCACTTAGTCATATATGAATGAAGCTCACTCCCATCCCAAAGGGAGGAAGGCTATGGTATCTACATGCTGGTGAAATCACTCTTAGAACATCTCCACTCACCTATTGGAGAACTCATACTTCCTTGGAAGGATATGGCAATCGGCTTCGTTGGAGAAGGGCTATAGCGTTAAGCCTTGGTTGTAGTTCTATATCTCTATTATGTACTCCTCTTTTTGCAGTAATACAAATGCTTTCCACTAATATTGTTCATGTGTGCAATGATATTGAGTAGTTTACCTGCTTAACTGTTTACTTAGATCTCTTATTGTATAGATGTCTTTTACTTGTTTCTTGTCTTGATAGGTCTTACAGCTTGGATCTGACGACCACGGGATGTGAAGCAGCATTCAGGAGAAAGGATTGCGAAGTGAAAGGTAATACGTCTAACACTCGATCCTTAAGTAGATCTAGGAAATGCATTGGTAGTCTGTTCTATTTGTTCTAGACTCACTTTGAGCTAGGAAGATCCTGCTTGCGTCTACTCGAGTGGATTGTCCGATAACAGGAGTTCTTGTTAGCAATCATAAAGTGAATGAAAAGGTTTGGATCCCTTGAATTTTCCTTGACCTCTCGTCTAGAAAGACCCCTCATGCCTTCTTCTTATAAGAAGCGCTCACATTTAGGTTGGAGCTATGTCAATACTCCCCCTACTCTCATCCAAATTCTCAATTTTTATTCCCTTATCAATGAAGAAGCTTACCCTAAAGTCCAAAACCCATTTTTGTGCATCGGGAAGGGGGATGGTCGCATTTTGGAGTCACATGGTCAGCATGCTTGAAATTAACGCAACGAGAATACGAGGTAAGTGTAGTTTAAATGTTGTGTATTGTGAAGGTTGGAAACACTCTTGACTGCCTTCAAAACCTGCAACGATGGCTGATCCTGGTTCCACTAGCCTCTGCAGAAAGACCATCCCTCGCTCAGGAGGATTTACAATTATGGATTTGAGTAAGAAATCTCCCACGATGCATGGGAGTCAAGCTAGCACGGTCCAAAGGTAGTACAGTGCGTAGGTTGATGGCTGCCATATTTCTCAGGAATATTACTCAAATTCTTCCCCTATAATGTTTGTCGGTGATTGTTCTGGTACAAATCAGGATTGTGATTGCATCACCTAAGACATCAAGGAGCATTTGGTTGAACTAGAATTTCATGTCCGTTTGTTGAGAGGAGAAAACTATGAATGCAAAAAGGCACTTCAGATCCGATTTGCCTTCTTGCTATATCTGATCCTTGTTGGTCAGTGATTTGGGGAGGCCATAAGAGCTAGAGATCTGATCCTACTCATTTTGTGCAGGCCATGAAGGTTGGGAGTTAGACCTGCCTTTTGTTTTGGTCATTCTAATTTTTTTTGTGTTGACTTGAATAGGTTGTGGCCCTTATAGATCAGATCTGTTGATTTATATTTTAAACCCTTACTGTTGGGACTTACTTTGACCAGTTTTACATTGCTGAGTTTTATTTTTTGGTTTGGTCTTTGATTTGTCATTTGTGTTGATCCTTTGTATTTTACTGAGGTCATCACTTAGAGTTGATACCTCTTGTGTTTACCTATTTTGGAATTCTATTATATTGCAACCGATGTGGCTGTCATTGATTGTACCTCATCCCAGTCATCTCTCTCTCTCAGGTTTGTACTAACTCTCTAGTAGAGTCATAATTTGGGTTTGTTTTGAATCCATTCGATTCCCTACTTTCATTCATGAATCTCAAGTTTCAACATGGTATCAAAGCAGGTGTGAACCTTACTCTCTCAATTCTCTTGGCTGATTTGAAAGCTATTGTCTAGTGGCATCATATCTTACAATGAAAAGTTAAGATTTTCATTAATCATCATTTTCTAGGGTTTTTTCTTGGGGTTCTACAATGTAAACTATTAACCCTAATTAATTTTTAGAACTTATAAAGGTATTGTAGAACCTATGGATCCATCTCACAGTGTACATATAGTTGTGCACTCTACATATTGGTCCTCCTCCACTTCACGTGAATGAATTGTTGACTCTGGAGCTACATTCAAATTTTATTCTATTTCTCTTTGAATCACATTACTCTATGAGGTATTGGATTTGCATCTCAAATGAATCTTGATTTGTGGTCAATTGTTTAGATATCCTAGGTTAACCATTGTTGAGTCACTGTGGATACTTTCTCCTTCTCAAGCCTTTCTCAACTATGTCTTCCCTTGTTGCCTGCTCTTCCGGTTGTTGTTTCATTTCATTAACATTATCTGACATTATTTGGCATAAATTCTCTATCATCATTCCTATAGTAGTCAAATTTTTCTCTGTATTTCTCTTCCAATTGCAATACCCTATGATGGAAAACTACAAGGCTATCCCTCAACCAGTCGAGACAATGGCAAAAATTGCAGGGCTGCAATTACAAGATAAATACTTGTCATGTCTTCTTTTCACCTCCCAAATTATCATCTTTGCAAGATAATAGGGGGAGATTCCTTTCACATCATCCTCTCTAGAATTGACTTATGGAAAAATCACTCAATAATTGTTTTTCCAATCCAAAATCTTCCTCTATATGCAAATCTCCTTCCTTAAGCGCGCCTTCATTAACTTTTTCCTTATTATCATGTGATTTATTGAAACCTCAACCCCCAATCATTGGATGCAAGTGGAGGTTGGTGGGGAAGTCCACCTTTCATAGTTGTGATAGCATGGGGATTGAGTACAGTAGGAGGAAGGAATGTAGGAGACTAGTCCTATTCTAAGGGGGGGGAATGTAATACCTTGGTTCCACCCCCTTAAATTTGGAGAAATAGGGCATTGCAAGAGTAGATAATAGTGAATTCCAACAAAAGGTGGTGTCAAAAGATGCCATTATAGCACTAACACACAAGTGAGCATAAATCAAGATGTAGAAAATATTACATGATAATTGATTGATAGAGCCATACATAGGATCACCTATATATAACCCAAAACATAATTTGACTCCCACAAAAAAAGAAAGACATAGTCAACTTGGATCAGCTTAAAATCAATGAAAGCAATGTTGATGATGATGACTGTAGCCTTGAGCTTCATGGGGGATCTTAGTTACCAACATTTTCTGGTCCATTCTCATCAGTGCATGTAAGGGATGTGTTTGAAAGTTAAATTGGTTATGATAATTGTTCTGGCAAGGATGGAGCTAGTACTTTTTTTGATGATATGGATGACCTTTCTATAGATCAAGAGATTATGAAAAGCCCCATTTTTAGTGAATAAGAGAATGAGAATTTAATGTGTATAAATTTGGTTGGGAACGTGTGCACAATAGGTTAGCTTCAACCAAGTGGTATTTGATAAGGAATACTTCAAGATTACAAATTATTGTCCCATAAAATTTGTCTTTGGATCTCATGGTCCATACATGGGAACCTGGACCACCACACAAGTCTACAAATTAGGGCATCTTTGACATATGAGTGAGATGTGGTGTTTATTTCAAGGTTTGACATATGAGTGACATATGGTCTTCAGGAATCATGACATGTTTTAGGGTTGAAAGCCAAGGTCTTGAGGCATAAATGTTTTTTGTAGAGCTCATGGGCCATGTGTGGGGCCACAACAACCACATAGGAAATTAGTAGGAAATATCATCCCACAAGTGCAATATGGTGGTGATTTTGAGGTTTTCCACATTGGAGGTTAGTTTTAGTGCCTAAGACATGGTTGGTTCTAAGATATAGGTTGTTTGGCTGTAAGATTTGTCCTTGAGGCTCATGCGCCATGTGTGGGACCTCAAGCCACCATACTTTGGCATGTGAGATGGATATGGTGCTCATTTAAAGCTTTGGGATGCTAAGTGTGGTTCTCATTTCCCATTCAGTGGTCCAGCGCCAAAAGAAAAATCCTTACATCAATATTTTCCTCTATGGCTCATGGGAAATGTGTAGGACCTTAGCTATCATATAAGCCCTACATAGGAAATTTTTAACCTGTAACAGGAATATGGTGTCCATGTCAAGGTTTGTAACACTAAGGATGGTTGTTATCAATAAAGTTCCCATTTATAATGCCAATGTAATGGCTAGGGACCCCACAAATTATTATGGCTCATGAAACCTTTACTTGGGTATCATGAACCATCCATGCTATTCTAAATTACCTCAAAATGGTCATGAACATATCCAACTTGCATGCAAAATATTCCCTATGGGGGCTTGTGGTGGTAATTTCGGGTCCCACGTATGGACTATGAGCTTTAGAGGCAAATTTGACAGCATAAGATCATATTTTTTACTAGATTTTAATCAAGTCATGCATCGAGAACCATCTCCTATACACAAGTTCTCAAAATGATGACTATATCTCACATGTAGACTAGAGATTTTCTATGTAGATGCATGCTATTTGATGGTCAAGGGCATCATAATGTTCCATGATCTCGTAAGAAATTGGTATGAACTTACGCAATCAATTTAAACCCTAAACCATGGTGTGGCCTAAGAGATCCATTATTGTTTTTACAAATATAAAAATCTCAAAATACCAACATATCCCACTTGTAGTTGAAATAATATTCCCTCTATAGATATTATGTGATGTCTCAAGGCCTTACAATGCATCGCTCGTGAGACACAAAGGGAATTGTACTTACATGTAGGCTTAAGATTCCATACATAGCTCTTATGTGGTAGTATAGGTTAACATGCATGGACCATCAACCCCATATCAAATTAATATGGAATTAGACCCTAAATTTAGTTCACAATCCATGGTATACGACTCAAGAACCATCCTAATCAATGTTACAAATATTGAAATGGCCACCATATCTCATGATTGTAAGGTAAAGTAATTATGTGTAGGGTCAGCCTACACATGGACAATGACAACATAAGGTCCTATATTTTTCCTTATACCATGGAATGGTCCTCAAGATCCATCCCTAGTGTGCCCCTCCTCAATGTGGTGGCCATATCACATGTACGTTAGGATTCCCTACACAATCCCTATGCAATGATGCAGGTTAACATTCCTAGAGCTTCCTTTAGGGTCTAAGGCTTGTGTTTCCTCCTTTAACAGTGTAGAGGCCCCTAAACTCATATCTAGTAATGCTCAAAATCTCCCAAAGGTGATGAAATCCCCTCTCCGAGGCCAAGGATGTCCCAGGCTAATGATGTGTGTTTCTTTAAAATATTGCTCATGGCTCTGGATACCTCAAAGCTTCCTTTAGGGCATAAGGAATGTGATTCCTTCCTTAATTATGTATAGATCCTCAAGACCCCTAACTACTATTCAAAACCATCTATTGACATAGAAATCCCTACTCAAACACTAAAGATACTCTCAAGAATCCATGTTTGTTTTTTCAAGTTGTTCTTCTTGGCCATGGATTCTTAAAAGGTTTTTTCATGGATTAAGGCCCAAGTTTTATCCCTCAAGCATGTTTAGGGCACCCAAGACCCATACCAGGTTCTCAAAAAATTCTAATGGCACTAATATCCCCACTTAAATGAATAATATGCTCTTGGGATGTCATGTGTGGTGGTTGTAGGCATTGTTCTTAGCCAAAGAATCCTAAAATTTCCCTTAGGACCTAAGTCCCACTCTTTTCTCCCCAACCATGTACAGGTGTTGACACCTATAATAAGTCTTAAAATTCCCTTTGTGCCACAAAAAAACCCACTCAGATGCCAAAAATACCGTGGAAATGTCTATTATAGTTGTTCAACATGTCTTTCTTGGATATAGATACCTAGAAGCTTCCTTTAGGTCCTAAGGACCAGTTTCCATTCCTTAACCATGCCTAGGGCCCCAAGACCCATACCTAATTCTTAGAAACTTCTTAACAATGCCTTGATTTGAACTATAAGGACAAAAGTTCAATTCTTCTGACTTTTAGGGGGGGTTCCAACAAACCTCCTCCAAAAGGTCAATTCTCATGCCTTTTAAGGGGTGTTCCAAAACACCGCCTCCAAAAGTTCAATTCTCATGAATTTTAGGGGGGGTTCCAAAACAATGCCTCCAAAAGTTCAATTCTCATTATTTTTAAGGGGGGTGCCAAAAAACCGCTTCCGAAAGTTCAATTCTCATGAGTTTTAAGGGGGGTTCCAAAAAAACTGCCTCCAAAAGTTCAATTCTCATGACTTTTAGTGGGGGTTTTGACAAACTGCCCTCAAAAGTTATGAGAATTGGGATTTTAGGGGGGCTTTTCAAACAACCGCCTCCAAAAGTTCAATTCTCGTGACTTTTAAGGGGGGGTTCCAAAAAAACCGCCTCCAAAAGTTCAATTCTAATGACTTTTAGGGGGGGGTTTGACAAACCGCCCCCAAAAGTTATGAGAATTGGGCTTTTAGGGGGGGCTTTCAAAAACCGCCTCCAAAAGTTTAATTCTCATGATTTTAAGGGGTGTTCCAAAACAACCACCTCTAAAAGTTCAATTTTCATGACTTTTAGGGGGGACTTAACAAACTGCCCCCAAAAGTTATGAGAATTGGGCTTTTAGAGGGTGTTTTCAAAAACCCGCCACCAAAAGTTAAATTTCAGGACTTTTGGGGGTGATTTAAAGAAAAACACCCCCAAAAGTCCAATTTCCATGACTTTTAGGGGCGGTTTTAAAAGACCGCCTCTAAAGGTCTGAAAAAACTTTTGGGGGGGTTTACCAAGACCCCCGCAAACCAAAAATGCCCCTAAAGGGCTATTTTGTTGTAGTGTATACCTAAGACATAATGGGTTCATATGTTTGTGCACACATTGGATCAAATACCAAAGAACTGGTATGTCAAAGCATAACTTCGGAGAAATACAACAGATTGGCACATTATGATAAATGACTTTCAATCCACTTTCAGTTTTGAGGATGATTGTCTGAGCGTCAATGAGGCTTTATAGATCATTAAAAATAAGATATTTAATGATGTCTCGTTACCTGTGTATAAGAAACTAGATTGGGAAATACAGATGGAACATGACCTTGAATGCTATAAATTCGCTTTAGATGAAGATGAAGACCCTCACGGTGTAAATATACCTGAGTCTGAAGGAAAGCATGATGTACAAGGACCTGATTTATAAATTCTAGATATGAGTAATCCTATAAAGACTAGAAAGATCAATATTGGTACTGCTAATGAACTAAAATTTGCTTCTATTGGGGATTACTGGGATGAAGAAACAGTAGGACAGATTGCAATCCTACTGCGTGAATATCAAGATTTATTTCCTACCAAGTTTTCCGAGATGAAAGGAATTTTAGGTGACTTGGGAGTTATGAAAATACCTCTCAATCTTGATGTGAATCCTATTAAGAAAAGGCCTTACAGACCGAATCTCAGATATAAAGAAAGAGTGAGGCAAAAATTGATAAAATGCTTGACACAGGAATTATTGAACCAATAGAAGATTCAGAATGGATAAGTCCCATGGTTATTCAAGACAAGAAAGCTAAAGGAGATATTAGAATTTGTGTGAACCTTAGAAAGTTAAACAATGCATCTCTACACGATCCATTTCCTACTCCATTTACAGATGAAGTGCTAGATAATTTTGGAGGAAATGAAGCATACTCCTTCATTGATGGATTTTTTGGATATCATCAGATCAGAATTGTTCCAGAAGACAGACATAAGACAACATTTGCTACTGAATGGGGATAATTTCAGTATACAGTTATGCCCTTTCGATTGAAAAATGCACCTGCTATTTTTTCAAGAGTGGCTGTTGTTGCATTTAAGGATTATATTCATAAGTTCTTAGAAGTCTACTTTGATGACTGGACAGTATTTGGTTTGCTGAAGAACCATTATGCAAACTTAAAAATGATGTTAGTGAAGTGTAGACAGCCTCAAATTTACTTTAACCTGAATAAGAGAATCTTCTGTGTTCCTTATGGTATTCTATTGGGGCACATTGTATGTACGCAAGGACTGATGGTCGATCTAGCAAAGATTGCAGTTATAGTAAACATTCCAGCACCTAACTCAGTGAAACAACTACACACTATATTGAGGCAGATAGGATACTATAGGAAATTCATCAAAGGATATGTGCAGATCGCTACACCTATGGAAAAATTATTGAAGAAAGAAGCGAAGTATAGTTGGACCGAATACTGTCAAAAAGGATTAGACACATTGAAAGAGAAAATGGTTACATCACCTATTCTTGTCTTTCCTGACTGAAATAAACCATTTCATGTACATGTAGATGATACATCTATAGCACTTGGCATTGTATTAGCTCAACCAGGTGAGGGAGGCATCGACCACCCCATCACATTTTCAAGCAGAAAGCTATCTTCAATAGAAAAAAAATATACGACAACAGAAAGGTGTAACATCCTCGGAACTCCCTTGTGGCCTTCAGAGGCCACCTAAGATCCTACATTACTTTTTTTTTCTTCTTTACTTCCAAAACTACACACAACTGCAATGGGATCGGATCCACAATTCACCATTGTGATCCACAGTCCGCATTCTGCAATCCGCACTCATGAAATCCACAAACCGCATTCCGCAATCCGCACTTGCAAAATCCACAATCTGCACTTGCGAAATCCACAATCCGCATTCCGCAATCAGCAATCCACATTCCACAATTTGCATTCTGCAATCTGCAATCTGCATTGTGGGATTCGGAAATGCAGAATTGCAAGTTACTGTTCCAAACGACCTTCCGCAATCCGCAATCCACATTGCGGGTGCAGAGAGGCGGAAATCCAACTCCTCCACCAAACGACCTTCTACAATGCGCAATCTGCATTGTAGATGCAGAAATGCAGAAATCCAGCTTCTCCTCCAAATGACCTTCCACAATACGCAATCTGCATTGGGGACGTGGACATGCAGAAATCCAAATTCTGCGCCAAATGACCTTCCGCAATCCACATTGCGGACGCAGAAAGGAGGAATCCAACTTCTTCGCTAAACGACCTTCTGCTGTCCGCAATCCACATTGCGGACGCGGAAATGCAGAATCCAAATTCTCCGCTAAACAACCTTCCACAATCCACAATCCACATTGCGAATGCGGGGAGGGTCATTCTCAAGGCCCTTACTCTAGCGAGTTTCCAGGGCAATGTCCAAGAGTCATAACTTCCTCATTCTGGGTCCAAATGAGGCAAGGTTGGTACCATTGGAAATATCTTGGAGAGATCTATCAGGTGGTGAAATCCCCTACCCAACTGAGGTATATAACTTCCTCATTTTATCCTATGACGTTTTTTCTATAGACCCTCTAGGTTCCTTCCATCCTTCAACAGGTCTCTACCTATCCTTGGTCATAGCCCCATATTCCCTCTGATTCACAGAGAGGGTTAATATTACCACCGACCATCTAAACCTTTCCCCACGATTAAGTGAGGTTAAAAGACCCATTACAAGGGTAAGCACCTCATAATAAATTACATATAATAAATGAAGCTAAGGCTAACCATACGTCTAGCACATGTAAAATTAGTAGTGCATTAAACTCATGCAACTGAATGGATCATACAACCTAAACTCAACCTTCCACTCAAGCTTACACATGGTGTAACTATTACTCATATTCATATAACATTCATTTAATAGTTTAAGCAACAAAACATAATAATGATACGTGAAATAGCATCATTCATTCCACATGGCACTTATCTTTGTATCTTGAAGTTGCCTCATCAACGGGCTAAGTGAGAGAAAAGTTCCATCCAACCCTAGGCCTATGTCCAATCTATACTCTTTTAACTGAGAGACCACCCCCGATTTGGGCTTTTTATGTACTAAGGAGGGCTAGGTAGGCTCTCTAATAGCCAATATTCACTCCAATGCTAAGCCAACCTATAGCTAGGTTTATCAATCAATCCCAAAAACATACTCCTATTCAGCCACCCTGTAGTTGGTTTTATCAAGCATACACATGCTAATCCAACATGTAGTTGGGTTTATCAAGCATACAGGGAAATAGGGAGGATATTTCTAAGCCAGTGAGCTCAACCATAGAGCTACAGACATATCAATCACTTAGCATATAAGGAACCCAAATTATCCACTTCACCCAACACAAGGAAGACCCTCTTCTCTGCTACACAGTCCCTCAAGGCCCTTTCCCTTCCAGTGCTATTCAGGGTAGGCATAAGAAGGTCCAACTGCTAGTTCTATGAGATCATAGTCTTCACTGGGTTTATCAAGCATTCCAACCCTAAACCCTATCTTTTACATCTACTAAACAAGATGGTTCATTCCCGGGTTGCAGACTAAGCTTTGTCCCATAATTCGACTCTCTGCTCATGGAATTCTAGGCTTCACATAGCTTCCTCAATCTATTCATGCCCTGTAATCCCCTTTCAGCTCATCTTCAGGGTTCTACCCAAAGGTGATGCATATGCGTGAGATTCCTATCCCATTCCTTCACTACTTCGGCTCACCTCTGCATTTCAGGACCTTCCCTGAAAAAAATGAATGAACTCCCCAACCAACGAACCCCCTTCTCATATCTCAACGCTGTTTTTATCTCTTACGAATATCCTCCACTGGATTTCCTTCTCCACGTTCTGTAACTGAATCCATACCTGTATAGGGAATCAAATCGGTTACCCCCTGCCCAAGTGGCAGCATGGGTCACCATCCCACAACCCCCTCACCTCTCCCTAGTGGATACCTTCGCCCCCTTCTTATTAGCTACCTCATTTAGAGAGTTTTTGGTATTTTATTACAATATTAAGTATTTACATCAATTACAAAATTTCATGGCTTAATATCACATGCATAGTTTCACTGTCAAATACTTGCCTATGAAAGCAAACCTTAATCATCTACTAGTGGGGCCTTGGCCTTGAGCTCCACAATAGGGTCAACACACATTGCACAAACACAATATTTACATTGAGGCCAATAATTGATAAGGAAGGGTAGGGGTATTACAAAATGGAAGGCTTATCTATGGTGTGTGCATTGCAGAATTTTAGACACTATCTCCTAGGTTCACATTTTTGTATGTTTACTGACCATTCAGCTTTGAAGTACTTGGTCAATAAACTAGTGTTAGGGGGAATAATATGTAGATGGATCTTACTCTTTTAGGAGTATGAATTTGAAATCATTGTGAATCCAGGAAGATTGAATTCAAGACCTGACCATCTCTCCAGAATTGAGTCGGGCGAAGAACCTAGTAATTTAGAGGATAGTCTACCAGATGCACAGTTATTTTCTATCCAGATAGTAGATGACTACTTCAGAGATATTGTAGAATTTATCACTACAAGACTAACACCTACAAAATTTACTATGCAGCAGAAGAAACAATTAGTGGTAAGAGCAGATGACTTTACTCTAATTTCCGGACAATTATATAAGTTGGTACCAGATGAAGTATTGTGTAGATGCATACTAGAACATGAAAGGCCTATTATATTGGCAGAGGCACATTCAGGAGTGTCTGGAGGACACTACGCAGGAAGAGATACTACATAGAAAATTTTGAGATCAGGACTATGGTGGCCTACCATACACAAGGTTTCAAAAGAACATTGTCAAAATTGTGATGTATGCCAAAGAACAGGGAAACCATCTCGTAGAGATGAGATGCCATTGATATCGCAACTAACTTTGAAATCCCTTGATAAATGGGCTATTGAATTTGTGGAACCTACTAACCCACCAAGAAAGCAAACTGGTTCGAGGTATATCATCACAGATACATATTATCTAACCACATGGGTAGAGACAAAACCAGTGAAGGACTGTAGCACAGTTACTGCTGCGCAGTTCATTTTTTAGAACATATTGACAAGATTTGGATGTCCAAATATTCTAATGAGCGATTAGGGAACCCATTTCCTGAACAAGACTATTGAATCCATAACAGAATAATTTCGGATCTACCATCAGAAGAGCACACCATATCATCCACAAGCTAATGGCACTATAGAAGCCTTTAATAAAGTACCGGAAAATGTGATGACCAAGGTATGCAATACAAACATGGATGATAGGGATCTAAGAATACCGACAGTGTTATGGGATTATAGGACAACTTGTAAGAAGTTGACATGTCATACACCTTTCAGATTAGCATATGGATAGGAAGTTGTCATGCCCATGGAATACATAGTACCAAGTTTGAGAATTGCGGCATTCACAGATATGGCTGATGAGGAGACAATAGATGAAATATTGTTACACTTATTTGGATTGGAGGAAGATCGCTTTATAGAAGGTTTTCACCAACACGTGCAGAAAGAAAGAGAAAAATAATGGCATGATAGGCACATCAAATACAAGTTCTTCCAGGTCAGATACCTTGTCCTCCTCTATGATAGTAAATTTATGAAATTTCCTGGAAAACTTAAAATGCACTGGTTAGGACCATACATTGTCAAACATGTTACTAATGGTGGCGTAGTTCAATTAGCCACATTACTGGGAGAAAAACTACAAGGAATTGTTAATGGGAGTAAACTAAAGCTTTACAGGGACAGTCCTACTCCTCTAGATATCAGTTAAGCAACAAAAATAAAAATTTTAAGTGTGAAGTGCAGTTTAAATTGGACACTAAAAATAAAGGGTGGAGTTTGTACACAGTTTTGGTAAAATGTGAAGTTTCATAAAATGGAAAGATGTGTTGCGAAGCACACATAGAAAGCTAAGTTGCGAGGTAAAAGAAGGGAGTTGCGCTGCGAAGTTAAAGTTGAAAGAAGAGAAATGCACAGTGGGCTTCATGATTCACCTAACCGCTAGCGAAGTAAAAGAAAACTAGCCATTACAATTTTTGGTCAAAAAGTAGTCGTTATATAGTACTTTCGGGAACCGGATGTTCTCGCATTTAAGGCATATTTGTTCGTTGAAGACACATTCAATGAAGGAAAATGACCAATATCTAAGTAATATTGTCCAATGGACATGGCATTTAATGCTAATTTAGTCATTTTTTAGCGCACCTTAGTGTTGCTGCGCCTATATATAAGTAAGGACCACATACTTACTGGTTCTACCACAAATTTTATTTTTTACTACTTGCAATTTCCAAGTTTTACCAGTCAAAGAGAATGAGAAATATGATAGTGGATGTCTGAGCAGTCGACCTTAGAAAAAATATTAAAAGACTTCCAACAGTTATTTTTAGAAGGAGTCATCAAAAAACCCGTGAATAAATCCATCCCATAAAAAGGTGGCTCATCTAGAAGTTCACCACACCATGCATCGGAGCAGAAAAAGAAGGATAAGCAGAATGCCACTGAACAAGAAAGGCCGAAGGCCGCAGGAATTCCAAATCCAGGCCTGCCAAAACCACCCCACGATAGACCCATCCTGCGTATCCTAGAATATATCCCACCAAGAAGAAAGGGTGCGCCACCTATGATACTTATGAAGAATCCACAGTATGACATTCTGCTACCGCCCATGTCGAGCCATGTGCGCGTGCAGGAGAACTTTCTTGGACGAATTCGAGATTGCAAGTTCTCGGATCATGACTTGTTGCAGGAAGGGAAGTATCCTCAATTTCATCCAGATCAATATATGTGCCAAAAAGATAGTGAATCCACTAAGCAGTTGAAAATTCATGCACAAGACTGGTTTACGCTATTACAACCATCTGGATTGTTGAATCTGTTGTGCATTCCACACTTTGATAGAACCCCCGTGCTCTCTGTGGCTGTGCGCACACTACTATCATGTACACATCAAGGATACTTGTGGCTAGACCGCAAGATCGACATTAATATCGATCTCATCTACCGGATTATGCACTTAAGTAAGAGATATGTTGACCCCGCAGCTGAGTTCGTAGGAAAAACCAAGGAAAAGGAGCTAGCCAAGAGGATGAAGGATGAATTTGTTTTTCTCAAGGGAATCCATAGGTATATAACAGCTGGAATCAAGGATCAAGCTACGTGTTTTACAATCCAACTACTCATAGGGAAAGTTCTGAGGAAATGCAGACCAATCGAGGTGTCGGTCGATGTAGTCTCCTTAGCTGCGAAGGCTAAGGATGGAACTACATATAACTAGTCAAGCTATCTCTTGAACGAGTTTTTAGATGATGTCAAGGAGACACAAGATAGTGGGAATCATTTTCACTATAGCTGGTTATTAGTGTTGATAGCATTTGTAGCATGCAAACAACCAAAGTATCAACAGAATGTCCCAGTATTCATGGGATATTGTCGAGGACCCAGGTTTAAGAACATGTGGGAAAACACGAAGCCGGATAGGAAACGTCTCAATAACGTATAGTTGTTTACATACTATGAGTAGTTATGTGAAGTGATCCAACACACTCTGCGTATTACCAAGGAAATAAAAAATGTGTACATTCACAAGATGACATTCAAAGTTGACTTTCATTTCATTTATGTTCATCCAAGAGCACAATTACAGAATCATGAATGGTTTGAAGGGCTATACCAGTTGGATGTGCAGAAAATTGAGCTAATCATGGAAGACTGGCCGTCAGAGTGGAATATTGATGCACCAAAGACGCTCATCACTACATCAGAGGAAAGCGCAACTGAAAATACACAGAACCATGAGGATGAGACAACAAGTGTGCAAAACAACGAAGCATACCAAGGAGAGAAACAACAAGACACTACTGAGGTGCCAGCAAGAGAAAAGTGGAAGGATCTTAGAAAACCGTGCCGGAAGGACCGCAAAAGAAGAAAAAGCAGGAAAATAATCCTCTGCTCGACACGCAGTTACATGATGATGACTATGAGTGCATAGTGACTCGATTCAATGCGCATATTGAAGAGACACTCGCATTGAAGAACAATAAGCATGATGAAGAGCCTCATAGAACTGAAAAGTCTAGTAGCAAGGGTGGAACAAGTCTAGCGTGATTGGGCACGAGAATCGAACTCCAAAGGAAAAATGGGCAAGTCAATCCAAAGGAAGAGAAAATACCTTGCCTTGATAATGAGACCTCGGTTAGTCAAAATTGAGTCTATGAATGTCATATTCTCGACTGACGAACTTACTGAAGGTGCGAAGCACCTCACACACCTAGATATTAACGTTGGGATGTTACCCATCGAAGGGTTACATAATCTACATCTGTAGGTTGTGGAATAAATCTGAGATAGAGACATTATCTCTTATAACCATCATCTAAAGTTGGAGGATAGCTACAAAGAGATGAAGGATGAATGCGCACCGAAAACCAGATAGATTGCAAGTGTCCAAGAAAAGCAGAGAAAGTTGAAGAAAACAGTTGCAGAGGTATGTGTGAAGATACCTGAATGCGAAGAAGAACTAGAAGTAGAGGTGACTATACTTAATAATTGTGCCACTATGGGCAATATTAAGGCACAAATGGTGGATATGGAGATCGCCTATAAAGAGAATATTGCTAACTTAGAATATCGGTAGCAACCTGGCACTCTCTAGGATGTGAAAGAAGCAAGAGTCAATGAGTTGAAGGATTCAATAGAAAACATCTCCGTAGAAGTGGCGAGATGTCAATACCTACTTGAAGAAATCACAAAAGTATGGGCTATGCTGTAGGAAGACCCTGAGTTACAGAAAATATAGGATGAAGTACAAAAATGACATAAAGAGCTTGATTCTGTGAATGCGACCATGAAGGATTTTCCGCCGAGGAAAAGGATTCAGAAATTTGCAGAAACAAAAGAGTTGTAGAAGGAATTGAAAGCATTAAGAATGGAGGCTGACACTTCATCGAAGTTACATCCCATGCAAGAAGAAGCGTTGGTTCTTTCCGAGGAGATTGAGGAGAAGCTACAGGAACTCCACACAATGGGGAATACAGTGAAGGAGAAACTTCGAGAAGCCGTCTTGGAAGAGATGCTTGAAACGATTAAGGAGTTTGAGCAAGAGACTAAGGAAACAGTTGCGAGGTTGAGCGCAACTTTCCAGAAATTTGCTACGAAGTCAAACATCCCAAGGGATGCGCAGTCGAAGCAGCCCAGTGAAAGTGGCTCGGGGGTGGGCCACAAGTAAGTGTTAGGGGCTTGTTGGGCGTATCCCAAGTGGAAGAAGTTTTTATGGAAAAAGTACAAGTTAGGCGAGGCCTAAGATCGACCAGTTTTAAGAGAAGCAACTCCGTAATTCTAGAGAGAAGGGTATGGAGTGACCTGAAGTTGGAAGGAAAGGACCTGTCCTGTTAGTAAAGACAAAGTACTAAGGATGTTCAAGGTAGTTAGAGTAGTTATGAATGAACCGGTGGACTATCAGCTATAGGAGTGAAGAGTAAAGAAGTAGAATGGTGTAAAGGACGCACCATGTCAGTATCAGAGCCATGCAGTCAAAACTGCGATTGTCAAAAGAAGCGTCAGATCGAGAGAAGGGACGCAAAAGGACAACAAAGATCCAGTGAAGTAAAGACAAATCATGGTCAACAGGAGAACCATGTCGTTTTGCGTTTAAGGGTACTATGGGGCTTGGGCCATAGTTATTGTAAAGATGTGACCTTTGGGCACAATCTATATAAAGGGAAATTTTGTATAAGGAAGGGTTTGTGATTATTAGACGAATGTTAGATATTGCTAGTTCTAGACTGAGAGAGATCTAAGAGAGGAAAAGACTCTACAGCTATGTGCGCAGAGGTATATTGTAGAGAAGAGTCTACAGCTGAGTGCACAAACTGGAATTGTTAAACCCTTCCTTCTAATATAAAGAATAGTTCTTGTGGACGTAGCTCCCATCTGGGGGGTGAACCACGTAAATATCTGTGTTTTGTGATTGGATATATGTTATATTTTGTGTTTATGTATGTTTATACTTATAGATGTATTTTCATGTGAATGTGAATGAGAATGATATGTTAAGTAGTGGAACACACATGTATGAACATGTGAAGTGTTAATGAATGTGATGAATGCGTAGTATTACACAGATAATAATAGCAGTGATTCTGCAGAGTCTGTACTGTTGGTAACTATCAAGTGTACAGTCACATATCAACGTTGTTATATCCGAAGTATATGCGAAGTAAGAGTGGCTTCGCTAAAGGTCGTTTCCACATCCACACATCACCAAGGTTACAGAAACCTGCATTTGTAACCCCCCCATAAATTCGCCTCGGGTGAGACCTCAACCTGTTCGCAGGTTGTTGCTGAAAGGGATGGTGAAAGGGGTTTGTTTGGTCTTTGAGTACTACGCAGAACTCGGTTCATCCCAGAGAAACAAAACTCAACACCTATATAATGTAATTAGAGTGCATAAATCAAGGCTAGCAGTTTTTAGAGGGACTCTATCAGTTGTTTGAGAGGAGGAACTATTTTGTAATGTATATTTTTGTATGAGATTAAGCTTGTGGAGTGCTACAGAGATGCTTTTCCTCTTTATTTTGTTGAGATATTGTAACTTCTAATAATATTATATGTGTAATTTATTATTCCGGAGATGTTTCATTCCTCTGTGAAGACCTTATTGTATATCCGGAGATGTTTTATTACTCCATGGAGAATGTGGTAACTTGGGTTATTAGACTTCCCTAGTGGGGGTCGGCCCTGTATGAGTCATGTGGGTTAAAGAGTTATTAGACCACCCTAGTGGGGTCGACCCTGTCACATTATGTTAAGTAGTTAAGTTGGGGCTGACCTAGTTAGTGTAAAATTCAAGTCGAAGTTGTGTATAAATAGAGGAGGTGTGTTCCTCATTTAACACACATTACACTCACTTGTGATCAGCGCATAGGTGAGAGAGAGATCTGCTGTGGAGGAGAAGGATCTCATGTTTGGGGATTACATATTTGTATTTTCTGGTCATCTATATTGAGGAATCTTTGCTGGGTTTTCTACCCCATGAGGGTTTCCCAGGATAAATCTGTGTCTCTTGTGTTTATGCTGTGCTCGTTGTTCTTTCAGTGATACTGTATATGCTATTGTTGTGAAATGGAATGTAATATTGATATTTTATATCTTAACATATTGAATCTTAATATGGTATCAGAGCTAACCTAAAGCAAGGCAATGTATGGCACTTACGACACTTGCTTCACTTGCGACAATTTGAAGGTTAGGGTTTTATATAGAAAAAACCAGTCATCATGGAAATTTCGCTATAAATCAATTTTGGTGAAGGTTCAGGATCAGAAACCTTTACAAGTCATAGATAACATTCCCCTATACCTTGTGTCTGAAGGAAAACCTCAAATTCGTTGTACTTTGTGAGTTATGATCAGTACAAGTTAGGGTTTCTGCCTCTTCCAGATCTCAGTCATAAACAGGTGACCTAGGAAAAAAGGTCACAACTTTGGCTAGGAAGCTCCAAATGAAATTTCGTAAAATGTGATAGGTATATCATGGACTTTAGTTTCGCAGTCAAGTTTTTCAGAGGCCGAAGTTGAACCAGTGACACATGGCACGTCGTACAAGTTCTCTCTCCTGTTTTATCCCATAGAAAGGTCACGTTGCGACACTTGGCATAACTCTCTCTCAGAGAATCCAATTGAGGTCAGACCTATGGGATTAAAAATATGACAGGTCAGGATACCACAGGTCGAAGTTTCAGACCCTGTGGGTTCGTAATTTCCAAGATGCACTAGAAACAATCAGGTGCATATTTCTATCAAAATAGATTTGGATTCTGAGCACCTTCATTCTTGGCTTGTCATTGCTACGGGAATTTAGGGATTCAGAGAAAGTTGGAATTTTTGGAATCGAAGACCACGGCTGAATGATCCTCGTCAAAATCAAAATTTAGAGACCAAGATCGAATTTTTTGGTTGGGAAGAAGGCTAGGGTTGATCAAACGCTAGTTTGGGATTTTGATCGGAAAGATGGAAAATTAGGGCTTCTACAAAAGTTGGAATTTTTTAAGTCTATGACCACGGCTAGAAGATCCTTAGAAAAATCGAAGTTTAGAGCTTTGGATCAAACCTTTTGGTTGGGCAGAAGGGTGGGATTTATCAAACCCTAGTTCGAGTTCATGTCTAGTGAATCCAGAAGTTTCAAAGGCAATTTTGAGGGGTCAAATTTTGCAATTTTCAAAATTGAAGTATACCAGCTTGATCAACTCAGCAAGCCACATCTTTCCATCCATTCAGAAGTTTGAAATTCAAAGTTTGAATTTTTAGGGTTTCTCTAACAAACCCTAATCCAGCTCCTGATCCAGTCTCAGCAAATCAAAGTGGATTGGATTAATCCTAGAAGAGAATGGATTGGACACCTACATAAGAGAAGAAGTTCTAGTTTCAGGGGGAGATGAGGCTAAGGCCTTACATAAGAAGACTACAAGAAATATCGACAAGTATGACTTGAGGAGATATAGGTATGTGTTGAAATCTGTTCATGATGAAGTTTATGATATGTTTGTCTTCATATTATTGAGGTTAGTACAATCTTGATTAATATTAGAATTGTCTTATCACCCTAGTAAAAGTATGAATGCATGTGAATGATAGAAGACATTCATTGATTAGGGTTATATGATTGTACTAATGCACCTGTGGCATTGTATGAGGATGATGTTGTCTGCTAACAAGATACAGGTACACCAAGAAAGACAAATCAAGTTCTATGACCATGATGACATAAAGACAAAGACTCATCCATAGGCTTTGATCACATAAAATCTCTACTTACAAGGTATGTATGACTTTTCTCTACTTTGCTTAACCTATGAGATATGCAGGTTCTAGCACAAGGTCTCTAAATCATTGAAGAGAACAAATAATATATTGTTTGGGTATGTTAAGACATAACCAAGCATGATAATCAAGGTATGTTTTCCTATATAAAGTTAGAATCCTACTTTGTTAGGATCTTAGGTATACCTATGTATGAAATGATCATGACCATACATAATGTTTTGATAGTATTGAGATTATACTAATGAACATATGTTTATGTATGAGATCATGAGGATGACACTAGTGCACACTTAAGCATGCATAGTGGTGCAGAATGAATAGAAGTTCAAAGACATATAGAAGTGGGAGGCAACCACACAAACATAAAAGATAAGTATTTGAGTTCTTATTTGAATCTCTGAAAATAGTAAATGATAATTGCTCATAATAGTTGTATGCATATTTGTATATATCATGCATAGTGTAAGCATTCATATGGAATTGAATAGTATACTACTAATATGCATATCATGGGTAATTTGGAGAAACTTTCCATTGTTTTTTATCTAGAATGAAACCTCTTTGTTGACATGTTGAGAGTTGTGCACGCTCTTGATAGTATGTTCTGGTAGAGATGGAAGGCATCTAGATAGCCATTGTATGCATATAGGATATGGAAAAGTGTTGTGCCAAAGTATTGGTCAAGATAGTTCATAACTATGTGAATCATATTTGTATGCATAATAGGTTATCATGTCAACATGATTTGATGATTATGAAGTATTACTAATCATGTAATCAACTTTGATTTGTAGGAAAGATCTTGAAGAATGATGATGAATACCAAACGAATGATGGATGTTCAAAAATAAGACTTACAAATCAAACACACTATAGAAGGCTTGTGGCTAGAATATTCTCTTAGAAAGAGGAAGAGGATCATGATGAGATGTTTGCTTCAAGTGGATAGATAAGACCATTCTCTTAATGGTGTAATTGAAGAAAGCTCTGTATAGGTACCCAGGATAGATAGTCATTTGATTAGCTTAATGATCACCATGGGTGATGTGGATTTCAACCTTTGCTACAAGGTTGAAGATGTTTTATATATTCAGATGACATTCTTAGATGGATGCAAGAAGTAACTCACCACAAAGTTTGAATTATCTTGAGGATCATACCAGTAGAACCATCTGACGGGAGATGGCACAGATAGATATGCAGAAGATAACTTAGAGTAGGAATAATGTTCAGTCATAGAGGGAGATTTGATAGCTTCTTGACAAGCTTGGGATTTACCAAAAGTAAAGCTGATCCTAACCTCTATCTTAAGGTTATGGATGATACTATTATTGTATGTGGATGATCTCTTCTGATAGGGAATGAGAAACAGATCATGGAAAGAAAGAAGAAGCTAGCTACAGAATTTGAGATGAAAGATCTTGGATTGATGCATTACTTCCTAGGTCTGGAAGTATGGCAAAGCTCAGAAGGAATCTTTCTCAACCAGGGAAAGTTTGCTGTGGAAATCTAGAAAAGATTTGTTATGTTGGAATGTAAATCCATGGCCACTCCCATGGATTCCAATTTGAAGTTGTTAGCTGATGACTCATCAGAGTTAGTGGATGTGACTCTGTACAGCCAGATTATTGGGTTATTGATGTATCTAATGAATACCAGGAAAGATATATGTTTTTCTATGAACACCTTGAGTCAGTTCCCCTAATAGCCACAAAGCATGTGATGAGGTACCTGAAGGGCACTATAGACTTTCGTCTATATTATTTTGGAGATCATGACTTCAGATTGTATGGCTACATAGATTTGTTTGGGTAGGAAGTGTATCAGACAGGAAGAGCGCATCGGGTGGATGTTATCTTCCATGATCTTGTGGTTTAGCAGGAAGCATTCTAGTGTGGCTCTCAGCACAACTGAAGTGGAATATATAGTTTCTTGATCTACTAGTTGTGAAGCATTATGGCTTCAGAAGCTATTATCCGGATTGTTTGACTTAGAGATGGATCCCACTGTGATCCTGTGTGACAACCAGAGTTGTATCAAGATGACAGAGAATCCAGTGTTCCATGATAAGTCAAAGCACATAGAGATACAATATTTTTATATACGAGATATGGTGCAGAAAGGAGCTATCAATCTCAAGTATGTGAGCACTGACGAACAAGTTGCTGATATATTGACCAAACCTCTGTCTCGAGTAAAGTTTGAGTATTTTCGAGACAAGCTTGGTGTAGTTCAGAAGGACCCTCCTCGAAAGGGGGAGTGATATGGTCGATGATGATATTTGGATATTGGTATCTTTGTGGATACCTATATCGATGATGAAGATTTCCTATATCGACAGTAAGGTCGATGATGAGGATACTTGTATCGATGACGAGGATACTTGTATCGATGATGATGATACTTGTATTGATGATGTGGATACTTGTATCGATGATGAGAATACATGTGTTGATGATGAGGTTACTTGTTCCGGCGGTAAGGTCGATGATGAGGTTACCTGTCCCGACGTTGAGGTCGATGATATAAATGATAAGGTTGTAAGTGGTCCTAAGACTTGGTCTAAGTGGACGAGAGGAATTGTATCATCCCTGGACTTTTGTCCCTGAATTGATCTGTAGACACATGTCTTTGAGAAGTGGTACCTAGTGGATGTGATAGGAATGCATCGTCCCTGAACATTTGGTTCAAAATGTACATGATAGGACTGCATCATCCCTGAACATTTGGTTCAAAATGTACGTGATAGGACTACATCGTCCCTGAATGTTTGGTTCAAAATGTATGTGACAAGACTGCATCGTCCCTGAATGCTTGGTTCAAAATGTACGTGATAGGACTACATCGTTCCTAAACCCTTGGTTCAAAATGTACGTGATAGTACTGCATCGTCCCTGAACATTTGGTTCAAAATGTACGTGACAAAAATGCATCTTCCCTAAACGTTTGGTTCAAAATATACGCGATAGGACTACATCATCCCCGAACCCTTGGTTCAAAATGTATGTGATAGGATTGCATCGTCCCCAAACGTTTGGTTCAAAATGTACGTGATGGGGATTGCATCATCCCGAAACCCTTGATTCAAAATGTACATGATGGGGATTGCATCATCCCGGAACCCTTGGTTCAAAATGTACGTGATGGGGATTGCATCATCCTGGAACCCTTGGTTCAAAATGTACGTGATGGGGATTGCATCATCCCAGAACCCTTGGTTCAAAATGTACGTGTTAGGATTTTATCATCCTTGGACTTATGTCCTAAAGTGAGAGGGATTGATCATCTTGTAATTGGATCATGTGTGTTGTAGGGTATGCTGCTATTGTACTGTTGTTAGAGAGGATCCAGTTGAGATGGCGATGATGCTGATTGTGAGATGACGATGATGTTGATCGTGAGATGATGATGATGTTGATCGTGAGATGACGATACTGCTGATCGTGAGATGGCAATGTTGATGATCGTGAGATAACAATGCTGATGATCGTGAGATGACGATGTTGATCATCGTGAGATGACGATGCTGTTGATCGAGAGATCCATATGTTGATATTACTGTAGTTGTTCGAGTGCTACAGAAGATGAAGACTTAGTATTGAAGATGTTGATGTTCCAATATTGAAGATCTTGAAGATGTTCCAGTAACTGTGAGTTACTGATGATATATGAAGAAAGCTTCCAATGATTTATAGATGTATCATGTATGATTTTGATGACTCCTTGCTCATGAAGATGTTGTTATAATATCCTTCTCATTAAGGGGGAGTGTTGAGATATTGTAACTTCTAAGAATATTATATTTGTACTTTATTATTCCGGAGATGTTTCATTCCTCCATGAAGACCTTATTGTATATCCAGAGATGCTTTATTCCTCCGTGGAGAATGTGGTAACTTGGGTTATTAGACCACCCTAGTGGGGTCGGCCCTGTCACATTATGTTAAGTAGTTAAGTTGGGGGTGACCTAGTTAGTGTAAAATTCAAGTCGGAGTTGTATATAAATAGAGGAGGTGTGTTCCTCATTTAACACACATTACACTCACTTGTGATTAGCACATAGGTGAGAGAGAGATCTGCTGTGGAGGAGAAGGAGCTCATGTTTGGGGATTACATCTTTGTATTTGCTAGTCATCTATATTGAGGAAGCTTTGCTGGGTTTTCTACCCCATGAGGGTGTCCCAGGATAAATCTGTGTCTCTTGTGTTTATGTTGTGCTTGTTGTTCTTTCAGTGATCCTGTATATGCTATTGTTGTGAAATGGAATGTAATACTGATATTTTCTATCTTAGCATATTGAATCTTAACATATTTTGTCATCTTCTTTGTTATCATAATATTCCATGTCCATGTATACTCTCATGAGATGTCAATAAAGTTCCGAGTAACAGATTTAGCTGCATATTATGTCAACGATATGATATGTGGATGAATGTTGGAATTGATTGCATACATTTCAAATCTTTTGACCTCTGGTCCAATTTCAAAGCTTTTATTAGATATATCAGTGTTTGAATCCTTCTCTTATTGTTGTTTCTATAAATGTCTTGTTGCATGAAAATTCATAAATAAACTCATGATTGTCAATACATTTTGTTTACAAACTACTAGATACTTTAATTCAAAGCTCAATACGTTTATGCTTTCATTAAGTTCAAACAGATTCATCCTGCGGGCACCTCTTATGCCTATTTTAGTCTCCATCCTATAAAGCTCACCCTCACTATCAACCAAAGTATTGTTACGCTCTACAAAATTACTCTACAATCATTTTACACTATCAGAATTGTTCATAAATAATTCCTTACAAGCAAATTGCAAGAAATTTCATTTTTACATAGAAGTCCACATAGATTCAACTCAAAAACCTATAAAAATTGAGTTCTATCATGCCTTGGCATGCACTATCTTCATGATAGTACATCTCAGGGACTAACATGATCATTAGAACCATTTACCATAGCTAAATGCCATTCTATCTAATTTATCTATTTACACTTATGTGTCATTTAAATATTTGAAATTCATTAAATAATAAAGGTGTGTAATCAAAGTGCACCATTTACCATAATGAAGCTAGATTTTGATGTCATTCTCTTTAATATAATGTCTTTCCAATTATGTGTAATTTAAAGGTGTGAAATTCATTAAACAATTAAAAGTGAAAGTGTTTGATCAAAGTGCATGTTGTTCCCAATATAAACTAAAGTCAATTGAAATTTTGCATCACTAGACAAAATTATCATAGGAATTATATAGTGGTCTTTATGCTTAGACATGTTCCACTAAGAAATATAAAATTAATCTCCTTTTAGACATTCACATATAATATTTGGATTAAAAAGTGTTCCAAAAAAATATGTTGTGGTCATGTGGAAGCGGGTCACTAAATTGGATAGAGTTTTCCATTAATTATTCATCAAAGTTCTTGAAAAAGGTGCATCACTCAATCACATCAAGCATGGGGAAGGATATCCTCTTCCATCAACACCACCACTAATGAGCAAAAGTATCGTATCATGATCATTACATAGTGTTTAGAGTTTAAATTAAGTGAGTATTTTAATACTTATTTATTTAAAATAATAAGAATTTAATCTATCTTATATTTAATATTTAAAAGTAATCAATAATTGTTTAACTTTTGAAGTTAAATTATACATATAATGACAGGCCATGGCTATCTCGAATGGTGTCGAGTCTCATTCTTTTCTTCCTTAAAAAGTTGTTAACTCACATCGAAACGCTCTGTTTAGTGGAGATAAAGTTGAGTTATAATTGCTTTTTCTTTCTTGGTGTGATTCCTATTTTTGTGGATAAATAAGATATCAAGTCCATATTATTAGTTGAAGTATCATATCACAATTTTAATTGGCATCATTAGTTCAACAAACTTGGGGTTGTATTCACTCATAGCATTATAAAACAAGATAGAAAGCCACGTAGTGATTGGTCCCTACATGAAAATAAGGTGATAAAATTATTGAATAAAGTGTGAAATGTCAATTTGTAATATCAATCAATATCTCACAAAAATAATTTATATTGTTTCCACGGTCTCAAAACAAATGTATTCAAGTTATTTAATTAGTCATTTGAAAATATATCATAATAAAATATTGTATACCAATTATTTGAGCAGGTTGATAACATAAAGCTATATATTATATAACATTGTCATAGTATAATGATGTTGGTTAAATGATTATTTTTAATGAAAATATTTGTTAAGTGAGAAGAATGTGTAAGACATGAATGTGTATTAGTTTGTATGGATTGTCCAAATAAGAATAAAATGAAAAAATTGTGTAAATTATGATACTAAAAATGAAATTATACCACATGTCACATTGTATGTTGATGTTGAACATCATGCTCTAAGTTACAACCAACTAGGATCACAATAATTCCAAAAGGCCATTGTTCTTGTCATTATAGATTTCTATATGCCATGTGCATTTCAACTTCCCATACAAGTAGCCTACATTGTGTTGGTTTTCCATATAAGTAGCCTACATTAAGGATGTGTTGAAGCCCCGGGTGTATAGGTTGTTGGAATGGGTTCCAAGGCTAACAACAGAGGGTGAAAACCCATACAGAAAGGCTTCAAAAGGTTCTACGTAAGAACAATTCTATCCCCAGCCTGTTTGGTGTAGTTAACTCCCATAGATACAAAGGCCTCTGCTGGCACTTATGGGGTTTGATCTTGAAAGGATCAGTCTTCCTATATGGAAAGATCAAAGTGTCCTAACTCTAAAATGGATCTAAACCTAGAACAAATCTACCTTAAGGAAATCTAAACTAAGTTAGATCTAATCTAAAGGAAGTCTTTTGACTGTGTGCAGGATAACTTGCTTTGAGTGTTAATAAGTGATTTCACCAATTTAATAGAAATGTAAAGTTGGATCTTTTCTTATTACTTCAAAATACAATTAGACAATGAAAATTAACTGATAATAGTTTAAATATTAGGCATATGCAAGGTTACCCTGTTTCTGGAATGCCAATTGAAAAATTAACATTAACTTAATAATTTATGTGAATCATTGCAGAAATAGATAAATGTTTTGATTAAATAAATTCAATTAAAACATTAAGATACATAGACCATGAGTTAAGATAAATCTAAACTAGTGATCAATGTATAAATAATATTTGCAAAATCAAACAGTATTCATTCAATGATTAAGGTGAAGAAATAAGATATCATCAAAGAAATTTGATAACATGCACAAAGAAGATGCCAAAAGAAACTAACTTTGATTCATTGGGTCTACAAAAAATTACAAGATCTCAAGTGAAGCAACATTTCTCCAATCCTTCTATGGTGATTTTCTCCCCCCCTACTCCACAATACCTCTACCCTTTAAATAATAATCACAAAATCGTTACAAAGGATAGACTTCCCATAAAACAGGGATTACAAAATCAAATTCCATTGCTAAATCATCTTCAATAGCTATTAATACTGAACAACCCGAAATTCCCAAAGGAATTCATTACATACATTCAGAGAAATATACCGTAGTGAATTGTGAAAGACAACAACAACCCACTGGCTTCCTGCAAAAAATAACAAGGGAACTGAAAGATCTTTCTCAGAAGATTCATGATGATCAACAATGTCCTCGAACACTTAAAAGTTGGTCACTTGTTCCTCCTTCAAAGGGATTGGTGTAGTGATAGGTACTTCATTGATTATAAAATCCTGGATAATGGTATCATCTCGATCAGTTGGTTTTTCAGTGATCTTCCTTCTCTTCCTCTGAGGGAGTCGTATGAATATGGGTTGAATCTTAGAGTCCTCTTCTTCACTATCACTACTTTCATCTGGAACACCTGCATCAAAAGGTGGCGACACAAGTTCTTGGTATAGAAGAGGCTGAAGTTCTTTCTCTTCACAAAATCTGACCGAATATTTGTGACTTCTCTGCATCTTGCTCATAGTGCGGGACTTTTAGAAGGAAATATCTAAAAATTGACTAATGGTAGTTTTCTATTGCAATATGACAATGTAGTATCCCTTTTTCAAATTTTATTAAAATGCCCAATTTTCCATTTTTTTTCCCAATTTCGACCTTTGACTAGTTTTAATGTTTTGACCTCCAAATCAACCCAAATGCTCCCAAATATTCTGTAGGAGTGTATGAATGGTATTTAGACTTGAATATAAGGTTCAGGGATGTTTTATGGCCCTCCAAATACTTCTGCAAACTTGATTTGTATTCTGATCAATATATGTAATTTTGACTAGTAATTTGTGCATCAAATCCCCCTCGGGTAACACTACAAATGGCCTTCCAAATGCCTCCAAACTCCCACAAATTTATGAACAGAGGTATATAATGTGTTAAGTATGTGATTAAGGTCTCATATGCACCATTAATTTATTTTTAATACTGTTCTAACTCTCTCACATTCAACAGCAAAAACCCCCAATTCGACCCTTGGGGAAATGGCACTATTTCACCTCCCAATACAACTAAACTGAGTAAAAATGCTTCAAATGCTCAAGTACAGTACATGAAACTTGTAGAAGACATCCATGGAAATATATTTATCACAAATATATCATATAATCATCCATCCATTCGAAATAATCAACATTATAGTGTCATACATCAATGCATTGGGGAAATTGACATTGTTTGCTCATTAATCAATAGTTTTGCATACAACCAGTGGGTATTTCGACCTGAGACTTTCTGAATATGAATAACAGAGGATATGAATCTATTACAATCATAAATATATAATGAGAAGCTCTCTCAAGAAGCACAAGTGCTCACCAAAAACGCCCTCCCTCAAGGAGCACGAATATGCCTTCAAAACTGGAAATGGTGGAGAGAAAGTGCTGCACTAAACCAAACCATGAAACTTCCTGTAGCTGCTACCTGCAAATACAAACTCCATTAAAGCACCATGAAAGACCTGAGTGGCCTCTCCAAACACCAACTTGGATGGGAATCTTTCACCCTTGAAATTGGCTAAGGCAAGAAACTAGTCATCCACTAGCTCTCTCTTCACAAATGCAATTTTTCTCAAATCATCAAAATCCATTCTCATACTTGATTTCTACAATTTATAACCAACATTAGCCTTCAAGGGGTCGAAATCCTCTCAATAGATTCAATAATTTTCCATTTAGAAATATTCATCATTTGCCACTTGTCTCCTAGTTCCAACCTTCCATCTTCTCCCAAATTCGAATTTGAGTCTCTTTAGATTCCTCCAACTCCATGAGCGCCTTCTTGAACCTATTTTTGGGGCTGACATGTCATAATTGTCAGGTGTAAGAAGTCAGGTCTGAATTTTGTCATAAAATGTCATAGATGCTTCATTATTGTTGTCATAAAACTAGGGAATCTGGCCCATGTGTCCACTAGTCTCCAATTTGACTCTTCCTCTCCCATGGAGGTTACTATTCCTTCCCATTTCGACCTAATATGCTCAATGCCATGTGTTATGACTTACCAACTCACCCAAGAGTGTTCACCTTCCCATGAATTCGAATTGGCAAGAGAGAGCTGCCATGTGTCATTGAAAAATCAAGCTAGTGTGGGTCCCACCACCTCCATATGTCTCCAAAACCACTTGCCACCTAGAATTTCTCTTGAATTTATTTATTCATCATATTTATTAAATGATTGAACCCTTCTAATGTCTAAATATCATTTATTAGTTTCCTTATTACCATCCCACATGTGCCCATCCAACCTAGGAAACTAGTAGGATTGATGGGATTGTCTTACTATGCACTTATTTGAATGGGGACATTACAGTCCTCCCCACCCAATATTGCTTGTCCTCAAGCAATTTCAAATTTGGATGCTGCAAAATCTTCTCCTCTTCCCATGTGGCATCTTCATTTGGTAAGTCCTTCCATTGCACTAAATATTCTTTGATGATTCTACTCCTCAACCTTCTTTCCCGTGTCTTCAAAATCTTTTCCGGAACAAGTGTGAGCTGACCTTCATCATCCAAAGGAGGAAGTATTTCTGAAGTGATGATTTGCTGACCAAGAGCTTTCTTAAGACAAGAAACATGAAATACATTGTGGATTTTACTCCCTTCCGGAAGTTCTAGTTCATATGCTACTTCTCCAACCTTCCGCACTACCTTGTATGGCCCATAGTACCTTGGTTTTAATTTTTCTGCTCCATTCTTTTTGAGAGATGTTTGTTTATAGGGCTGCAACCTTAAATATACTAAATCATTGACTTGAAAGGTTCTCTCTTCTCTATGTCTATCAGCATATTGTTTTTGTTGATTTTGAGCAACCTGTAAATTGTCTTTCAAGAGCTTTAAAATTTCTTGGCTCTCTTCCACCCAATCTTTATCCTTTGGGGCTCTACTATCACCAAATATAATGTCAGCAAATGTAAGTGCATCATAACCATATAATGCTTTGAAAGGAGACATTCCTATTGACATATGATAAGTGGTGTTGTAGCAAAACTCACCCAAGTGTAGCCATTTTGCCCATGCTTTTTGCTGCCCTCCCACATAGTTTCTTAGGTATCCTTCCAACCATTGGTTTACCCTCTCTATTTGTCCATCAGTTTGTGGATGATAGCTGGTACTTGGAGTCAATTGAGTGCCTACCAATCTAAAAAGTTCTTGCCAAAAAGCACCCATGAATCTACTATCTCTATCACTGACAATGCTCTTGGGGAGCCCATGCAATCTGAAGATTTCTTTGAAAAAAATATCAGCCACTTGTGCAGCACTAAAAGATGATGTAACTACAAAGAAATGAGCAAATTTTGTCAACCTATCAACTACCACATAAATGAAATCCTTACCCAAGGATTTAGGCAATCCGGTGATGAAATCCATGGAAATACTGTCCCATTTTTGCTCCGGAATGGGCAATGGTTGTAATAGGCCGGCTGGACATGTAAGTTCTGATTTGTTTTGTTGACATGCTTTACATTCATTCACATACTTCTGAACATCTTCCTTCAGCCCCTTCCAAAAAAATCTTTGCCTCAACTGTCTATAAGTTTTGAAGATCCCCGGATGGCCCGCTAGTGGGGAATCATGTGCTTCTTGCAAAATTCGGTACTTGAGCTTGGAGTTATGAACTAAATAAATTCTTCCCTTATAATATATCAGCCCATTCAAAATCCTATAATTATCATCCCCTTTGATTCCATCCAACACATCACAAGCAAATTTGTCTTTGGCATATTCAACTAGTAGCATGTTTTTCCAATCCTTGGCAATATCCATGAGAGAAAAGGAAGGCCTTCTTGACAAAGCATATGCTACTATATTATTCTTTCCTTTGACATATTCAATATCAAAATCATAAGCTTGAATCTTGCTTACCCACTTTTGTTTCCTTTCATTTAGATCTTTTTGGGTGAGAAAGTGTCTTAGACTATTATGGTCAGTTTTCACCACAAACTTGCTGCCCACCAAGTATTGTCTGAATTTGGCCAATGCATGAATAATGGCTAGCATTACTTTATCATAGATGGAGTAAAGTTTTTCATGAGGCTGCAACTTTCTTCTCTCAAAGGCTATGGGGTGTTGGCCTTGCTTTAGGACAGCCCCTATTCCTCCACCTGAAGCATCACATTCCACAACAAAAGGTTTAGTAAAATCAGGAAGTGCAAGTATGGGACAACTACTCATTACCTCTTTCATTTTTTGGAATGCTTTTTCAGCCTCTTCATCCCACTTGAAAGCATCCTTCTTAGTCAAATCAGTGAGTGGAGAATTCAACTTGGAGAACCCTTTCACAAATTTTCTGTAGTAGGTGCATATGCCAATAAAGCCTCTCAATTCGGTAATATTTTTTGGTGATGGCCATTCCAAGATAGCCCTGATTTTTTCCATGTGTACCTTCACTCCTTATTGACCAATAATGTGCCCAATATACAGTAGTTCTTTCATCCCAAACTCACATTTTGATAATTTAGCAAATAAGGACTCTTCTTGCAAGATTTTCAACACAATCTCTAACTGTTGCAAATGCTCTTCCCATGTTTTACTGTAAATGAGAATATCATCAAAGAAAACCAAAACAAACCTTCTTAGTTGCTTGCAAAATATCCTATTCATACATGCTTGAAAGGTGGATGGAGCATTAGTTAACCCAAAAGGCATGACAAGAAATTCAAAGTGGCCAAAATGACATCGAAAAGCGGTCTTTTGCACATCTTCATCTTTCATTCGAATTTGGTGATACCCTGATCTAAGGTCAATTTTTGAGAAGTATTTGGCCCCATGTAGCTCATCCATGAGCTCATCAATCCTATGAATAGGATACCTATTCTTGATAGTCTTTTTGTTCAAGGCTCTAAAATCTATGCACATTCTCAATGTTCCATCTTTTTTCTTCACTAGCACTACTGAAGAAGCATAAGGGCTAGAGCTTGGTCTAATGAGCCCCAACTCTAGGAGTTCTTGGATAGCTTTTTCAATCTCATCTCTAAACCTTTTAGGATGTCTATAAGGTGGTATCTGAATGGGTGAAGTACCCTCCTCCAAAACAATATTGTGCTCAACCCCCCTATCTGGTGGCCTACCATGTGGAAGGTCTCTAAAAACCTTTTCATATTTTTGCAAAAGTCTCTCTATCTCCTTTGGGTGTTTGACAATATTTATAGTTGGCTTGGGATATGTAATATGACATTCAGCAGCCCATTCTATATCCCCATGCCTCAATATAGATCTCATGCTATTGCAAGTCACTACTTGATTTGGATAAGTGTGTTGCCCTCTCACAACTCTTTGTACTCCTTTTGAATCTTGGAATTTCATTTCGGGAATTTGATAATTTACTGTATGCTCTCCTATTGAATACAACCATTGCACTCCCAAAACCACATTAGTATCAGCAACATCAACCACATAAAAACTATCAACAAAAGTATAGTTACCTACGGTGACTTGCAGCTTTGGAACCCATGTTTTGCATTGCATTGTGTTGTGACCGGGAATGACAACTGTGAAGCCATCAAATGGTTCAATAGGTATCTTTCTTTTATCTACCATCTCTACATAAATGAAGTTATGAGTGGCTCCTCCATCTACCAAAACTGAAGTTCTTTGTCTTTGTACCACACCTTTGCATCGGATAGTATGATAGCGAGGTACTGCTGAAAGCACTGCCATTCTTGCTTTGTCCGGTGAAGGCTGATTTTCTTCTTGTATTTCCTCTTCTACTGCTGTCTCATATGCCTCTTCTTGATCTGAAATATGTCCATCTTCATCCATGCCCCCATAATACCCCTCATTATTAGAAAATACTTCTATGTATTGAGCCTTTCCTTTGGTACATTTGTGCCCCGGTGTCCATGGTTGGAAGCATGTCAAGCATAGTTTCTTTTTTCTAAGTTCATCCATGTTTAGTCCCTCTTTTTTATTCCTCTCAAATGACTCTCTTTTCCAAGGTTTCTTATCATATCCATCCCTTTGCCAAGGTTTCTTTTCAAATTTATAGCTAGGCTTAGGAGGAAATCTCGTTCTAGGAAGCACATTTTGGAGATCCCTAGTCAAGCTCATTGCATCTTTTAATGTAGTTGGCTTGTGGGCTTTGACCAAACCTCTTAAGGGTTCAGCCAAACCTTCAGTGAACAGCAATACTAATCTTCCCATAGATACATCAGCCACCTTGACTGATAATTTTTGAAAGTCCAACATATATTCGGTAGGGGACCCAGTTTGCTTCAATTGAGCTAGTTCTTTGAAAGGCAATTCTGGATCTTTTTGTTCAAATCTTTCTAGTACCCTGTCAACAAATTCTCCATATGTTTTAACCTGATTATGACCCAAGGTTTTCAGCCCATGAAACCACCATTCATTGGCATCTCCTTCCAAATGCAAAATGGCCATTTTTAATGCATCCTCTTCCAACATAGGATTCAGCTGAAAATATACATCCAATTTTTGCACCCAAGTGTTAGCAGAATTTTGAGAAGAACCATCAAAAGTAGGAAGTGACATTTTTCCAATAGCACTATTCAAATCTTTGTTTTGGAATGGACTCCTATTGTCTCCCTTCATTTTAATCTTTTGCATAGCATCAATGTAGTCACTGAGTGGTACACCTCTTTTACACTCTTCATTCAAATCATTCCAATCATTTACTAGTTTCTTGTAATCTAATTCAAGATTGGGCTCTTCTTTGGGTGTGAGAAATTTAGGTGCAGTATGCCTTTGTGTGCTTTGAAATTCATCAGGTCTATTATGAGGTCCTGTACTTGAGAAAATATGCTCATTCCCTTTCATCTTTTCCCCTGAGTGTGAACCACTATTATCTCCTATCATCCCTTTGCCTGAAACTTGGCTACCCAACAATTCGAAACCTTTCATCATTTGTTTATTCATATCTAGAATAACCATGGTAAGTCCTTCAAAACATGGTTTTAAGGCTTCAATAAATTCCTCCTTATGTCTTAATTTTTCCTCCTCCTCTCTACCCATTGTTTTAGAAAAAAACTCTTTTTCTGCTACTATCTCTTCTTCAACCAAAACTTCTTCAACTACTGATTCAAAGGGTGGTGTTTTATTTTTTTGGCTTCTTGTTAATACCATCAGGTGCCAATACCATGCTCTGATACCACTTGTAGTATCCCTTTTTCAAATTTTATTAAAATGCCCAATTTTCCACTTTTTTTCCCAATTTCGACCTTTGACTAGTTTTACTGTTTTGACCTCCAAATCAACCCAAATGCTCCCAAATCTTCTGTAGGAGTGTATGAATGGTATTTAGACTTGAATATAAGGTTCAGGGATGTTTTATGGCCCTCCAAATACTGCTGCAAACTTGATTTGTATTCTGATCAATATATGTAATTTTGACTAGTAATTTGTGCATCAAACTCCCTCGGGTAACACTGCAAATGGCCTTCCAAATGCCTCCAAAATCCCACAAATTTATGAAAAGAGGTATATAATGTGTTAAGTATGTGATTAAGGTCTCATATGCACCATTAATTTATTTTTAATACTGTTCTAACTCTCTCACATTCAACAGCAAAAACCCCCAATTCGACCCTTGGGGAAATGGCACTATTTCACCTCCCAATACAACTCAATTGAGTAAAAATGCTTCAAATGCTCAAGTACAGTACATGAAACTTGTAGAATACATACATGGAAATATATTTATCACAAATATATCATAGAATCATCCATCCATTTGAAATAATCAACATTATAGTGTCATACATCAATGCATTGGGGAAATGGACATTGTTTGCTCATTAATCAATAGTTTTGCATACAACCAGTGGGTATTTTGATCTGAGACTTTATGAATATGAATAATAGAGGATATGAAGCTATTAAAATCATAAATATATAATTAGAATCTCTCTCAAGAAGCACAAGTGCTCACCAAAAACGCCCTCCCTCAAGGAGCACGAATATGCCTTCAAAACTGGAAATGGTGGAGAGAAAGTGCTGCACTAAACCAAACCATGAAACTTCCTGTAGCTGCTACCTGCAAATACAAACTCCATTAAAGCACCATGAAATACCTGAGTGGCCTCTCCAAACACCAACTTGGATGGGAATCTTTCACCCTCGAAATTGGCTAAGGCAAGAAACTAGTCATCCACTAGCTCTCTCTTCACAAATGCAATTTTTCTCAAATCATCAAAAGCCATTCTCATACTTGATTTCTACATTTTATAACCAAAATTATCCTTCAAGGGCTCGAAATCCTCTCAATAGATTCAATAATTTTCCATTTAGAAAATATTCATCATTTGCCACTTGTCTCCTAGTTCCAACCTTCCATCTTCTCCCAAATTCATATTTGAGTCTCTTTAGATTCCTCCAACTCCATGAGCGCCTTCTTGAGCCTATTTTTGGGGATGACATGTCATAATGGTCAGGTGTAAGAAGTCAGGTCTGAATTTTGTCATAAAATGTCATAGATGCTTCATTATTGTTGTCATAAAACTAGGGAATCTAGCCCATGTGTCCACTAGTCTCCAATTTGACTCTTCCTCTCCCATGGAGGTTACTATTCCTTCCCATTTCGACCTAATATGCTCAATGCCATGTGTTATGACTTACCAACTCACCCAAGAGTGTTCACCTTCCCATGAATTCGAATTGGCAAGAGAGAGCTGCCATGTGTCATTGAAAAATCAAGCTAGTGTGGGTCCCACCACCTCCATATGTCTCCAAAACCACTTGCCACCTAGAATTTCTCTTGAATTTATTTATTAATCATATTTATTAAATGATTGAACCCTTCTAATGTCTAAATATCATTTATTAGTTTCTTTATTACCATCCCACATGTGCCCATCCAACCTAGGAAACTAGTAGGATTGATGGGATTGTCTTACTATGCACTTATTTGAATGGGGACATTACAGACAACCAAAAAATTTCTCATGTTGTCATTTGTATTTAAAAGAAAACAATAAAGTTTCCAAAATGACTGAGCATAATCAATTGCGATGATTAAAATCTTGCGGTCTAGAACTTGCAATTATCATGTATGCATTGAAATAACACAGAGCATGTGTCGACGAACTTGGATTAAGACGGGATAATATTTGCATTAATTCACGTATGATTTAATGTCAAATATTAACATTCAATTAGTTATAAATTAGTCGAATCAACAACTACCAGTTCCTGTTTGGCCGCAGGTGAAAATCGTGGTTTTAAAAAAAATCTGATTGCAAATAAAAAATGGTGAAGAAAAACGGAGGACCGAAATGATTATTCAAAACAAAACAATCCAATATCAACTGCAGGATCAAGGCAAATCAGCGGTTAAGATTAAAACATGCAGGATGCGGAAGAAAGGTTGCAGATGTTTATTTCACAAATATATACATCCTTTCCGCAACTCTAAGTATTAACAGAACAAAAGTTTCTACAATCCGCAATCCGCAATTGCAGGTTGCAGAAACGCAAACCACACTAATCAATATAATGAATCTTCCGCAATCCGCAATCCACAATTGTGGGTTATGGGTTGTGGAAATGCAAAACGCAAAACTATATTTAGAAGTCTTCCCACAATCCGCATTGTGGGTTGCAGGTTGCGGGTGCAAACAACCATGATTATTGAAAAACAATTCTGCATCCGCAATCTGTATTGCAGATTGCGGGTTGCGGGACGCAAATGTTACAAAACCAAAACCAAGCTTCCACAATCCGCATTGCAGTTTGTGGAAAGAGTCAACTTTTAGGAAAATCAAAGTTTTTCGCAACTCACAAAAAACACACAAAATCAAGGCATTTAAAAAAGGAAAATTACTAACTTAATCAAATCATGATAAATTAGTAAAAGCATGATGAAAAACCCCAAAATGACCATGGAATTTAATCATTACCTTTGCATATAGAAATTTGGGGCTCCCATGTTTTAATGAAAACATGGGATTTGTTGTACCTAGAACAAATGGCGACTGGCTGGGACAAACCAGTTATCTCTGTAAGTAAAATATGTAGTTACAAGGAAGACATGTCAACAAACTTGATGTTTTAACCTGTAATTCACAAAATGCTCTCATAAAATACAATCAAAATAGCAGAGTTAGTCATATGATTGATATATCCCCATCCGAAGCCATTTAATGATGATGTTCATATGACAAGGCAGTCTTAGAAGTAAACACGAATCCTTTTTCCATTATGCAGTCATAGGAAGGTAGTTTATGATGAGCCTTAGGACAAACCTGTAGCCATTCTGGGTTACCAAATCTTGAATCACCTTGAGTTTATTAATTATTTATTTATGTACAAATGCATTACTCATAATATATACATTCTCTTTTCTTACTTTTCTTACTTTTTTTCTTTTTATATATATTCTTTTTTTTTTCAAAACATAATGAAAACATGCAAACAAGACTTCTGTTGATACAAGGCCATTTCCCTGAGTTGGTGATCAGATGTTGGCAATGCCATTCACAAACCTGATCTGGAAACTGAATAGGCCAGCTCGGTAAGGAGACTCCCTATCTTTTATCTTTTGACACTAAAAGCAATTACCATGGCTTGGTGACCATAAGTGGTAATTTCAGTCCAAAATCAGACCCATGATCATAGTAGGGATGGATTGTAATAAGACCTCCCTTATCCTCATATACAACAAACTGTCTTAGAAAGGAAAACAAAGTTATTAGTGCATAGATTACAAGACACTACCATGGCTTCGTAACCATATGATAGTAGTGTTACTCACCGATGTTTTGCAGATCATGAATGGACCGACCTGTGATAGGATCTTCCACCTTCCAGCGGCAACTGAAATTCATCTCCCAAGTTTGGTGGCTTGATGTGGAGATGTCATTCAACCTAAACATCTATGAACATAATGAGCTGGCTTGTAATAAGACCCCCCATCTTGCAATCTACAATTATTAAGGTGAATCATTTCCAAGGTGATCAAAATGGGATCCAGAATAGGTAAGGCTGACAAGGCTATGAATATATGCTGCCATTGACTAATGAAACATAAGGAAGGAAAAACCAATTGCTTCCTCAACTTCAATTAACCAAACAAAACATCCATAAAGATATTGGTTAAGGTGAGAAGATATCAATCAAGGCTTTGCCAATATTGACTATTAATTCCATGAAAAACATTTTCTGATGTAGGCTGAGTCAAATTAAACTGACATTGCAACCTGGAAACTTTATACTAAATTAACTTTGAAACACACCATTCAACAGCCTTTGCGACACGTGTGGACATTATTCAAAATAAAACCAATGTACAAAATAAAAATCAAATGAAAAAAAAACAGGAAAGCAAGCAAACCACACTTTATGTACAGTAAGTGAATCTGCTCAATTAAAAAAAAAATACTTTTTGAGCAATTGCACATTCACTGGGTAGGTGTCTATGGTACCTTCCAGTGTCTGCAACTAGACAGTACTAGGACCAAGCTTTTATGTAACAATGAAAGTTCCTAGCCATAGGAGTTGGAACTTGGTGTAATCATGTTTATCTTTGTGTTGCTTATCCCACTTTAACACCAAGTCCCCCACAGTAAACTCTCTATCAGATGAGGACTTCTCATCAAACCACCTCTTTACTAGCTGTCGGTGTTGATACAACTTGTTTTTGGACTTCTCGCTTTCTTCTTCCAGCTTGAGTAACATATCAATTCTGTGCTGGAGTGGGAACGGATCATCTTCTTGTATAGACTGTGTCAACTGTAGTGAAGGGATCATGAGGTTGGATGGCAAGATGGACTCCTTACCATACACTAAAAAGTAAGGGGAATTTCCTATGGCTACCTTTGGGGTGACCCGGTCTTCCCAAAGAACATTGTATTGCTGGGTGTGCAAATATTTATGGTGAGTAGCAAATATCTTCTTCAAGATGTTAATTAAGTTTTTGTTGGAAGACTCTGCTAGTCCATTCCCTTGTGGATAGTAATTGGCCGAAAACTTCAGCTTTATACCTTTCTCAAGGGCATACTATGTAAGATCAATGGAAGAAAAATAAGACGCATTGTCAAACACTAGAAATTTAGGAGCACCAAACCTAGTGACTATTTGGATTTCAAGAAAGGATATCACTTGGTTTGTATTGCATTGTCTGAGGGGGACTGTCTCTACCCATCTGGTAAAGTAGTCAGTAGTTGTGAAGAAGTACTTGTGTTGGAGGGAAGAAGCAGGGTTGATGGGTCCAATAAAATCCAGTCCCCATTGTTGAAATGGAAACTGAATTGTTACTGGTTGCAAAGGAAACGCAGGTTTTTTCACTTTCCCAGCACACTTCTGGCATGCTTCACATCTTCTGACATATGAGTATGCATATTTGAACAAAATAGGCCAGTAGTATGTCACGTCCCCATTTTGACCCCCTTGCATTAAATCGTGAATGATGTAAATATTGTCATTTAGTCATGGCGAGGAGCTCAAGGCTAAGGCCCCGCCACTAACTTATCGTTTTATGTATCGGCAATTAGAATAGATGCATATGGTTCTTGTGCTAGCAGTGCACAATGTAAAATCGGACATCATGTAAATATGCAATTTTAATGAAAAACCCACAACCAGCTACGCAATGCAACAAGAGAGATGGGGGCATGATCTTTACAAGGAAGAGGGAGGGAAAATAACCGAACCCTTGAGCCAATGGTTTTAATCCATGTGTCAATGAGAAAACCCATGAACTCTCAACTACCCATTTGGTCTTATGCACCCAATCATTTAATTCTTCCAAGAATTGGTTGAGACAATAAATGCCTTGGGATGGGAGAGGTATGGCTATCGATTTTCGTGCATGGGCAAGCCATCAACTTGGAAAATCGTGTTTTTGCTGGTTGGGCAAGAAAACCCCCACGAAATTGGCCCAAAGCCATTCTTCACCCATGGCCATGCTTCCTCTCACGCAGTCTGAGCTCCCTGAAGTTTATCCTCACGTTTTTTGGCCATAACCCTGCGTTTTTCCATGCCCAGAAACTCGTTTTGGTATTTTGGAGCAGCTGGGGAAGGAGGGATGCGTTTTGGACTGAGGGAGGGGTCGTTTTTTCCCTGGGGCATTTTTTTGGAATGGGTTGCTCTCCTAGTCGATTTTTCCTAGTGGCCAATTCGTTTTGAGTCTACCCACGTTTCTCTGGAACTGGTAGAAACCCACTGTTGGAAACTTCACTGTATAGGCGTTTTCCTCATGCCCAACACTTATGCTTTTGATGATGCATGCACCCATCTCTTAACAGCCTGAGAAACCCAATTGCTGATTGGCTTGGCTGAGTTTGATATACCTTTGGCTATGTGAGAGCCTGTGTTCCCCTTTTCCTTGTGGAGATCATGCCCATCTCGGGGGTGGCAGTGGTGCTGAGAGATTGAGGAGCACACTGGCCTACGGTTGGGTGGAACGTTGCAGAAGCGTAGCTGGTTGCTCGGGAACTACTTGGTTTAAGATAAGTATTCTCATTTGATAGTTTGATATTGTTTAGATTGATGAATGGCATGAAAATACTGACTGTATAATGGATGTGAAATCGTTTATTTCCGTTGTGTTTCTCTCCTAATTATACATCCCATAGCTCTTTTAAATCATGTGAGTGCTTGGTTATAAGTTTATGGGGCTAGATGCCCGGTTTTAGCCTCACGATCCTCTCCATTGCACTGGTGTGATGGGTGGGGACGTGACATAGTATCCTGCTCTTAGGATCTTATGTGCAGTGGTTTCTACTGATAAGTGCCCTCCCACAGGTCCTACATGAAATTGCAAAAGAATATTATCAGTTTCTTCCTTCTCTAAACATATGAGAAAACTACCATCATAATTATTCCTAAACAAAACCCCATCTATAAATTGATATGGTGTAGCTTTTAACCTTAAATATATGCATTTTTTAAATTCAAGGGTTTCAGGAGCAAAACCATGGGTAAGAATTAACTTAATGTCATCATACCATTCGGATGTTTGAGTTGCGATAACATGAACAGAACCTGTTGTTGTACTCTCTTCTTGTTCCCACTCAATCTGCTGTTGTGTAGGATCATTGGATTGAGCGGTTAGTAGACACAAGCCTTGGCCTTTCACAATATTTACTGGTCTGATCTCCAAATCATATTCTTGCAAAGCTGTCATCCAGTGAGCTCTCTTTTCACCCAGTTCTTTCTGAACCAGAACATTTCTGATAGCTGCATAAGGAACAATGACATTAGTCCAAGATTTAATAAATATGGTCTAAAATGTTTTACCGATTTATAGACCGTGTAAGCTTGTTTATCGATCTGGGAGTAGTTGAGTTCTGCTCCTTTGAATGTGGATCTCATGAATGAAATAGGGATTTCAACATCATTATCATGTTTCTGTGTAAGGACAGCCACGTAGGAGAAGTCAATAGCAAACGTGTACAGAATAAAATCTTTGCTGAAGTCCGGAGACATCAAAGCGGGGGCTTCCGCAATGGCTCTCTGGATTGCAACAAAGGCATCTCTTTGTTCCTTAGACCATTTAAATTTGGCATCCTTTTTAACCAATTGTTGCAACGGCTTAACAATTTGAGCAAAATTTGGAACAAATCTACGAACAAAATTAATCTTACCAAGAAACGATTGCATGGATTTACGTGAACCGGGTAGGCCGATCTTCGCAATGGCTTCTGTGCATTCTGGATCAATGGTCATGCCTTCTTTCGAAACAATAAAACCCAAAAAATTACCTTCAGTGACTGCAAATATAGATTTCTTTAGGTTCAATGAGATTCCATATCTTCTGCAACGCTCGAACATCTGTTTCAGTGCAGACAAATGTTCATGTTATTTTTTAGAATAAATGGTAATATCATCTAAATATACAATGACATAATTGTGCATAAATACCCTAAAATCTATGTCCATAGCTCTCTGAAAGGTAGCACCAGCATTTATCAGCCCAAAAGGCATTCTCTTGTAGGCAAAGGTTCCCCAAGGGGTCCTAAAAGTTGTTTTTAGTTGATCATCACTAGGACTTGGTTTTATCCTGAGAATCCATCAAGAAGAGAAAACATCTCAGACCCTGCTACTTTCTGTAGAATCTTCTCCATAGGATGAACATGGTAGTTGTCCTTTTCGAAATCTCTGTTTAAGTTTCTAAAATCAACACAGAGTCTGATTTCCCCATTCTTCTTCTGAACAGGTACCAAATTAGCAATCCAATGTGTATGTTTGACATGGAATACAATTCGTGCTGCCAATAAATTCTCAAGCTCCTTCTGGAAAAAGGGTTCCAGACTGGGATGCATCTTCCTTAACTTTTACTGATAAGGTTTCACTTCAGGTTTCATTAGTATATTATGGTGCATGATACTGGTGTCAAATGTTTTGAGTTCATCGTATGTCCATGCAAAGACATATTTGAACTCCTTGCACAGTTTGATAAAAGATCTCTTCACCTCAGCAGAGCAATCAACCCCTAGATTGATGAAACGAGGATTCTGTTCAGTTCCTAGGTTGACAGGATCATAGTTGAGGGATGAACTCTGGGTTTTATAGTGGGTCTTTTGCTTGAACTTATCTCGCAAGTCATAGTACTTCTCCAGGATGATGATTGATTTAGGGATAAGACTGGAAAGATTAGTGGAATCATCCAAAGACTTCTCATGCTCAGCTTCATCTATTGCCACATCTTGAAACGTGTCCTGGGCTATAAGAAAGTCTAATATTTGTTGGTCATCATCAAATACTCTCCAATTAGTCACATTATCAGGGATGGAAGGCCTATACATAAGTTCAATTGAAAAAGTGTTAGGGGACAAACCTTCTGGTGGAATCAACCTGGATGCAATATTAGCTAGTAAATCTACATCAAAATTCTGTGATCTGGGGACTCACTTAATGTTAAATGTAGAAAAAGAATTAGTTAAGTCCCTTACCAATTTCTGATATTTAATTAAATGAGGAGACAAAGAATGGATTTTGTTTCTCACCTGTTTTACTATGATCTCAAAATCTCCATAACATTCAATTACATGGGCACCCATGTCAATTGCCTTCCTGAGTCCTTGGACCAAGGCCTCATACTCAACTATGTTGTTGGTGCATTCAAAATCAAGCCTACAGGAAATCATAGTTCTGGTTCCTTTTGGATCAATCACGACACAACCTGCACTAGCTCCATCTTTATATCTAGAGCCATAAAAAAATAGAGTCCATGCATTCAAGTCTATCCTAAAATTAGTATTTACATTGTATACATTATGTACAACTGTACCTAAGAATGGAACAGAAGTAATATTGACAATTTGAGACTGATTCTGTAAGTTATTAGCTGGTGATAAATCCGTAGGTAGATCCCCAAATAAAGTATTGAAAGTGAAGTGTTCCACATGGGAGCTGAAATATGCAGCAGGCTCACTAGGGTCATTCAAGTCTGTAACAATTTGTTTCATGTAAGGTTCCCTGCTAATTTTAATTTTGTTTGGTCTTCCATTGTAGGGAAGCCATAAGTGAGACCAGTCAGTAGCAAAGTATCCTTTGAGCTTCTTTGACCAATCTCTACTCAATCACATTCCATACATTTCAGGGATGTCAGCCACAATAATATCCACAGTCTGGTGCATTCTCGGGTCAGTAGATAGTGTTAACAAGACATTCTTTAGTTCTTCCACTACCCTAACTTTGGATCTATCAAGTTGGACAATTTGAGTAGGGCAGGGCTCCCAAGAGGCATTCAACCCTTTGTAGACATATAAAGGCATCACATTTGAGAAACCCCTGAATCTATAATACAATTATGGACATTTCTATTGAAAACTTCAAAAGTGAGCAAGAAAGGAGGCGTTTTCTTGCTACCTGGTTTCTGATTTCCAGGTTTAGAGTATGTCTCTAGATTGTTGTTCTAAGCCTCCCTGGGCTTGTTGAAAATCATGCCTTTGGGTATACTGTCTCTCATTACAGGTATTTTTAGAAGTTCAAAAAGAGAAATATTGGCTTTTACTCTTTTCAAGTCCTCAATCAGGTTGTATTCTATTTTAGGAATTAAAGTGTGCTTATGTGTTGTTTCTTTACCTATGTTCGGTGTGGGTGTTGAAGTGGAATTTTCTTGTGTGGGTTGTCCTTTAATCCTTGTATTATAGGGGTGTTGTAAATTGAAGACATCCTCAGGCTCATCTTCCTCCTCAGCCATGGGAAGTTCTGAAAAGAAGATTATTGTGTTTATCTGCTGGTCTTCTACTTCATCTGGTGGTTCAAGATCTTGATTCTCTTGTGGATTTTCATCTTGTTGATTAGGAGAATTATGTGATTCTAAAACCAAATCCTTAAACATAGAAATAATTTCTTCAGATTTCAATCCTTCATTAGGATTAGGTGGGACATGGTTTTGTGGGGGTTGGTAAGGTCTTCTGAAAGGTTGTCTATTGAACCCCTTGTTATTGTTCTGGTTTTCTGTGTTTCCTTTCTTCAGGTCTACCATTTCATTTGAGATATTTTGGAGGAACTTCTTCATGTCATTCATCTCAAATGGTTCCTTGTTCTGTACTGTGGGTTTTGGAGGATTTTCTTGCTTTCTCTTGGAGGTAGAAGGTTGTTCAACTAGAGTATTAGGGTTATCCTTCAAACATAATATATCTTTTTCCACCTGGATAGCCTCAGCAAAGGCCTCCTGCAAGCTAGCTTTACGTGCTCTTTTTACCCACATAGCAATGGGAACTAGTAAACCTTTAACATAATAAGAAACCAACAGTTCTTCCGCAGGAAGAACAATGACAGGGATTCTATTTTTCAAGTATGAAAACATTTGATTGTAATCTTTAACTCTTTCCTTGCCTCTAATTTTCATCGAGTACAAGTATATGACCAAGTCTTCTAGGGTCTTATCATCTCCAAACTTCTAGATGAACATTTTTTCAAAGTCATGCCATGAAGAGATGGATCTAGCTTCCAAGGCAAAGTACCAAGTGGATGCTTTTCCTTGGAAGGTGTAAGGAAAAAATCTACAAACTACATCTTCATGAATGACATTCCTAAGTCTGATGGCTTGCATAAAAGTTTTAATATGATCAAGGGCAGGTGATTTCTCATCAGGATCAAACTTAGGGAGCCACTTTTCAGAGTTTTTAGGGAGTCTGTGTTGTTCTCCAACTATAAACACAGCATCCTGGTCCAGCCAGGGTCTATTTCCACCTTCTTCCATGGGTATGTTTTTCAAAGATGAAATGGAGTCTGAATCACTATGTGACGACTCGAAATATGAGGATTATGAAGATGAAGAAGGTGTCGGTGGTGGTCCACCTGTAGCAATGTTTGGTTTGTCTTGTTTTGTTTCCCCAAATAATGTATTAAAGGTTGAAATTGAGAAGTAGATTGTGGCGAGATGAATTATGTTTTTCAGGATTTTGGTCACCTGAATTTTGTTATCTGAATTATTAATTTGCGAGTCAATGTTCTATTGATGTTGAATTGCTACTAATCCAAGATTATGCTCTTCTGCGATTCTTTGTTGTAACCTTGCAACACTATCAGAAGAACCTTTGAGTAACTGTTCGAGAGTGAGGAGTCCCCTAGAGGGTGATATAAAAACGGTATCGACCCTCCTAGTTTCCTACTCTATCATAGGGGTACTAGGAATGATGGTTGGATCTTGCACCGATTGTTCTACAGAGGTTGATTCCTTTGTGTGACTACGAGTGGAAATCGATATTCTTGTTGGAGGAGGTTTGCTAGTGTTTCGTTTAGCCATAATTTGCTTTAAGCCCTTCTTCTAGCGCCATTTGTTTTAGCCCCGGGTGTGTAGGTTGCTGGAATGGGTTCCAAGGCTAATAATAGAGAGTGAAAACCCAAACTGAAAGGCTTCAAAAGGTTCTGCGCAAGAACAATTCTATCCCCAGCTTGTTTGATGTAGTTAACTCCCATAGATACAAAGGCCTCCACTGGCACTTATGGGGTTTGATCCTGAAAGGATCAGTCTTCCTGTATGGGGAGATCAAAGTGTCCTAACTCTAAAATGGATCTAAACCTAGAACAAATCCACCTTAAGGAAATCTAAACTAAGTCAGATCTAATCTAAAGGAAGTGTTTTGACTGTGTGCAGGATAACTTGTTTTGAGTGTTAATAAGCGATTTCACCAGTTTAACAGAAATGTAAAGTTGGATCTTTTCTTATTACTTCAAAATACAATCAGATAATGAAAATTAACTGATAATAGTTTAAAGATTAGGAATATGCAAGGTTACCCTGTTTCTGGAATGTCAATTGAAAAATTAACATTAACTTAATAATTTTTGTGAATCATTTCCAGAAATAGATAAATGTTTTGATTAAATAAATTCAATTAAAACATTAAGATACATAGACCATGAGTTAAGAGAAATCTAAACTAGTGATCAATGTATAAATAATAATTGCAAAATCAAATAGTATTCATTCAATGATTAAGGTGAAGAAATTAGATATCATCAAAGAAATTTTATAACATGCACAAAGAAGATGCCAAAAGAAACTATCTTTGATTCATTGGATCTGCAAAAAATTACAAGATCTCAAGTGAAGCAACATTTCTCCAATCCTTCTATGGTGATTTTATCCCCCCTACCCCATGAGACCTCTACCCTTTAAATAATAATCACAAAATATTTACAAAGGATAGAATTCCCATAAAACAAGGATTACAAAATCAAATTCCACTGCTAAATCATCTTCAAGGGTGATTAATACTGAACTTCCTGAAATTCCCAAAGGAATTCATTACATACATTCAGCGAAATATCCCGTAGTGAATTTTGAAAGACAACAACAACCCACTAGCTTCATGTGACAAATAACAAGGAAACTAAAAGATCTTTCTCAGAAGATTCATGATGATCAACAATGTCCTCGAACATTGAAAAGTCGGTCACTTGTTCCTCCTTCAAAGAGATTGGTGGAGTGATAGTTACCTCATTGATTATAAAATCCTGGATAATGGTATCATCTCGATCAATTGGTTTTTCAGTGATCTTCCTTCTCTTCCTCTGAGGGAGCCGTATGCATATGGATTGAATCTCAGAGTCCTCTTCTTCACTATCACTGCTTTCATCCGGAACACCTGCATCAAAAGGTGGCGACACAAGTTCTCGGTATAGAAGAGGCTGAAGTTCTTTCTCTTCACAAAATATAACCGAAGATTTGTGACTTCTCTGCATCTTGCTCAGAGTGCGGTACTGTTAGAAGGAAATCTCTGAAAATTGACTAACAGTAGTTTTCTATTGCAATATGACAACAAACAAATTTCTCATGTTGTTGTTTGTATTTAAAAGAAAACAATAAAGATTCCAAAATGACCGAGCCTAATCGATTGCAATGATTAAAATTTTGCGGTCTAGAACTTGCAATTATCACGTCTGCATTGAAATAACACATAGCATGTGTCGACGAACTTGGATTAAGACAGGATAAGATTTTCATTAATTCACGTATGATTTAATGTCAAATCTTAACATTCGATCAGTTATAAATTAGTCGAATCAATGACTACTAGTTCATGTTTGGCCGCAGGTGAAAATCATGGTTTTAAAAGAAATCTGATTGCAAATCAAAAAATGGTGAAGAAAAATGGAGGACCGAAATGATTATTCAAAACAAAACAATCCAATATCAACCGCATGATCAAGGAAAATCAATGGTTAAGATTAAAACATGCAGGATGCGAAAGAAAGGTTGCAGACATTTATTTCACAAATATATACATCCTTTCCGCTACTCTAAGTATTAATAGAAAAAAAGTTTCTGCAATCCACAATTGCAGGTTGCGGGTTGCGGAAATGCAAACCACACTAATCAATATAATGACTCTTCTACAATCCGCAATTGCGGGTTGCGGGTTGCAGAAATGCAAAACGCAAAACTATATTTAAAAGTCTTCCCAAAATCCGCATTGTGGGTTGCAGGTTGCGGGTGCAAACAACAACGATTATTGAAAAACAATTCCGCATCCTCAATCCGTATTGCGGATTGCAAGTTGTGGAACGCAAATGTTACAAAACCAAAACCATGCTTTTGCAATCCGCATTGTGGATTCTGGATTGCGGGTTGTGCAAAGAGTCAACTTTTAGGAAAATCAAAGCTTTCCGCAACTCACAAAAAAAACACAATATCAAAGCGTTTAAAAAAGGAAAATTGCTAACTTAATCAAATCATGACAAAGCATTAAAAGCATGATGAAAAACCCCAAAATGACCATGGAATTTAATCATTAACTTTGCATATAAAAATTTGGGGCTCCCATGTTTTAATGAAAACATGGGATCTATTATACCTACAATAGGACGAGGCCTAGAAAAAAAAGGCTAGGAGGGGAAAGACCGAGGGAGAGACCTCTTATAAGGGTTTCGTACATTCACCTTCCTAGATTATAGGTCCTGGTCTTATTTCCCTATAAGGTATGGGTCCATCCTTCAAGAGATAAATTTCGTGATAGTTTGAAAAGATTTGAAATAGGGGTTATGGGGTTGGGAAGATATGGTCAGTGAGGAACTCTTTCTATCTTATCCGTACTTGGCATTCAATATGCTTGCTCTTATCTCAATCATGAAATGCACCTTAAACACTATCGATTTCTTTAATTGGATTACTTAGACTTATATGCTTACCTCCAAGCTTATTTCTTTGGCTAAGGGATATTTCATCCTAAGTAATATAATGTACAATATTTACTCAATATATCATGTGCATATTACTAGCGGGTGTGCTTTTCTAGTTTTCTCAAATCTATAATATCGAGAGGAAACAAAGGCACTTCAACGTGTGTATACAACTTGAGTGGGCCTAACGATTAAAAACATGTGTTTCCTCCTAGGAGGTCATAGGTTCAAATCTGAAGGGAGGTAGGGTATGTACACCTCTGTAGACTTTAGTAGTTAAATTGTTGTGCAACGGGGGTTCCCTTGTCCAACAAACAAGGGGGTCTCATACACCAAATTGGTATATGGCTTGGTTGTGACCTTAAAAATAGATTACTACTACTACTACTACTACTACTACTACTACTACTACTATTATTATTATTATTAATTGTTGTTGAATCTCACAAATGGTGGATTCTCTAGTATTTTATAGTGAGTAGTTTTGTGTTGAAACCTTCTAGAGTTTAAAGGAATTAATGTTGTGGTGCTGTAGTGAGAGTACCATTAAAGCAATTGAACTTGTTTTGGCATACTTTATTATCCTATAGTTTGACACTCTTGTAGAATAAGAAGAGGGTAAGGTGGTGGAATGGAGTTAAGGAGTTGATCAAGAATTATGATTTGTAGTGGTGATGATGGATATTGTTGGGCTTGGTTTTAGAGAATTATCCTTACTGTTAGCTTAGATGGACAACATCACAAGGTACGATATGATGATTTTGTGTTAGATGATGGAAAACCCTTCATGGAGATGGAATGGGTGAGTGAAGTGAATCCTATTCTACTTCATGTGCAGTTACATCTTGATTTCCTAGTTAGATATATTGTAGAAGCTTAATACACTAATTGCTAGTGGCATGAAGTCATTGGAAAACTAGAAGTCAAGATTTGTGTTTACTGTCCTGAGATAATAACAATCATGTTAATTTTCGAGCATTAATTCACAATACTCTAGGATCTATATTGAGAGAATAACATGTACAGTATATCAATGCATATCAATCATAACAAGCATGTCAATCATCACAAGAAGCAAAAGCATGAGAGACAATAGACACATAGATTTTCCATGGGGAAAACCCTAAGGTGGAAAACCCCACAACTTCCTCAAAGATAGATAGAGCAATAGCACAGCCAAAGTACAACCAAAGTACAAGAGATAGACTCCTCTTAGAAGCTGATCCTCCTCCTCACATGTGCGCCACTTTTCGAGTGAAGTAAGTGTGAGTTCTTAAGTGATCCAAATAGAGATCTCCTGATATCTATTTATACTTGTCCTGTTTGCCCAATAACCTTATGGGGCCGACTTGTCTATCTAGGTACAATAAATTCATATTACATTATATCGGGCCGACCCCTTACAAGGTGGTCTAATAACCCATCGGCAAGTTAACACACTTGTGACACTTTCGTATAGAGGAATAATACATCTCTATAGGAGTACAATAAATATATAAATGAAATACATTCCGAAGTTACCTATACATCAACACTCCCTCTTAACTAGGAAGGTATTTCTCAACACAGATCCTCTAGCACAAGTATTCTTCTATGAATCATCATCAGCGAATCATCGTCATCGTCACTACTGCTGCTATCTCAAACAATCTCTAAATCTACTCATCATAGGAAGTTCTACAGAGCCAGTCCTTTTTCATACTAGATGTAGGCCCACCACCTGCAGGTCTTCATCATCATTGGCCATACTGTGGAAATCTCAGGACTTATTACGTGCGTCACAAAACCTTAAAAGAGTCTCTTGGCTAGCAAGAACCCTAAAGAGCATTTGAGGCCTTTTTCATCCTATCCAGATCTCCAGGACTGATTACATGTGACTCCACCACAAAACCTCGAAAGAGAATCCCAGGACTGATTACGAGCACACGACTCAACCTATCGGATCTCCTAGGGCACAAATTACATGTGGTCACCACAAAACCTCGAAAGAGCATCCCAGGACTGATTACGAGCACACGGCTCAACCTATCAAATCTCCCAAGGCACAAATTAGATGTGGTCATGGAAAAACCTCGAAAGAGCATCCTAGGACTAATTACGAGCACACGACTCAACCTATCGGATCTCCCAGGGCACAAATTACATGCCATAGGACAAAACCTCGAAAGCGAATTTGCCAGATATTACTATGGCACAATTACATTCCATAGGAAAAACCTCGAAAGACTATATGCAAATCTCCCAAGGCACAAATTATATGTCCTCCCAAGCAAAACCTCGAAAGAGCATTTGCCAGATATCCCAGGGCACAAATTACATGCCATAGGAAAAGCCTCGAAAGACTATCTGTAAATCTCCCAGGGCACAAATTATATGCTTATCTGCACAACCTATTCCATGACCACAGAGTATCAAACTGATACTCACCATACATCATCTTGATGTACACATGATCATCCTGATCATCATCACTGCATCGTCCTGATGCATGTCATCTGGAGCAACATCCTGAAGCTCATCATCCATGATCATCCTGATCATACAAAGCATCTACCTGATGCATACCAAGTATCTACCTGATACATATCATCATACATGATCCACCTGATCATACCTGATACATATCAACATACATGTTCTACCTGATCATACAATGTATCCACCTGATACATATAAAGATACATGGTCCAAGCATCCAACATGATGCATATACATACATACATATAAATGATCCAACTGATCATATCCAGCATCCAACATGATGCATACATACATATAAATGATCCAACTAATCATATCCATCATCCAACATGATGCATACATACATACATATAAATGATCCAACTGATCATATCCAACATCCAACATGATGCATACATACATACATAAAAATGATCCAACTGATCATATCCATCATCCAACATGATGCATATACAAAGCAGTAACTGGAGCATCATCTTGATGCTCATCATCCAGCGCTTACATCTGCATCCATGGGAAGGATCCTCCTCTCACCATGCTTGGAATGGTTCCAGCAAATGTCTCCATCACTTCTTCCTTGAAGTGTTGTCGATCTGAAGAACACCAATCCTCTCTCTGAAGTACTCAAACTTCACTCTGGCTAGTGGCTTCGTCAGTACATCTACAATCTGCTCATCTGTCGCAACATACAGGAGCTTCACTGCTCCTCTCTGCACCATATCCCTGATATAGTGATATTTGATCTCTATGTGTTTCGACCTTTCATGGAACACTGGGTTCTCAGACAGCTTCACACAACTCTAGTTGTCACAAAATATACTAGTAGCTTCCCGCAGTAGATCAAATAACTCAAACAGTAGCTTCCGAATCCATACTGCCTCACAACTAGCCAAACAGGCTGCAACATACTCTACCTCGGATATACTCAGTGCTACGTAGGATTGCTTCCTGCTAAACCAAGAGATCACACCCGATCCCATACTGAAGCAACACCCTGATGTGCTCTTCCTATCTGTAGCACTTCCTGCCCAATTTGAATCAACATAACCCTGCAGGTTAAACTTTTGATTCACATCATACTTGAGCCCATAATCAACTGTACCCTTCAAGTACCTCAGAATATGCTTAACAACAACCAGGTGAACACTCATCGGTTCTGTTAGGAACTGGCTCAATGTGTTCACTGCAAAGCAAATATCTGGTCTCGTGTTCATCAGGTACATCAAGGACCCAATCATTTGATGATACATCATGACATCAACTGGCTCAAATGAAGCAGCATACAGAAGCTTCGGGTTCGATGCCATAGGTGTGGCCATGGCCTTGCAGTCCATCATCTCGAACCTCTTCAGGATATCTACTGCATACTTCCCTTGTCCAAGGAAGATCCCATCTGCACTCTGCCATTAATCCATACCTAGAAAATGGTGCATCATACCCAAGTCCTTCATGTCGAACTTGGCAACAAGCTTCCTCTTTGTATCGGCAATCGATCTATCATCTTCTGTTACAAACAGGTCATCCACATATAGGAGTAGTATCACAGGATTTCCTTCCTCAACCTTGTAGTAAAGGTTGGAATCCACTTTACTCTTGGTAAAGCCCAAACTAGATAGAAAATTGTCCATCCTACCATACCAAGTTCTAGGAGCTTGTTTTAAGCCATACAAGGTTTTCTTCAATCTGCACACTTATGACTCCCTGTCATGTGTTTCAAAACCGAGTGGCTGCTCCACATACACTTTCTCTTCAACCACACCGTTAAAGAGAGCAGTCTTGACATCCATATGGTGTATCTTCCATTTCATCGTTGCAGCCAGAGCAAGTACTGTTCTGATGGAAGTGTACCTGGCTACAAGAGCAAAAGTTTCTTCATAATCTATTCCCTCTTTCTGAGAGAAGCCACGAGCTACAAATCTTGCCTTGTATTTCTCTATGCTTCCATCTGCAGCATGCTTGATTTTGTAGATCCATTTGGAAGTCACAAAAGACTTCCCTTTAGGTCTTGGGACAACATCCCAAACATCATTCTTCATTATTGATTGGTATTCTTCGACCATGGCATCCTTCCATTCTTTCCTTTCCACTTCTTCTTCATAATTGGAAGGTTCTTTGTTCATGATATCACAGAGTAAAGCAACATAGCTGGTATGAGATCTAGTTCTCTTCTTTGCTCTGTGTTCTTCTTCTAGAATTCCATATATTTCTGCATCTTGAATGAGCTCTCTATCCCATGCAGGTTTCCTCTTGTGAGAGTTATTCTCACAGGGTGGATCTATAGGTTCTTGCGGATCTTCAATTTCACGATCTGCATCTAGAATTGCTTCAGTCATAGTAGTGTCTTGAAATCTAGTTTCCTTAGGTTCTTCATAATCTTCAACAGGTGTCTTCCTTGATTTGATGAATGTAGAGTTTTCATCAAATGTCACATCCCTGCTGACATCAATCTTCTTGAACCCTGGAAAGTATATTTTGTAAGCCTTCGAGCTTTCACTGTAACCCACAAAGATACCCTTCTTTCCTGAAGGACCTAGTTTGGTCCTCTTTTCTTTTGGGACATGAGTGTATACTGGAAAACCAAATATTCTAAGATGGCTGACTTCAGGTTTCTTACCAGAGAAGACCTCTTCTGGTGTCTTGTTGTCCAATATCTTGTGGGGTTTTCTATTCTGTACAAATACAACTGTCCTAGCTGCTTCTGCCCATAGATGCATAGGTAGATCTTGGTCATGCAGCATTTCCCTTGCTGCTTCCATGATTGTTCGATTCTTTCTTTCTACAACTCCATTCTGTTGTGGATTGTAAGGAGCAATCAACTCCCTCTTAATCCCTGAATCACTGCATAGCTTCTTCAAGTCACCTGAGGTGAATTCGCCACCATTGTCGGATCTGAATGTTTTGATCTTCTTATCAGTTTGGTTCTCCATTAAGGTTTTGAATTCCTTGAACTTATCCAACACTTCATCTTTGTTCTTCAAGAAGTAAACCCAAGTCTTCTTGGAGAAGTCATCAATGAAAGAGACATAGTAAACATACCCACTCATAGAACTGGATGACATCGGGCCGCATACATCGGAGTGGATAATTTCCAAGATACTTTTTGCCTTGCTTTCACTGCTTGGAAATGCCTTCTTTATGTTCTTTCCTTTTGCACATACTTTGCAAACACCTTCATGCTTGGTCTTAATTTCAGGGAGACCTTCTACAGCCTTACTTGCAATTGGTAATGCTCTGTAGTGCATATGTGCAAGTCTTCTATGCCAAAGTTCACTTGGCTCCATGGAATCATGCACCATGGCATGTTCAGGTTGTCCCTTCAATTTATACAATCCTCCCTCTTTCTCTCCAATCACCACTGCATCATCAATAGTTGTACTCTTTGGCCACATTAGGACTTGGCCATCTACAAATGCAACCCTCATGCCTTTTGCATCCAATGCAGAGAGGGAGAGTAGGTTCTTCTTGAGTCCAGGTACAAATAGCACATCTTTCATCTTCAAGGAATTTCCAGATTCTGGGTTGTAGGAGGCTTCCCCACTTCCTTTGATAGGGTATTGATAATCATCTCCAAGTTTCACCTTATGGGGTGATTCATTTTAAGATAGGTTTTCAAAAGATTCTTTAAACCCAGACATGTGTTTGGAAGCCCCACTGTCAATTAACCAATCATTACAACCACGAGAGATAGTACCTGTGAGAGCAGAGATTAGAACATACTCTTCTTCGCTTGATGAGTCATCATCATCACTTTCTGCTCTAGCCTTCTTCTTTGGAGGTTCATCATCCTCAGCAGCATGACCATGATATCTTCTTTTGTGGTTCTTCTTTTTCTTGTTGAAGTTGTTGTTGTTGTCTTTCTTCTTCTTGGGATAGTCTGAAGCAAATTGTCCCTTCTCATTGCAATTGAAGCATTTGAGATCTTTCTTATCTTTATGGTGATGGTGGTGTGAATATCTCTTATTATGAGACGGCTCCTTCTTAGGCTTGCTTCTTTTGGTGTGAGCTACAAGGGCTTGGTATTCACTTCCCATCTTTTCTTCTTGAGCTACAAGCCTAGCCTCTTCTTATGAACACTCCTCCCACAGTCTACTGAAAGAGATCAATTTCTTTTTTGCACAAATTCCTTGAATAAAAGAGTCTCATGACCTAGGTAGGCCATTTAGAGTGGTCATAACAACTTCACCATCGTCCACTACTTCATCCACAGCTTCAAGTTGTTCCTTTATCTAAGAGACCTTGGAGAAGTAAGATTGAATGGTCTCTCCATTCAACAGCTTGAACCCTTTCAATTGATTTCGTAGAGTCATCTTCCGATTTATGTTCTTCCCTTCAAATAGCTTGGTCAAAGAGTCAAACATCTCCTTGGGTGTCTTCAAGGATTACACATGTGGTATGAGATGGTCTTTGATAGAATCAATAATGATTCTCTTTTCCTTGACTAAGTTCTTCTTATGCAATGCTTTAGCTTCTTCATCCTCCGGGATGGGGACTTCATAACTGATATATGTATCCAATTCATTTTCTTCCAAGATTAACCCAATCCTATACTTCCAGGCTCGGAAGTTATCAGCCCCTTCAAGCTTATCCTCAAGATTGGTGTGGTGAGACATCTTAAAGAGTACTTCAAAGGGAAATAGAAAGGATTTAGGTCTTACCACTTGATTTGTTGAAAACTGGATCTGGTCCCAGATTAGGGTTTGTCAGAGAAACCCTAAAAATTCAAAATGTGAATTTCAACTTTCTAAAAGGACAGAAAGATGCACCTTGATTAGCTGATCATCCTGGTGTATTCAGAATTTGAGATCTGCAAAGCTTCACCCTTCAAAAATGCCTTTTAGTCTTCTCGGGTTCACTAGGAGGACCCTGGATTAGGGTTTGAGTTTCCCGGAGATTTACCCAGGCAAAAATCTCGATCCAAAGCTCTAAAATTTGATTTTTCAAAGGGGCTTCCAGCTATGTCTTCATATTTAAGAAATTTCTATTTTTGAGGAAACCCTAATTTTTAGGGCCAAAATTGAAAGTGCTCAGAATTGAATTATGATTGGACAGATAGATTCACCTTGCTGAGGAGAGTCAATCTATCATATTACTTTTCCAAAATCTGTGGAGAGAAACCCAAAAACAAGAAACCTTGGTTTCCATCACTACACAATGCCTTCTTCCTAGGTTAGCTCTGATACCATGTTAATTTTCGAGCATTAATTCACAATACTCTAGGATCTTTACTGAGAGAATAACATATACAGTATATCAATGCATATCAATCATAACAAGCATTTCAATCATCACAAGAAGCAAAAGCATGAGAGACAATAGACACATAGAGTTTCCATGGGGAAAACCCTAAGGTGAAAAAGCCCACAACTTCCTCAGTGATAGATAGAGAAATAACACAACCAAAGTACAAGAGATAGACTCCTCTTAGCAACTGATCCTCCTCCTCACATGTGCGCGACTTTCTGATTGAAGGAAGTGTGAGTTCTGAAGTGATCCAAATAGAGATCTCCCGATCTCTATTTATACTTGTCATGTTTTCCCAATAACTTTATGGGGCCGACTTGTCTAGCTAGGTACAATAACTTCATATTACATTATATTGGGCCGACCCCTTACAAGGTGGCCTAATAACCCATCGGCAAGTTAACACACTTGCGACACTTGTCAATACAAATGACGACACTTCTGTATAGAGGAATAATACATCTCTATAGGAGTACAATAAATATATAAATGAAATACATTCCGAAGTTACCTATACATCAACAAATCAAGGAATATTCCCTCTCATCTTTAGATCCATATCAAGAATGGATTAGAAGAAAGTGGAGTTTGGTCCCTTAGGTTTTACTTCTTCTCCTACCTCTCTTTTCTTTATTTTTCCAACAAATTTATGAGAAGGTTACCCAATATCATGATTTCAAATATTTTTTAATAGATTCATATAGCTAAGTATTATGATGTATTCTAGTTAAATGGGTATTCAATTTTGTAAGGTAATCAAGGTCGTATTTAACTCCACTGAAGCATCTAGTGTTGATGATGGTTTCATAGTAAACCCTATGTCTATGCATTCTTCATCGACAATTGATTTTCTTCCATTGTCATTGATTTATTTTCTATATTGTGCCCTCATCTAGAATTGTAGCATACTCTAAAATTATTTCCAAATCCACATCTACTAAAAAATTGTCAACTTTAATGTACAAGAACACTGTTGTAAGATGCCATATATGTAGTGAAGCTGGGTGTTTAATGGAAACATGTTCACAGAAAAAAAAAAAAAAAAAAAAAAAAAAAAAAAAAAAAAAAAAAAAAAAAAAAAAAAAAAAAAAAAAAAAAAAAAAAAAAAAAAAAAAAAAAAAAAAAAAAAAAAAAGAAAAAGAAAAAAAAAAAAAAAAAAAAAAAAAAAAGAAAGAAAGATATCTTGCTTCCCTCCCACACTGAAGGCACTACAAGGATAAGACCTTGTAGAAGAGGTTTTTATTGAACCTCCCCCAAAATGTTATCCCTTCTCTGTCTATAGTGGAGGTTTCTAGTGGAGGCATATGACGAGAGGTTTTTGCAGAAGTTTTTATATCAACATGTCTAAACAATAAAGACACACTAGTGCGTTACTAAACCTAACACTTGTTGCTAAATGAATAAGGAACACCAATAACCGTTATTATTATAGAATACTAAAATATATATTTTTTAAATAAAATGCATATTGGTCCCCCACATTAAATTAATCACATTGGTCCACACCTAAAGCCCACATCAGATCATGTTAGAACAATTGGGTATTGGATAAAAAAATTAATTAAGAAAAAAACAAAAAGATTTACCAATGCATAGAGAATATTGGCACACCGAAAACATTAACATTGTGCTTAATGGCACTAACGATAATTTTTTGTATTTAAAAAATAAAATAGGGATCAGTGCAGTATCAACTCAAACACACCAATGCAAGTATTATATGATGCCTCCATTAATGTTATTATTATAAAATGCAAAAAAAAATGTTTATTTTTATATAAATAAAATGCACAGCAATCCTCCAAACTAACAAAACCACAATAGTGCATGTTATTTTGGTGTGTCGTGTGTGCGTAAGAGCACATGTACACATGCATAAAAAATTGTATGTGAATAAGAGATGATGATTACAAGTAGAGCAAGAGCAGTAACAATAACAGGTTGACATGTACAACTTTATACATGAGTGGGGGGCTAGAGAGAGGGAGAGGGAGATGCCCCCTCACTTGTTACACCTCAAAATCATTATGTTTTGAAGAATGTTTTCCTCCTTAAGTTCTATGAAGAGGATACATCCCTAAGGGTTAAATCCTCCTTTCTACAACAATTGATTCATCGTTGGGATCATTCCAACCACACAATTACGGTCATCCCAGTCTGTGGTATTATCCCATAAAGGAGGATATTTATTTTGTCAACGCATTATCTAGGAGGGGGTAGGATTAGCTCCAATTCCCTAATATAACACCCGGCATTGCAGTAGATATCCAACTGGAATATATGTGCAGAGATATGTTAGGCAAGATATTGTTGACCCTACAAAATTCAAGGTTATAGGTGGGTAGTTGTGGATACATGTATTTGGTGCAAAGGAGGTCAGGTGTTTATCCCTTATTTCCATAGATCTTACACACTTTATCTCTAATGGGAAACACATTAATTTCTCTTCTATGTACTATGTAGATAGATTTGTTCAGAGGCCCCAACTAATTAGGTGGTCAAAGATATTTTTGTGGAAATTTCCTTTTGCTTTCGATCATTTTCACGTTGTTTTTTATGGGAGGCTATAATTCCCATTTGCATCAGATATATTCACTTTATTTTCTTAGAGGTTTCATTCCACTCAATCTATAGTACCCCTCTTCTCTCCTACAACTATGATTGATGTGTGTAAGCACATGTGGGGGAAATTGCTTCCCAAGTGGGGCAGTCAGAGTGGTCGTGTACACTAGTCAATAGAGAGATTTGTGATTTCTTAGATAGAGAGGACAACCTTGTACTCATACATAGGACCAAATTAGTGAGGGTTTATAAACATCCCATTTACTTTGGATGAAACACTCGATGATAGAGGTATTACTATCATTATGTTTTGATAAATCTAGTTGCATTTTTTTGTCTTATTTAATGCACATGCAATTTACTGTATCATTTTATTTAAATTATACGATTATTATTGTACATTGTTTAACATATATTGTCACATATGTTGGGGATAAGCCTCCAAAACAATATGAGGATATGGATGATGTATTTCAATAGCCTTTGGTACAGATACCCGTTGTGTAAGGAAATTTGAATCATAGATTCTAAAATTAGGTGGTGAATCACATATGTGTTCTATGTTCTAGGTTAGGGAGTGGCACTCATTCATGTTTGAGGGTTATTAGAGGTTTTAGATCTATTTGCTGTATGGAAAACCATTCCCCATGACATGATGTCACTAATGTGTCATGTTTTCTAGGCCATCAACCTCTTCCAGGGGTTGAAGGATGGAACTCATTCGCTTCACTTGGTTTATATTCTAAAGATGACAATCCTATTCCCCCACCACATGATTCTCCACCACTTGCATCTCCAATAAATCAAATGGAATCTCCTCATTCTCCTCCACAAAATCATTTAATGTTTTGTGATGTATTATTAACCAAGATCACCAGTTTCTATTAAGTCTTCTTCAGAGATTGATCACCTCTAAAGTGAATTACTTTAGCATATGATCATTTGGTCCAGAATAATATCATATGATCACAACATCTGATAATTATTCTTAGTATAATGTAATGTGTTGGATAATTAAAGTTACCACATATTTACCATGTAGTAAAAGATAAAGCATAGAGATCAAGAGTATTCAAAATTTCCCATGCAGACACTTCAGCTAATTAAAGAGAACTCGTATTGTTAAAGATTCAGTTATATAGCTTCAGTTAAGTAACAATGTATGCATCAATCAATGATTCAATTAAAGCATCAGTTAAAGGTATGCAATAAATTAACTAAAGGAGAACTTAGTGATCACTTCAGTAAAATCAATCAACATGATTTTCAGTTAAGAAAAGTTAACTAAAGTGTTTGCATGACGACACTTTAGTTAAACTAAAAGTTAGAAGATGACACTTAAGTTACAACACTAAATTTGCTCCTATTGCATTATGACACTTATGTTATCTTGTTAACTAAGTGCTCCTACACCAGTTATGAGGCAAGTTCACTCCAAAGTTAGTCAAGAATGATTTCAAGTTAAGGAAGAAAGGCATGGCGCATTGTTGGTGCATGATTGAAGAAACTAGGAGTGCACCGCAACTATCCAAGAAGATAACTCGCTATGGTTTGCATGGGAGGCTTATCCTTCATGCATTGATTCGCTATTCCTTGCATGGTAGTTATTTTTGATATATATTGATGTGTTGGGCACATTGAAAAACAAATCTGATTGATCTCTCTTGTCTATTGCTTCTGTATATTCACCAAGAGTGTTTTGGTGATCTCTTATCTTTTGAAAGCAATCCGCTATGTTGTAAAGGAAATACAGTGTCTGCGAACCATTATATTATACTGAGAAGACTTGATGGATTTTTTGTTCTCATTTTTTTGAGGATTTTCCCCAAGGTATATCTTGTGTTATGGTTGTATGAATTTAATGTGATTGAATTGTCTCATTGTTTCAAGTTTCATCATCTAAAAGAATTAAAGATCAAAGCTCAACCAAATATTAACAATAAACTGTATAGGTTCTTTCATATCTCCGTTATAGACCTTACTATTGTTAGTTGCTTCTACAATTGCACTAGAAGCATAAGCATTTCCACATAAGTCCTGGGACGATTTCCTTGAAGCCTTTGGTTTAGCCAAAGGAATCTACCCAGGCATGATGTATCCAGAAAGTGCAACTGTTGAAGCAACGCATTGAATCAATCCTATGAACTTACCGTGTAGTGGTATAGTTGTCGAGAGTCGGTGGATACTCCTGAACCCCTATTTAGAAAAATTAGTGAAGGTCTAGTGGTGTTTTGGGACAAATTTGAAAATTCTAGTCCAAAACTAGTCACCTTTGAGTTAGTGTTCCTAAATCTTGTTTGGGTACATTATAGTGGTATCAGAGCATGGTCCTCTACACCTGTGACAAACAAACTTCAAAGATATAAGCTATGAAGTAGAAATTTTTTAGCTATGATACTAGCACCATCTAGTGATGTTTACGATTGGGATGATGAGGAAGCATCTTGTTCTAATGATGATGTTATTTATGTTGAGGATGATGACTCCTTGTGTGACATTATGTGCATAGAGAACATGATCCCTAATCCACTACATTTTAGTATTGTTGATGGAAGAGTGTGCTATGGTTGAAATCCTCTAGGAGTCAATCCTTCTGAGTACCTCAGAGAATACCAAACAATAAGGAAAGAGATCCAGGAGGTATTTCCTTTTGAATACTTCTACACTTTCAAAGTTGAAAGGTATTTTCTGAATGAGGATCCTTATTGTAGCACATATCAAGGAAGAGTAAGTCATATTGTCAACAATATGTGCAGATAAGTGGAGCATATGTTGTAGCAGATTGAAGCATCGCCATCAAAATGCTCTACACCCAAGAATCATCCATCAAATGAGCATGAGAGGTGCAACTGTCTCTCATAAGAAGAACCATGTAGTTCCTTTAGTAAGTGTATGAAGCATCCAAAATAAAAAATCAAGCAAAGATATAAAAGTAAATCTGATTTTTGCAGCAACAATTTTTTCTTGTAATTATCTAAGGAATCTTCCATTGCATGTAATACAAATGAATATGCTAATGTTGAATTGAGTGTTGAGGATGAGAATGTTGTTGTGTATTCATGCCACAAATAGTTGGATTTAACATTGGATCCATTAGGAGACGTGCATATAATCCTTTGGGATGAATGTTGCACAAGAGATTAGCATGATGGACCTAGCACTCCGAAAGCTTCCAAGGAGGAAGAAGAACAATGCACAACATAAGACAAAGAAACATGTTTTGAAACTATGAACAATGTGGAAATAGATTCCACTTCGGAACATTCAAGCTTCTTTGTTGGTAAATTCACGATCACTGCAAAGGAGATTGAAATTGAGATGAATTCTATGGAGCACAATATTGATGACTCTCAAATTTCTAGTGTTAAAGATGAATGCAGTGAGAGGGATGAATTATTGGATGAGAGTCTCATGACTCACCAGGGTTGGATGAGCCCACATGTGACAGTATGTACTTTCTTTTGAAGGAACCATTGAGGGACTTAGAGAGCCTACTCTTAGTCACAGAAGAGAGGGTATTGCAAGTATTGTCCAAAACTGATGGTGCACAAAAACTTATTGAAGATCTTGTTGGGAGAGTTCAGTTGTAAGATAGACAAACTGGATTTATTTCTAGGGTATCTAGTTTAAAAATCTACATCATTAGAATAGATATAGAATATATGAAAGTTGACTACTTACAGTTGTTCATGGATCGATATCTTGCTCTCAAATTTGCTGAAGATAAGGAAATAGCATGAGAGTAGCCATGTGTGGATTTGGGAATATAACATTGCTTTCCCATAACCACTAGTGATAAGATGTGTGTGTTTGATTGCACACATAATGTATTGGAGGAGGATCATGTGTAAGGTGAGCATCAAGAGTATTCACAACTACAAATGCTTGATGGAAAAACTGTCATGGAGGATGTTTGTCAGGCACTTGTTGTGCACCAAGAAGACCATGAGATTTCTTTATGTGAGGAAGACTTGGCTATGGAGGATGTACCTAAATTCATTCCATTGGAGCCAAGAAACAACAGAGAGATATATGCATCCATATATTGGATAAATAGATACATCACAGAGATGAAGAATTTGGGAGGTAAAATTTATTTTTGTGGATTTACTAATGCATTTGATATTGTCTTGTTATGTGAGCAGTCCCATAGGCCTATATGGTTGCAACATGATATATTCCATACTCATATGGATTGGGTGGAATATTACATAGAAAACATGGAGTCTCCCTACAATAAAAATTCTTCTCGTAGTATGTGGAATGCAACTACGCAAGCAAGATGTATGGAGAGCATTGAGGCAAGTGTCTTGCACCAGGAAGAACCCAGAATGCATCCATGGGGAAAACTCACAGCCTTGGATGAGGCATACATGTACATTCATATTGGAGCAACCAACAGGGAATACTATGCATCGATTGATTGTGTGGATGATCTTTGTAGGGAGTTGCAGTTGGTTTTCCTTCCATTATCCCTAACACATGGGGATGTGAATGGAACTAATGATTGGATGAAGGGAACTTTTGTGATGCTGCTACGTGAGGGGAAAGAGACACGCATGTATGCTTCTCTATTTTATTTTGAATCTTTGGTCACATCCTTGGTGCTTCTTTAGTCTTGTAAGCAGCAGTGGCATCTACTAGTGCCATTGGATGTTTCTCTCATGCAAGGAAAAGCATGGGAGTTCCACTTGAGTAATTTGGGTGGAACAAGTGATAGCAATGTGAGTCATGTGACTATTGCACAAAGGGAATATAATTTCCTATTGGAGAGGCCCACAAGGATATTGATTAGCATTGGGAGTGATTAACTTCCAATATGGTGTGGGGATCTTGGCATACCATGGAGTGATAAATTGTCACAAGTAGCAGGGATGATGGGAGGTATGTAACAAAGACAATGGGATCAATGAATTGATGTATTGTTGCATATGACATTGATGTTTGGAGGAGTACAACACAAGCAATGGGATCCTGGAATTTCTTGGTGTAGCATTTTCGCAGCTGGCATTGTAGTACGAGCCAACCATCATTTCCAGTAGTTTGTCCATGTAGAGTAGCTTTTCAACTTCCTAGATGGGAAACCTTATGATGGATGGACATATTAATTTTTTGCTTGTGTGTTTAGGATCCTTATGTGGATGTCATGCAATGTAGAGCTGGTTATCATAGACGCCATGCATCTATCAGGTTCATTTAGGACCCTAGGATCATCCTTGGACTTAGTTGTTTCAATTGGATTGATCATACAACTGCATAGGAGACCTATTTATTCCTTGAGGAGAGGGTTATAATCATAGTGGGGCAGAAAAAATTAGGGTGTATCTCTTTGATTTTATCTTGGAATTTGGGAATTCCAATGCTAGTTAGTCCAGCAGAAGATTTTGGGGACTATGCATTGAGTAGAGTCTGAAGCAGCCTTTAAGCATAATTTGGGGAAGGTGATCAGGTTATCCAACATCTATGTTTGCAATTGATTTAGGACAAGCAATATTAGGCAGAGAGGATTGTAATGTCCCCTCCCTAAGGGGACCATGTTCAAACCACTAATGCACTCAAATACCATGGGATCTAGTGGAAATGATTTAAATAATTAATAAGGGAGTTAATTTTGGCCATAGTTACTTTATGTAATTTAATAAATCATGTAAGGATTATAGGGACCACAATTTTGGATTATTTAATTAACTAATAATTATTTAGAGTTGTAAATGACATAGGTGGCTCAAGAGGGCACATATGAAGAGGATAATACAAATGAGTTGTCTCCCTTAGGAAAATTTGGAAAGAAAGTAGCCAATAGCAGAAACAACAACCAAAAGTAAGAAAACCAGTAGAAAATCAGAGAAGCCAGAAGTTTCATGATTTTTGAAGATAAGGAAGAGAAAGGAATATAAACAATAAGAAAGCACGAAGGAATCTCAGGAAAATATACATAGTCCAAATATAGCCAAGGAGGGCACAATTGATGAGGTAAGTGGGTCCATATGCAACTTCAACTTTCCAAAGAAGCATCCACTCATCATTAATTTGAATTTCAAGAAGGAAGGCTCTAGAGAAAGGAAGAAAGCCACTAGAGGGTTATAAAAGTTGTATGAGATTAGGAATATTTTTGGTCATTTTTCATTTGTATTGGAGAGATTCATGCTTCTCACAACTTGGGAGATGTGCCTCTAGTTCGCAATGGTAGATGTGCCCCTTTGCATACAATAACTAGTTGGAGTGTTTTCTAGCATTCCAATTGGTGATTGAGAAAAAGGACATATAGTCCTTTTCATTGAGTTTCAACTACTAGATTAGATGAGTATCCAGAGTGGTTCAAGTTCCAGTTGTTTTTTTGGTGTGATAAGTAGCTTCAAGATTCAGTTGGTGGAATTTTGGTAGATTGATCTCATCCTGTGCTAGCCTATGGTTGGATTGTGCTCCTATGAGTCTGGATGGTTGTTCTTGGACAAACATATAACTATAATATCTATGTATTACCTTATTAATGCTCCTATATAGTCTATTTTCATATCTGAGGTCGAAATCCCTTCGGGGGAGTAAAGTTTTATAAGGCAGAAATCCACTACTTTGGAGTTAGTTGCATATCTCTCTCTTTGTACTTTATGGGATATTGAACATCATATTTATCAAAATTTTGTGGCTTAAAATGAATCCATATACCTGCTCAATATATCCATTCTACAGTAATAAAATCAAATTCTAACTCTCTCATGTGTCTGATCAAATTTATAGTGTATGTTTATATCTTGTAGAAATCAACTTTAATGGTTAACTAGTTTTGATTTCTGAGATGTGTAAATTACATAGGTGTTTCTAGAAACCAATCTATTGGTCATGCTACTCTGTTAGGGTGTTTTAGGGTAGAAATAAACATCCCTCGAATAAATTCAAACCTATTTGGTTGTGTTTGGAAGGCCTGGGAAAAACAATGCCTTGTGTCCAACTTGTGGTAGTTTGAGCACTTGACCTTAATTCTATTTGAGTTTTTCTTTGTTATGAGTCAATAAAATGTATAGGTGCTTTCAAATATTATTTATAGACCTTACTGATTCTATTTTATTCTATAATTGCACCAAAATCAGAAGGATTTCTACATAATCCCTGGGGCCATTTCCTTGAAGCCTTTGGTTTAGCCAAAGGAGTCTACCCAAGTGTGATGCATCCGAAAAGTGCAACTGTCGAAGCATGAAATTGAATGAATCCTATGAACTTAATGTGTAGTGGTATGGTTTTCAATAGCCTTTGTAGTTCTAGTTGTGTAGTTCTAGTTGTGTTTTGGGACAAATTTGAAAATTGTAGTCCAAAACTACTCACCTTCGAGTTAGTGTGCCTAAATCTTGTTTGGGTACATTACACTGCGACAGACCACTTCAAAGTGTCATTTTTGTGATTTTCTACTACGATCAACCTCTTCCCTGATGTACTTAATTGCTTCCTAGTATCATTTATCATTTTAGCACTTCTTTCTCTTATATTTTTGTATCTAGTTTGCAAGTCTGTCTTTACTAGCACTAGACCTACTAAGGGTGGTCTTGAAGGTGATTTTTGCAACATTTGAGCCTCTATGAATTCTATAGAAGGGTAGTGGGTAAATTTAATTGTTGAACCCTTTCTATTGACTAGAGGTTGTTGTATCAATTTATCCATCTCACTTGGAAGCTCTTCAAATAATTGATTTTATTTCCCCAATGCTTGTTCAACCTCTCCTCGTTCTATTCGGGCCCTTTTGGTTTGATGACCCTACTAAAAATTGTCAATTTCCATATATGTATATAGTTCTTCAGCTCCCATCTTCTATCCTGCTTGCTTCTCTAAAAATATTTGTTCTTCCCTACTCATTTGGATTGCTACTACTTCCTCCCAGCTCTCTGAGTTGGAAATCCTCTCCCAATATAGCCTTGCCATAGGTTCATAAGAATATTTTTTTTTTCTATTCTCTATTTGGATATGATTTTAGGAAAGTCATAAGGCCTAACTTCTACTGTCTTTAAATGTAATTGATTTAAGAAACATTCCAGGTATTGTGTAGCCTTCAAACCTCTGAGTTGGAAGGGTCCTATCTCTTTTGGAATCAAGAAATTTATGATATGTTTGAAATGATGGAATTGCATATCATCTATGTTAAATATATGCCTTGCAAATTCCATTGCAAAAACTCTAGGTGTGAGGAAAACTAGGAGCCGGTAAGGCTCTTCCTCAAAACCATAAATTATGATTACTGTGTACTTCTCATATAAAAACCAATTACTTGTCATTGTATCAGGGGTGAACGGTATCCACTTCTTATTTTCAGGAAACATCCTAAGGGGTTAAGAATAATGAATTATAGTGTATGTAATATTAATCCCTCATCCTCAAATTCAAACACTTATAGTGTTCAAAGTTCTGATATAAAAACATATAAAATATATGGGAGGAATATCTGAACATTCTGATGGCTAGAAATTATTCTAGCTATTGATGGATTGCTTTAGTTAAAAAATTACAGAGATCGTACTTGGGAATACTGATTTCAGGCAAAGGAGTTAGGCTAAGAATAAAACCTAAAATTGTATCATCTACTTTCTAATCATTTTCATATCCCATGAATGTATAGATCAAGGATATGGATTTCTTCGAAATATCATAGAATACTACAATATCATATGGTGGTTGGGAAGAAGGAAAAACAAATCCCTCCCCTAAGTGTTGTAGTAAAAATAGGTTTCTATTTGAAGGCCTTAGGGTTTGATAAGAAGATGCAAGGATTTTCTCATATCGGGGCTGCAAGGCAAGAAACTCTAGTATGCAAAACAATTTTTGTAGGGTAATGGAATTTATACTACATAGGGTTTCAGAAAGGATGGATGACATACTAGCTTTCTTAATTGGGGAATATTGTGTTGAGCATCAAGTTATGAACTCTGGGAAATATACTGAGTGGGGGAAAATGGTTCTAGTAAGGTTAGTGTCCCATAAATCACAACGGTCTTGGTATGCACTTGATCATGATTGGGATTCTTAGATACTAAGGTTTAGGTCTAAACTAATAATTATGGTATCATAGATGTTGGCATGATTGTCATAAATGTGTTCGTCACTAGCAAAAATGGATTTAGGTAGCTTGGATTTGGAATTATGAGCCATTGGTGGGTAAAATTTTAGTTGATAGGATAAATGGATGTATAGGGTTTAGTAGGGTGAATCAGGGTTAATTACTATTTAATTTATGGTAAAAAAAATTAATTGGATAAAAGACTTATACAGTAAATCCCCAGGTAAAAATTGATGATGTTATGGCACTTCAAGCTGCTGATATTTGTTGTACAAGTACAAAAGTTTGTATGTTGATCTTCTTCAAATATATAGGATAACATTTAAAATTGGAACTTTCTCTCTTAATGCATCCATATTTCAATTTTGGGACATTTCGAAAATTTTCATTTGCCGCTCTTCAATGATGACATATGAGGTCAATAGGTCCCAACTAACACATGTACATTGGGGAGGGTCTGATGTAGATGCCACTGTATCATATTTTCTTAGCATGGATGTGTTGTTAATTAACAATCATGTGCGGAAACCCCATGGTTTTCATGGGTAGTAACTCCCCATGAGCTCGGGGGTATTGCAAAATATCTTTGTGAGGAGTTTTATATTGATAGAAATTAGTGTAGGGACTTGTCTACTCCACTATATGTCATTACTAGAAGTAGTTGAAGATTCACTAACATAAATATATGCAATAATCAACATTCCTCTGAGATTTCTAAGTAATTTTCAAGAAAAGAGAAGGGAGGAAGAGATTATAATACCTCTTGAAGGTAGCTACTTGTAGAAGATCCCTTTGCTTGAGCATCCATGTCCTTTAGGCCTCCATTAGCAGCTTGATTTCTAGATCCTTACCTCAAGCTCTACCTCTAAGAACTTGAAAAACTTTGCAAAACTTTAAATCTATCTACACAACTTGAATTCAAAACTAGATTTAAAACACAAATTCAAAATCAAATTTGGGGGGAAATTGAATTGCATCATATTGAATTAAGGAAAAAGAATAATTACAACCTTGCTTTGGAGAAGAATCCCTTCTCCTTTGCTTTGATCCATCCTTCTCCATATATGCCTTTGATCTTCCAAGTGCTTTGTGTAGAAGAGGAGCTTTCCAACCTTTCAATATTACAGCATACCTTTACTCTCACTTTCTATATTTTACTTTGCCCCAAATTCCTTTCTTAAATAACATTGGTATTTGTGCACTCAATTGCTAAACATGAAGGTGGGACTAAACATTTTCATGATTTTTTATTATTTTCATAAAAAAACCCACTTTCCATAGTTTTCCATCATTTGACTTGATTTTCAAGAATTTCTAGGATAATTAATACACATGACATGTATTCTTTCAACTCTAATAGTTATGGGAACTAGGTTTTGTCTCTTAAGTGGTCCTAGACTTGGCCACTTTAGAGTAACCTTTGTCTTCCCATACTTCTTCTTTTGCAGAAGTGGTGGTTAGATGAGAGATCAAATCTCTCAATTGTTCTATATTTCTGGTCTTCATGTTGCGAGCGAATGGTAAAATGTGCTTCCAACCTTCACTTGTTAAGGGTGTTAATATGATTGTTAATAGATTCCCCTTAATGTGTGAGTTCTGAAGCGGAGCTAAGGGCCAAAATACATTATCTCTTCATACTGATACTCTTTAGTGATCAAGGCAGGATGGTAAAGGATTAGCTCATGGGTGCGAGATTTGGGAAATCACCTGCATGTCAAACAAAACAATTTCCCAAATATACAAATTCTTCCTAAGGCGGGTATACCCATGCTCAACACTAAACAAGCATGTCCACGAACAATAAACAGTGGATCCATGTCAAAAGTAAATTTTTAGAAATACAAATGTGCACTTTGAAGAGAGCGAGATATTCATGGTATTTTGACATGGTAGTTTAATGTTTCTCAACTCGAGCAGTGCACCAATGAGTGATACAGTTTTTTTTCCCAAGGTCTTCAATACAAAATGACAATAGCATGAGTTTATATCATGTGAATATATCAGTTGGTGTCGAGCATAAGAAAACACCATCTGATTATCAGTCATTGATGTATATTGTTAACAGATGTGAGGAGAGCCACCGATAATGATGATGGAATCCAAGGTACTAACTACAAACTAGCAAGTGTGAATAGATGTTATGAATTTGAACACTTGTAGAATGAAATAATCAAGGGTCATTGATGTATATGCACTATCATTTGCAAGGAAAATTTCCACTAATGACTGGAATATCCAAGGTATTTTGATGTTCCTAGATTCATTTCCTAGATGATGATTTGGCATTGATAGGAACATATCCATCGGAAGGAGGGCATTAATGCATCCCACATCAACCGATACGAAACAAATATCAATAGTCTGATATAATTTGGTATAGATGCGAGATCCAACATTATTTATTGAAACAATGAAAGATGACAAGATTGGTCAAGAATATTTGAGGAATGGTCGACATTGTTTTAACTTCCCTTGAACACATAAAACGATGAAGAATGGACACTTTGCAACATAAGACTCGCGTAATCGACCTTAATGAAATCCATCAATGCAAGATGCATTAACGAAATATCCATAGATGACAGGAAGGATAACCCATCAGTGGAGATCTATTCAAAATACTAGTATAGTTTCCTAAGGAAAATGTAGATGATGCACTGACAACGAATACAAAATTATGTGTCGTGTTCAAGGGCGACAAGGACTGATTGTTGCCATTTTTTTAGGGATACAATTGATATGATTCAAGTCTCCCCATTTTTGGATTTTTTTGTTTTCCAAATTTTAATATATTTTTCATTTATTAGATTGAAAAATGAATAAAACATGTTATGCTACATTAGACGAAACGAGTGTCTCAAGAGCATGCGCCTATATTTCAAGGGCATGGGTCAGGCCAAGGAAAAGATACATATTGCAAACAATGGATGAGCTAGTTATGTACACTCTTATGGGTGTTTCCTCCATGGGTATGGGTCAATCGTACATAAGCAATGGATTATAGGCATCATGTAACAAAAAGTGACTGCAAAGGAAAATACACAACATAAGCAATAAGCAACAAAGCAATAGGCACAAATGTTCAAGTGGATATCTTAACACATGCTTATGTAACTTGACACAAAATTGGGATCCCATCAGGATATGGTTAGAGATGTCTGAAAGAGAAATATGTGGTCTCAAACTCCAAGTCATAATGGTACTAATAGGAATCCCAAGCCTATGAGAATAACTCAGCATGGGCACCAAAACAACAATGGGGTGCTGACTAGAGTGTTTCATGTTCAATAGGCTCTTGTAATACCCCCATTTTGACCCTTAGGATATATTGGATGTATACATGCGATGTATGTTTTCCTAGTGTGGAGCTCAAGGCTAAGGGAAAGTATATAATGGATGCTCAGTTTTTATTTAAAAGGGAAAGTATTTGATATTATGTTATCCATGTTGAGCCCAGAATTGGCCCTTTTTTATCATCATTTATCATCTTCCCTGCCCTTTTCCTACACCAATTATCTTGGCAATTAGACTTATTGTCCTCATCTTATTCCCCAAATTACCAAGGTATGGCCGATTATTGTTTTATTGTATTAATACTTATGATTGTGATAATTAAAGCTGTGCATCTCTTAATTTGTGCTAACATGATGTGATTTATGAAGGTAGTTGAGACAAATAGACTGCAAGAAGATTGGAGCTGAACAAGTCATGAAGGAAGGGACGTTCATTGCTTATAGAAGGGATCCTTGGGGCTCGAATCATCAATCAAAACACAGCTGTGACAGGGCAGTTGTAACAGAATTTGCTATCTTAAGTATGTTGCTGCTCGAGTCTAGCTGTAAGCTGGAAGGACCGTCACTCTTGGGTCAATTAATAACTTTCTCATATTTGGATATTTCTGTTCTGCCACGCATGGTAACAGCGAGTTATTTAGGGCGCCTGAAGATCAGAGATCTTCATGGCTGCTCAATTATAGGATTAGATGTTACAATTTGTATGTATAAATATGGGGAGTTGCCTCGACCCAGGGGTTGGACAGCAAACAATTAATTCATTTTGTATTAGCATCCAAGCCAACTTGTGTACTCATTCTTCTGTTAATATAAGGGGTTACTTCTGAGTTAAAGAGGGTGTTGTTCAACCAGCGTCTCTGTGTGAAGACTGGGCCCGTCTTCCATAGAGATTGCTGAGTTAAAATAGGATTTCTTTCTTGTTGTGTGATGCTTTATTCTTTTCTTTGTACGCAGCAGCAATATTTATTGTGTGGGTTTTTCAGTAAAAGATTACATTCTGTGAGATTGGTGAATGGTATAGAATAACAGTTGACTGAGTTAGGGTTGCTTTATGCATTTCAATTTCTGTTCACACTGCCGTGTTCATCTTACAGCTGATACATGATCCCAGGAGCTCTTACAATTTAGCTTTCCTGTTATGTGTTGATTGATTTCCATTCTGTAATTCAGTTTCTTAGAACAGTTGCTTCAATCTCTTTCATTTGAAATTTTAGAGTAATGATTCAGTTTATGCTTTATGATTCCCAGCTTGATTAGATCAGACAAGTGATTATTTTAGAATGCAAATGATATTTTCTTTTTGCAATTGTTGATTAGAATTGATACCATTTCTTGTTGATGCATAATAGAAAAGGATTGTATTATAGCAGTTAGAAGGCAATTGGGATTGCATAGATTCTTGGGATGAATATGGATGATAGAAGATAAAAGCATTCACTTCTAATGGTTTTGTGTTTAAGCATATACTGTGCACTTATCCTTTGAAATAAAAAGACTTTCTCGGGTTGACAATAAATTTCATATGCTCTGTGTGTTTGGTAGTAATTTATTTGCATATAGAGTGCTTGACATTTTGGCGCCGTTGCCGGGGAAGGATAAAAATTAAACACTAGTCATTAGTCGTATTTGATAATTGCTTTTAGACAGTCTTTTTGTTTGTTTTTGAATGATCTGCTTTGCATGAATACGAGGAGGGTAAAACGCGATCACCTCCCAACCCCCAAAACCCCACAAATTACTAACAGTGCAGGTGGTTCGGGTCGTGGTCGAGGTCCACCGCTGGGTAGAAGAACATTCATCGACGACCTTGTTGACAAAACTGATTCAGCTATCAGAACTCGTCAACAGGAGACTCCTATCAGAAGAGGTCCTGCTGATCCTGGAGCGTCAGCATCAGGATCCACAGTGGAAGATACAGGAGCAGTTGTGATTCCTGCATATACCCCTGCTAAAGAAGGAACGGTTGATTCAGTTGTTACAATTGAAGAATATGCAGCTATTACAACTGCAGAATACACAGCCGTTACAACTGAAGAATACGCAGCTGTTACAACTGAGGTAAGGAATGCAGGAACGAATGAAGGAGAGGATACAGAAGAAAAGATGAATAACAGACATGAGAACGAAGAGGAAGAAGCAGTGGTACAATACCATCATGAAAATGATTCCCTGCCAGAAGAAACTATGGCTACATTGCAATTCCCAATCCAACAGCTAGAAGGGACAGCTGCTATGAAAAACATCTCACCATCGGTGTTGCCTCGCTTCCATGGCAGGGCGGCAGAAGATCCAGACGAATTCCTTTTTGAATTCGATATCCTCTGTCATAGCTATGATTATGTCACAGATGCCCAAAAGTTGAAGCTTTTTCCTGCCACCCTGAAGGACAATGCATTACGATGGTTCATGAGCCTTGGGGGAGGAACTATTGCTAATTGGAATAAGATGAAGCAAGTATTCCTGGAAAAATATCAAGAATATTGCAACACCAGGGACAAAAGGGAGGAGTTATTCAAGATGGTACAGAAGGAGGATGAAAGTTTGGAGGATTTTGTAGAGAGGCTGCTGTACAATGTGCAGAGAGCTGGGCAGACGAACATGGGACTAGATGTGCTCAAGATAATCCTGCTTCGAGGGATCAGGGACAATTGTTTAGACATGTTAAATTTGCTAGGAAAAGGAGATATCTCTAAAGAATATTTTGAGACAATTGTGGAATTATGTAAGAGATACTCCAGGGGATCTTCTAGGCATAACAAGCAGAATAAACGAGATAAGCTGGAACGTGATGTCTTCGACAGAACTCAGAAGTCATCCAATGGGGGGCCTACACGTGCGGAGATAGGCAATCTTCTTGAAAATTTTAAAACAGAAATGATGAGCTCTATCTCTTCAGAGATTGATGTCTTGAAGGCCAAGCAAAGACAGGCAGTGGAGGATCTTACACTAGGCGTGTTCTGTCCCCGATGTAGAAAGATTCATCCACTGAAAGAATGCCCTCTTGACAAAATACAAGTGTGTCAGCTGTGCGAGCTGAACCATGATATGAAAGAATGTCCCACATTGCCCCAACTGAAGGCTGTTCTGCAGGCATCAACTCCAGAAGTGGATTCATCCTACTTCATTGCACAGAAGAAACCCTGGCAGCCTCGAAATCAAGGTATGTCTCTCGATTCATTTCCATTTTTGAATAATTTGAATAATTGGAATACTAATATGCAAAATGTGAATACACAATTCCCTTCAAATTATGCTCAGTGGAATTCTCCTCAACCTGCGATGCAAGGTTATAACTCATGGAGTCCTTGGACACAGCCACCACATCAACCTACGTCATGGTCTCCTGGATGGAGGAACTTCCATCCTGGGAACCAGTTTCCTCAACCACCTCCACCTCAACAGTTACCGTATTCTCCTCCATATCCTCAATTTCATCAATATCCTCAATACCCACCTCAGCAGTCGCAGCTACAGCTGCAAAATAATCATGTTCCTAATATACCAATACGGCCTCAGCTGCCTGCCCAACCTAACCCTAACCCAAATAATAAAACAATCCACCAATTGGAGGCTCTCAATATGCCGGCCTACTCTCTCTCCCCTATACCTTGTAATGATATTCGCCTACGGTCTGGGAAGATAGTAGAACATATTCCACCGTCTGTGCATGACAAAGAAGAGAGTTCCCAGCATCCATTTGATCCGGTTCCTATCATTGAAGGTGCTGAGCATCCCTCAGATGGGACGGCTGAAACATTAAACGATAAATCAGATAATACGCAACCTACCCAGCTGGTAAGGCAACCACCCTACCCTGAGAGACTGATGCTGCCAAAAATAGGGGAGCAACCTCAGTTCAATCTCTTAGGAGAATTGAAGAACCTTTATGTTAAGATCCCCCTTTTGCAAGCTCTTCAAGATGTACCTATTTATGCTAGAACTGTTCGGGACCTGTGCACTAAAAGACCGGGAAGGAAACCCATAGATCCTCCTATTGTTCATGTCATAGGGAATTTATCTACTTTAATGACCAGAAAAACCCCTATAACCAAGTATGAGGATCCTGGCAATCCTACTGTCACTGTACACATAGGACAAACGCAGATACCCAACGTACTAGTAGATTTAGGAGCTGCAATCAATGTTATAACAATGGGGACTGTAAAGAAGCTTGGATTCACCAATATTAGACCGACCCCTACCATCTTGGAATTGGCAGACAGATCCACCATCAGACTCGAAGAGATTTTGGACGACCTTGTCATTTCAGTAGACTCATGGGAATACCCTGCTGACTTTCTGGTATTACAACCAAAATCACAGCTGGGGGGACACCCATTGATCTTGGGGAGGCCTTGGTTGGCTACAGCTGATGCTTGCATCAGCTGTCGATCAGGATCTATGACTATATCTGATGGTATGGAAACCAAAAACCTCACCCTGTATCCTCCAGCACGGCCGAGTCTAGAAACTGAAACTTCCCTTTGGATAGAACAGGAAGAGGAGGAGGATGTTCAGCCACTACTAACAATAGGGAAGGCACTAACCTTCAAAAACGAAACAGAAGACGATGCCATTAATAATTTCATTAGCGAACCTGCTTCAGTAGATAAAGAAGTTTATCAACTCCTGAACAGTACCCTTGGTAAAGAAGAACAAGAACAGCTTACGGAGGAAGCGCTAGTCAATGACACAAACATAATCCCAGTTTTGAAAAACTCGAGAAGCATTCCTATTGAGGTAGAGCCTGGAAGAACTTTGAACATCAACCCTGGTCTCTCCTCAGAAGAACAGATGCGCCTAACCAATCTCTTGAAGGAACGTAAAGGGGCATTCGCCTGGGAGTATACAGACATGAAGGGTATTCCTTCCAGTCTGTGCACTCATCATATTTACATTAAAAATGACTCCCGGCCTGTATGTCAACCCCAACGACGCATGAACCCCAATTTGAGGGATATAGTGAAGGAGGAAATCCAGAAACTGTTGGAAGCAGGATTCATCTATCCTATTTCAGATAGTGAGTGGGTCTCCCCACTTGTAATCGTGCCCAAGAAAAATGGTAAATGGAGAGTCTGTGTCGATTATAGGGAGCTGAACAAAGATACACAAAAGGATCATTTTCCTCTGCCCTTTATCGACCAAGTACTTGATACCCTATCAGGGAAGAAGTTCTTCTCCTTCTTGGATGGGTTTAGTGGGTACAATCAAATTCAGATTGCTCCAGAGGATCAGGATAAGACCACCTTCACTTGCCCCTGGGGAACGTTCGCCTACAGGGTGCTTCCCTTTGGCTTGTGCAATGCACCTGCAACGTTCCAAAGAGCTGTGATTGGCATATTTTCTGAATTGGTTAATGATAGTATGGAAGTTTTTATGGATGATTTTACTCCCTATGGCAAGGATTTTGAGGAAGCACTGGAAAATTTAAAGAAAGTTTTAATTCGCTGTGAACAGGCTCGCCTCTCACTAAGCACTAAAAAATGCCACATGATGATGAGTGAGGGGGTGGTATTAGGACATTTCATCTCTACTGATGGTATTCAAGTGGATCCTTAAAAAATTAAGGTGATAAAAAATATACCAACTCCTTCAACTCAGAAAGAGGTGCGAAGTTTTTTGGGACATGCTGGATATTACAGGAGATTCATAGAAAACTTCTCCAAACTTGCTTCTCCTTTGTTTTCATTGTTAATGAAGGACGCACAGTTTGTGTGGAGTGCAGCATGCCAGACAGCATTTGATAAGCTTAAAGAGAAACTGTCCACAACCCCTATTTTAAGGGGACCTAATTGGACCATACCTTTCCACATTTCTTCAGATGCTTCTGATACTGCCATTGGAGCAGTACTAGGACAGCAGGATGGTCAAGTACCTTATGCTATTTATTATGTTAGTAAAAACTTAGCCCCTGCTGAACTAAATTATACTGTTACTGAAAAAGAATTCCTTGCTATTGTTTATTCTATTAATAAGTTTCGGCATTATATTACTGGGTATCCTACATTTGTGCATACTGACCACTCTGCCATTAAGTATTTAATGAACAAACCTGTCACTAATGCCAGAGTAACCAGGTGGCTTTTATTATTACAGGAATTTGATATTACTATTATAGATAAACCTGGAAAAGAAAATGTTGTTGCTGATTTTTTATCACGATTTACTAACAGTGATGACAGTTCACCTGTTGAGGATGCTTTCCCAGATGAACATTTATTCGCACTCTCAGCTCATTCACCCTGGTATGCAGACGTTTCTAATTATTTAGTTGCAGGAAAGCTTCCGCCACATATGTCTAAACGAGAGAAAAGAAAAATTATTCAGCAAAGTGCCAGGTATTGTTAGCTCAAAGGCCATCTCTTTTACACAGGACCTGATCTTGAGATTAGAAGATGTGTAAGGGAAGATGAGATCTTTCATATACTGAAGGCCTGTCATGATGAACCTTGCGGAGGACACTTTGCATACAAAAGAACAGGGCATAAGGCGTTGCGGATGGGCTATTATTGGCTGACACTGTTCAGAGATGCTAAAAGATATGTTCAGTCCTGTGACAGCTGCCAAAGGATTGGCCAACCTAATAAGACAGATCAGATGCCTTTACAGCCCCAAGTGGTACTAGAACCGTTTGATAGATGGGCATTGGAATTTGTTGGTCCTATCAACCCTCCTTCCAGACAGAAGGTTTACATTTTGGTGTGTACATATTACATGACCAAGTGGGTAGAAGCTGTAGCTTTGGCTAAGGCTAATGACCAGGCGGTGATTGATTTTCTGTACAGTGAAGTTTTTACCCGCTTTGGGGTACCAAAGGAAGTAGTTACCGATGGGGGACCGCAATTCACCTCACACCAATTTGAATCCTTGCTCCGGAGGTATCATGTGCAGCACAAGATAGCTTCACCTTATCATCCCCAGGCCAATGGTCAGGTGGAAAGCACTAATAAAGTTATCGAAGCAATCCTTACTAAAACAGTTAAAAGCCATCGAAAGGATTGGGCTGACAGGCTTCCAGAAGAACTGTGGGCATATCGCACAACTTGGCGCAACACCACGGGCTTTTCTCCCTATGATCTGGTGTATGGAAAGAGTGCCATCTTTCCAATTGAATTTGAGATCAAGACCCTGAAAACAGCCATTGAAATGAACCTGGATGTAACAGAAGCCCAGAAAAGAAGATTGAATCAATTAAATGAATTGGATGAGAAACGGTTAGCTGCAGTAGACCAGACTGTGCTGCTTCAGCAACAGAGATCTAACTGGCACGACCGATTCATCAAAAAGAAAATCTTCCGTGAAGGAGACTGGGCACTATTATACGACTCCAGATTCAAGAAGGATTTTAAAGGAAAATTTACGCACAAGATGGCTGGGTCCATATTTGGTTGACAGGGTATTTGACAACGGCACTGTTCGCCTGGTGACCATTGATGAAAACCGTATACCATTACTTGCTAACGGCCACAGACTGCGACTGTATCGGAAGCCCATTTCAAAAGATGCATTCATTTCACAGATTGCTGCTGATCCAGACTATCAATTGGCACCAGAGCAGGAACTTTTCTCTACCTTTGCCAAACCTTAAACTGAAAATTGTATTTGCTGTACATAAATAATTTCTTGCTGTAGCGTATAGTTGTTGTTTTCTTTCTTTTTTTGCATTTGATCTCTTTGCTTGCTATCGTCTTTCAAAAATTTTCAGGGAAGCGCCAGGAGAACGACCAGTTTGGGCCCGTTAATGAAAATATCCCTGTGCCGTCCTTGCTTAAAAAAAAAAAAAAAAAAAAAAAAAAATTCCGACAGCTGCAACATATTTTCCTGCAGCTGTATATCCTTTTCTGGCAACCACATTATCCTTTTCCCTAGCAGCCGCAAAATCCATTTTCCCGCTTACCGTCGATTTTTTTTCCGGTGGCTGCAACATTAGCGGCTGCAACATCGGCGGCTGCAACATCGGCGGCTGCAACATCGGTGGCTGCAACATTAGCGGCTGCAACATCGGCGGCTGCAACATCGGTGGCTGCAATATTAGCGGCTGCAACATCGGCGGCTGCAACATCGGCAGCTGCAACCCCAGTCCCCGCGGCTGCCACCTCATCTTCCCCGCGGCTGCCACCTCATCTTCCCCGCAGCTGCCACCCCCATTTCCCAGCAGCTGCCACTTCATTCACCATCCACGGCCATTTCATTTCCCGGTAGCCATAATGCCCTTTTTCCGTTAGCCGTCAATCTTTTCCGGCAGCTGCAACTTTGGCGGCTGCAACATCGGAAGCTGCAACATCTTTTTCCCGCATCGGCCACCCCATTTCCCAGCGGCTGCCACTTCATTCACTAGCCACGGCCATTTCATTTCCCAGTAGCTGTAATGCCCTTTTTCCGTCAGCCGTCAATCTTTTCCGGCAGCTGCAACTTCGGCGGCTGCAACATCGGAAGCTGCTACATCTTTTTCCCGCAGCCGCCACCTCATTTCCCAGCGGCTGCCACCTCATTTCCCAGCGGCTGCCACCTCATTGACCAGTTACTGCCACATCATTTCCCTGCAGCTGCCATTTCTTTCCAGCGGCTGCAACATATTTCCCATAGTCGTAAATTTTTTTTTTCCCGCCGCCGTAAAACTTTTCCGTGACAGCCGTAATCTTCCCTGATATCGTAAATTCTTTTTTCGGCTGCCGTGAATTCTTTTTCGGTGGCTGCAACTTCTTTTCTCGCCAGTTGCAACAGCTTTTTCATCGGCCACGCTATCATTTCTTTGGCAACTTGCAGTGGTAACTCCCGTGTTAACAGAAGAATTGTTTTCAACCTGCTAATCATGCTGCTGATTCATCCCAGTCATGCCGGCGAACTCATCATTCCAACCCCAAGGACGCGATGGCTTGTGTTTCACCGGCGAAAGAAATTAATGCCTTATTCGAGTCATCATGATCCCACGTCTGACTGTGCACGCGTTCGGCTCCGTGACGTCACCAAATGCATGCTCCACCAGTTTCTGCAGCCTTCCGACGCACAGTTTTATGAGGTATGGCTTTCATTTATCACGTGATTAAGCATTGATATCATTTAAACGATATTGGTCGTACCTTCACTCGTACCACCATTTATACCTGATTAAACCTTTCCCTCGTATGACGTAATACTAATAACTGCCACCTTCCCCAATTCGGCATGAAAATTTCAAACACTGTTCTGTGCTTAACTTTCCAAATTTAGTCATTCTCTCAACATCTCCGCTCAGCGATTCGTGCATCCTCTGTGCTGCAACCTCCATTCTGGGATCCGGTAATCTGTGGAACAGCAAGTTCAGTTTGTAGCCAGGACCATGGGCATTCCAGTTCGCCATGAACCTTTCAATACCCGAGAACTCAGACGGAATCCGCAAGTTCTTGCCATTTTTCAAGCTGCTGGCTGGGTCGAGTTCTTTGAGCGATTGGACGGATTCGATCGGGACGCAGCCCTGCAATTTGCCTTGAATATTACTAAAACGCACTCCACTGTGTGGGGGCTATGTATAGACATCTCTGAGGTCATTATATCCGAGGTTACAGCTATCTCGATGGTGGGAAAACCTTGGTTTAACCATCGAGTCCCTGCAACGGTTGCACGAGAAGAATTTTTACTTCCAGGAGAGCAAGTTGAAGCATCCAGGAGAGGGATTGCACTGAAGTCACTGCCGCGGCCATGGGACCAGGTTGCTGTCTTCCTCAAGAAATACATTACCTGCGAAGGTAGATACCAAACTGTGTATAACTCTGAACTTCCTTTGCTTTCTCATCTCCGCCATGGCATTTTGTTGAATATTCCATTTTATTTATTGCACGACTTGCGTCATATGGCAACATTTGTTCAGTCTGGGAAGCACCCACTGTCCTCTCTCACCCACCATGGCCTTATCAAGTTAATTATTGTAAGAACCCTTGCCCAACATAATATAACTTGGGAACAATTTATAACCCGACCACAGCAACCTGTTCCCTTGAGGGTCATCCCATTGCAGCAATTATAGGTTCCACCACAACAGGAGGACCGGAGTTCCTCCAGTGAAGTTGGGGGGAGGGATGAAATGGGAGAAGAACAGCAATCGGGGGCACAGGCAGGACCATCTGGGGTGGGTAAAACCACAGAGGAAGAACAACCAGGGGCACAGTCAGAGCCATTCGAGGTGGATGAATCCCCAGCACAAGCAGAACCAGTGGGGGATGACACTGCATTTGAAGGAGAGCAAGGGGAAGCACAAACAGAGCCATCAGGCGACAATGTAGATGAAACCTTCGTGGAAAACCTAGATAACAGGACAGCTCCGACAGCAGAAGGTGAAATTGGAGCAGCATCAAATGCTGCGACAATGGAACCTGAAGATGACGGAGCTAGGGCAATGGAAGAAGACATTGAGCTGGTTACAATTGAGTCTTCACCTGAGTGGGTAGGAGGAGTAGCTGTGATTGAAGAAGAACAGCATGAGGGGTAGGGAAATATTCCTTTGACTTCAGTTTTGCCCCCCTATATTCCAGCTCCACAAGAGGAAACACCACAAAAAGAAAAATCACAAAAGAAAACGCCACAGAAAAGGAAGAGAGCCACCAATGAATTTGATCTAATAGCACCAATCAGAAGGAAACGAACTCGATCAATCACAGCAGCAGAGGAAGCTAGGAAAAGATGGGCAACCTTAGAGACACAGATTGAGCCCCCAATCCTTACACCAAGACCGATGGATGCCCCACAAAGGCCAGTGGAGGAAGAACCTGAAATTGAAGGACTCTTGTATGAGAATGCAATGCTGAAAGAGGACCTCCAAGCACTTAGAAGGGAACTGGAAACTTGGAAGGAAACCTGTAGAAAGCAGGGTGGAAGAAAAATGTACACATTAATAGAGGCTGCAGACCAAGTGGAGGAATCAGCTTCTCCTGGAGCTGGAGAAAAGGATGAGCGAATACTCTGCCCCACCTGTGGAGAAATCTTTGAGGAAGCAGGCCATAAAATTTTACTTAGCACTTATTCAGCACAACAGCCTGTAGCCACAGTAGGGAAAGCAGTGGAAAAATAAGATGCTGTCACACAAGAACCAGCACTTTTAAACATCCTTGCTGCAGCTGCCACTTCCCATGATGCAAAAATTATAGAACAGATGGGAGAAGAACTTGGTGTGGAGGACGCCCTGGAGATTTATAAGGAATGTATGGTAACCCCAGAATGTTCCCACGACATAGATATTATAGAACAGATGGGAGAAGAACTTGGAATGAAGGATGCTCTGGAGCTTATAAAAGAATATAGTGAGACCCCAGAATGTTCCCACGATACAGAGATCATGGAACTGAAGGATACTCTGGAGGTTAGTGAAGAATTTTATGCTGTAACCCCAGAACATTCCTAGGACACAATAATTTTAGAAGGAGAGACAGAAAGGCAGGACAGTGATAAAATGGAACAGGATGCTGTAACACAAGAACCAGCAACCCTGAATATAATTGTCCAACCGACCAAGCAGACAGGAGAAGAAGCTGGGACAGAGGATACTCTGGAATTTAATGATGAACTCTGGGTTGTAACCCCAGAGGACTCCCATGATACAGAACTCATAGAAGAGGATTTGCAGCAAAAGAAGGATGAAGAGGTAAGCCAGGATGTTGCTACACAAGAACCAACATCCTTGGAAGCTGCAGCAAGAACTCCTGAATTGCAGTTGGAAGATAACCTGGGAGTGGATATCATTCCTGATACACAGTGGAGTGAAGATGAATAGGTACAGACACCATGCTCAGGTGACACTGAAATCTTGGAGGAGGAGCTGCAAATTGAAAAGGATATCCAATCTCAGCAGCAGAAGGACAAAGAAGACACTGTTACACAAGAACCAGTGTCTCCAAAAGCAATAAAGGTAGCTGCTGAAGAAGGTTTAAAGGATGTTGCTGTTACACAAGAACCAGCAACTCTCCTGTTAAAATTAGATGCGTTGGAAGACACTGTCCCACAAGAACCAGTGCTTCCACCTCCTAGAGATGTCATTGAGTTGGATTCAGATTGAGGATTTCTTTTCAACTCCCCCAGGCATAGCATAATGAGACTGCAGAAAGATTCCCACCACACCAAGTGCATTCCCAGATATCAGCAAGTAGCAGCGGAAGGGAAACAGTGAAGTTGGAAGATGCTGGGTCACTCACAGAAGCCTTTCAAAAGATAGATGAGATGCCTGAGTTCCCTACATTCCTTCCTCTCTCCTAGATAGAGCTCAGTTCACGATTCAGATGCAGGTTGTTGCATGAGGACATGCAACAGGGTAGTTGGGGGGAGATGTTGAGCCCAGAATTGGCCCTTTTTGATCATCATTTATCATCTTCCATGCCCTTGTCCTACACCAATTATCTTGGCAATTAGACTTATTGTCCTCATCTTATTCCCCAAATTACCAAGGTATGGCCGATTATTGTTTTATTGTATTAATACTTATGATTGTGATAATTAAAGCTGTGCATCTCTTAATTTGTGCTAACATGATGCGATTTATGAAGGTAGTTGAGACAAATAGACTGCAGGAAGATCGGAGCTGAACAAGTCATGAAGGAAGGGACGTTCATTGCTTATAGAAGGGATCCTTGGGGCTCGAATCATCAATCAAAACACAGCTGTGACATGGCAGTTGTAACATAATTTGCTATCTTAAGTATGTTGTTGCTCGAGTCTAGCTGTAAGCTGGAAGGACCGTCACTCTTGGGTCAATTAATAACTTTCTCATATTTGGATATTTCTGTTCTGCCACGCATGGTAACAGCGAGTTATTTAGGGCGCCTGAAGATCAGAGATCTTCATGGCTGCTCAATTATAGGATTAGATGTTACAATTTGTATGTATAAATATGGGGAGTTGCCTCGACCCAGGGGTTGGACAACAAACAATTAATTCATTTTGTATTAGCAGCCAAGCCAACTTGTGTACTCATTCTTTTGTTAATATAAGGGGTTACTTCTGAGTTAAAGAGGGTGTTTTTCAACCAGCGTCTCTGTGTGAAGACTGGGCCCGTCTTCCATAGAGATTGCTGAGTTAAAATAGGATTTCTTTCTTGTTGTGTGATGCTTTATTCTTTTCTTTGTACGCAGCAGCAATATTTATTGTGTGGGTTTTTCAATAAAAGATTACATTCTGTGAGATTGGTGAATGGTATAGAATAACAGTCGACTGAGTCAGGGTTGCTTTATGCATTTCAATTTCTGTTCACACTGCCGTGTTCATCTTACAGCTGATACGTGATCCCAGGAGCTCTTACAATTTAGCTTTCCTGTTATGTGTTGATTGATTTCCATTCTGTAATTCAGTTTCTTAGAACAGTTGCTTCAATCTCTTTCATTTGAAATTTTAGAGTAATGATTCAGTTTATGCTTTATGATTCCCAGCTTGATTAGATCAGACAAGTGATTATTTTAGAATGCGAATGATATTTTCTTTTTGCAATTGTTGATTAGAATTGATACCATTTCTTGTTGATGCATAATAGAAAAGGATTGTAGTATAGCAGTTAGAAGGCAACTGGGATTGCATAGATTCTTGGGATGAATATGAATGATAGAAGATAAAAGCATTCACTTCTAATGGTTTTGTGTTTAAGCATATACTGTGCACTTATCCTTTGAAATAAAAAGACTTTCTCGGGTTGACAATAAATTTCATATGCTCTGTGTGTTTGGTAGTAATTTATCTGCATATAGAGTGCTTGACAATCCCTGTGCTATTAAGCCATGGAACATTGTAAAATGATGTAAATATTAATATTGCAATAAAAATACCAAAAAATGGATATGGAAGCAACTAATAAGAGGGGGACATGTGTATCCACTAGGGAGTGGTTAGGGGGTTGTGGGGTTCAACCAAATGCTGCCAAATGTCATCTTGAGAACCCATTTGACTTTCCTTGATGACATTTAATTATGTTGTAAGGAAGTGGTTGAAGAAATCAGTGCATGGATTCAATGGAGCATGGGAAGCCCATAAATTCGTATGGCAAGGTATGGGCTTTGTTTCCTTGACCCACAAGTCACTCTACCTCATGGGAATTCATTTTTTCTCATTTGGGAATTCATTTTTTCTCATTCCCATTCCACTGGTGAACATCTAAGCATCAGTTTTCATCCATTACATAGTTCCAACAGTGAGAAAAACCAAGAATTGCAACTCTGAATTAAGCCACATTTTTAAGTGCCAAAAACACCCAAAAATTTGTGTGGGAAGTGAAATCCAATGGGGGATCCATAGAACTGAACCTTGGGGTGAATTTGAGAGTGTTAGATTCCCATAAATCCATAAGAAAATTCTGATTTGATAGCCCAAAAATCCAATTATGGGACAAGTCATTTGGCCATAGAATTGAGAAAATCCAAGCATGAATGAAAGAGAAGAAGATAGCATAGAGATTGGAATTGCTTGACAAACCCAATGAAGGCTAGAATCTAAACGATTTAGCATCTTGGACCTTTATATTCCCACCCTGAAGAGAATTGGAGGGAAGGGGCACCTAAGGGACTGTGTAGCAGAGAAGGGGACCTTCCTTGTGTTGGGTGTGGTAGGTATTGTGGGTGCCAATGCTATTTGGGTTTAGTTGAGATGCTTATAGCTCTGTAGTTGAGCTCACTGGCTTAGCATCCTCCTCCTTTGTCTCTTGCATGCTTGATAAACCTAATTGTGTGTTGTCTTAGCATGATAGTTTGTGTGAAACCATGGCTGTGAGTGAGCCTGTTTAATTCCTCCTTAGTGGATACACAGCCTAGCTCGGGGGTGGTCTCTTAGCTGAAAGAATATAGGCTGGACAGAGACCTATGGTTGGGTGGAACATTTCTCTCACATATCCAGTTGCTTGGAAAACTTCATCTTAAAGATAAGTATTCTTTGTAGTTTAAATTATGTTTATTCTGTGTTCTGTAATGTTTTAATTTGATGACTGTTATTGATATGCTGAATGCATGATGCAATTGTGTGTGGAGAATGTTTTCATTCCACTGTGTTTATTTGATTATGAGTCTGCACACATGAGTTTTATTTATTATGAATTTGTTATTCATGAATGGGGGATGATTTTTCCAAATATGCCCAGAACATTAGTCATGTTCCCTTCCTTGCATCGAATCGAGGAGAGGGGATGTGATAGTTCTTTTGTCGAAATGGTGGAAAATATAGATATGATGGGCTGACCCACCAATTTCCAATAGGTTCAACCTTACGTCAAGTTTGGGTTGCAGAAAATTCAAATGCATCTTCACAGAGGGATATCCTAAACCTATATGCAAGCTTCCAAATATACCTGATCAAAATGAAGAACATGCAAACATGATCCTATACTTGGGTATATTTAAACCAAGTATGATCCCAGTGGCCCCACAAAATATTTCCTTAGGTGGGTGCAACCAAATATTCATAACTTTAATGATAAATTCATCTACTGATAAAATGTCGTCCAAGAAATCATGTGACTTGGGAGAGCTCACATCCCCAATGGGCCACGTAACCATATCATATTCCTCCATCAAGGGAATATTTTGATCCAAATATGTTGAAGCCATTTGAATAGTTTGATATGAAACTTCTACAACAGATAAAAGTGCACTACTCTCTGTTTCACCATGTTCCATAGAACTAGGTAACTTTCCATCACTATTTTGGACTAAGGTGTCTTCCTTCGAGCCTCCCTTTGATTGTCATGAACCTGCAACAAATAAATGATGAAAATGCACAATATAGTAGAACACAGAAGATATTTATTGATCGCAGGCCACTTCGAGGGGGAAAATGCCTTTGAGCAAGCTCAATACAAATAACTTGTGGATGCCTTCACTGGCCTCAACATGTATTTATATACTAAGTCTAAGATAAACAACTATTACTCCCCATGAATGTGGGATAACACAATATACTCATGGGACGACTTACAAAGCATATGCGTCCAACAACAATATACTAGCAATGTGGGATAACACAATATACTTGCGGGATGACTTACAAAGCATATGCGTCCAACAACAATATACAAACAAAGTAAAGAGAAGGGTTAACACGGGTTCCTAACATCCCTTGCCCCTTAGAAAAAGCTTTGTCCTCAAAGCTTTAGCTGCAGAAATTGTTGTTGAATCTGAAGGAGTGGCTCCCATGTAGCATCCTCTGGTTGCATTTCGTAGCACTAAATTAATACCTCTATGATAGATTGAGAGCGAAGCTAACAAGTGAGCCTATTGAGGATTGCCTCCGGATCCAAAAGGATGGATCCTTCATTATCCAGTTATGGTAAAATAGTTTGTCCTCTGATGTTGGTACGAAGAACTTTCTTTAAACAAGAGACATGAAATACTAGATGAATGCAGGAAGAAGGAGGAAGTTCCAACCTATAAGAAACATACCTAATCTTCTGAAGAAAATTATATGGCCCATAGAACTTTGGAGCGAGCTTATGATGCCCTTTGAGTTTCAAGGAGGATTGCTTGTAAGGCTGTAGATGAATAAAAACCATATCACCTACTTGAAAAGTGCAATCGGAACGATGTTGATTGGATTTTTGTTTCATTCGATTTCTTGCCATGTGAAGATTGTCCTGCAAAATGCAAAGAATCTGATTGCGGTTGTGAAGAACTGTGTCAACTTCTTGAACTTGTGAACTGTTGTCCTTGTATGGAAGAAGCACTGGCGGTGCCTGAACATAGACTGCTTCATATGGAGTGATTTTAGATTCATTTTGGTAGGAGGTATTGTACCACCATTCAACAAGAGGGAGCCACTTTTACCACTAATGTTGTTGTTCAGAGGAAATGAAGATAAGTTTCCAAACATTTATTGATAATATCAGTCTCACCATTGGTTTGTGGGTGATACCCTGAACTCATCTTCAGTTTGGTGCTAGTGTGGTGAAATAGTTCTATCCAAAAATGACTGGTGAAATTTGCATCACGATCCAACACAATGGAAGAAGGGATTCCATGAAGACGGAAGGTCTGTTCCATGAAACTTTGTGTGACTAAGGAGGTGGTATAGGGATGGATGAGGGCACAAAAATGACTATATTTGGAGAGACGATCAACCAAAACCAAAATCACTATCTTCCTGCCATATTTAGGGAGCCCTTCAATGAAATCCATAGAAATATCTGTCCAAATCCGTGCAGGGATGGGAAAGGGTTCGAGCAATCCCAGAAGGAGTGTCGTTTTTCCCTTGTTGCACTGGCAGGTATCACATTTTGCCACCATCTGTTGAATTGTGTTTTTCATGCCCTGCCAAAAGAAGTTACGTTGTGCCTACTCATAATTTTTTAGGAACCCAGAGTGTCCTACTGATGGGGAAGTATGGAGTTCATAGAAGACAACCTGTTGAAGATCTATGCTCTGGGGAAGCACCAGACGACCCTTGTATCTAAGGGAAGCACCATCCTGGCAAGAGTAATGTGGAACAACAGAAGGGTTGTTGGCCAACCATTGGATGATTTGCGATAATGATGAGTCATTGACATAGCCTTGTTGAACAGATTTCAACCAATTTGGAACAGGAATAGAAATAGCTAAAAGAGAAACTTGGTCATCAAATGTGTGAGAAAGAGCATCCGCCACAAGATTGTCCTCACCCTTCTAGTAAGTGATCTCATAATCATAACCCATGAGTTTGCTAACCCATTTTTGTTGTGTTGGGGAGGAGACCCATTGTTCCAGGAAATATTTCAGACTTTGGTGATCAGTCTTGATGAAGAGATGATTCCCTAATAGGTATGGCTGCCACTTCTGTACTGCATGCAAAATAGCCATAATTTCCTTCTCATATGTAGAGGTGACTAAATTCTTACCGGAAAGGTATTTGCTGGTAAACGCAATGGGATGTTCATCTTGAAGGAGAACAACACCAAGTCCATTGTCGCAAGCATCACTCTCAATAGTGAAGGGCTTGGAAAAATCGAGCATAGCTAGAACAAGGGTAGTACACATCGCTTTTTTTAGTTTTTCAAATGCACAATCAGTAGCATGTGTCCATGTAAAAACATCCTTTTTCAATAGAGAAGTTAATGGAGCTGCAATATTCCCATAATCCTTGAAAAACTTGCGGTAGTAGCCAGTCAATCCCAAAAAACCATGAAGGCTCTTGAGTGTTTGAGGATCCGGCCAATTTTTCATGGCATCTATTTTGGCAGGATCCACGCGAACCCCTTGTGTTGAAATAATATGCCCAAGATACTCTACTTCCTCCTGTCCAAAAAAACATTTAGATTATTTGGCATGGAGATGATGATCAGAGAAAAGTTGCAGTACAAGATCCAGATGTTGGAGATGCTTAGCCCATGTTATACTATATATGAGGATATCATCAAAGAAGACCAAAATGAATTTCCACAAGTAGGGACGGAATATTTTATTCATCAATGCCTGGAATGTGGAAGGAGCATTAGTGAGGCCAAAGGGCATGACTAAAAAATCATAGTGGCCATCATGTGTGCGGAAAGCTGTTTTAGGGATATCATCCTCATGAACCCGGATTTGGTGATACCTAGAATGAAGATCCAACTTGGCAAAAAATTGAGCACCATGAAGCTCATCAACAATAGGAATTGGAAACTTATCCTTGATTGTGAGGTGATTAAGTGCTCGTAATTCAATGCAGAGGCATTGTGACCCATCTTTTTTGCAGACAAGAAGAAATGGCGAGGAAAAGGAACTCGTACTAGGGAGAATAATACCTTGCTTCAGTAAGTCCCGAACAAGCATCTCAATCTCTATTTTGTGGTGAAATGGGAAGCAATAGGGCCTGATGTTGGGAGGAATGCTTCTAGCAAGGAGCTGAATATGATGGTCCTCTGGTCTTGAAGGTGGAAATCCCACTGGTTCATCAAAGACACCTGCATATCTATCCAAAATTTGTTGTAGATCCAAAGAAGTAGTGGAGACCGCGGATGGGTGCATCTAAATGGAATGGAGTTAAGCGATGACACCATGTGAACTATTATTAAGGATCTTTTCCATGCGAACTGATGATGCTGAGAGACCCTGGTTGTAATCCCGTCAATGTGTATTTTTTACCATTGACTGAAAACTGCATCCAAAGTTCAGAAAAATCCCATAAGATGGGGCCAAGTGTGCATAACCATTGAGCGTCCAAAACCACATCACATCCTCCTAAGGAAAAATAAAACATGTCGGAGCATAGGTTATAATATCCCATATAGATTTACACATTGCGACACTTCGCCTTGCAAAGTAAGGTGCCCCCATTGGCAATCATGACTTCAAAGTTGGAGCAAGGATGGACAAAACAATCATCCTATTTGGTGATCCGAGGGTCAATGAAGTTATGAGTTCTACCGGATCAATGAGTATTGTAAGAGGGAGCTTCTTGAAGTAACCCCTGACCCACATTGTTTGGGGGGTGGTGACTCCGACTAAAGCATGCAAAGATATCTCTGGGTGGTCGTTGTGAGACAGAGGGTCAACAGGAGGCCGCTGAATGTCAACCTGATCATCTATTGTATCTGGAGCTTCTTCACCAATTTCAGAGGCAGGCGGAGAATCCATATCCAAGAGATAGAGATTTTTCTCAACACATCTATGTCCCTGAGTGAATTTCTCATCACAATTATAACAAAGCCATTTTTCTCTACGTGCCCGCATCTCGGCTTCAGACAAATGCTTGATAGGAGTTGGTCGAGGAGATGTCGTGATGGGAGGTCGTTGGGAACCCACATTTATGAAGGGAACAAAAGTGGGTTTGGAGCATTGTTGGGCTGCGACCTTGTCCTCTTCCAACTTATCCAACCCCAAGGCTTCCATCATTGTGCTTGGATAGAAAAATTTTGACCTCAGATCGGATTGCATCCTTTAGACCACTCATAAAACAACTTTTGTAGAATTCATCAGGCAATCCTTTTGTGTGATTGTCTAGTTTCTCAAATTCTGTTTGATATTCTCTCACAATGCCAATTTGGCAAAGTTTAGTGAGTGCTCCTGTGAAGTCATCAAAAGAACTAGGACCAAATCGTTGCAAAAGGAGCTGCCAAAAATCTGTCCATTTTGGCTCTTCATGAGCCTTGATGTACCAACGGTACCATTGAATGGCTTCTTGTTTCAAATTAAAGGATGTTAGTGGAAATTTGTTGACATTAAAAGTATTATGTAAACTGAAATATTGTTCTTCCCAGTATATCCATCTAGTCGGATCATTACCATTGAAGCGAGGAAAATCAAACTTCGGTCCACGAAAATTGCTGAAAAAAGAGAACCCAGTGTCGGCAGAAGACTCTGGCTGTCATTTATTGTTCATGGTTGAATGCTCAAGATGGAGGCCGATAAATTTTTCATCGAGATCTTGGAGTTTTGTTTTGAGGGATGCAAGTTCTTCCTCCATGGTTTTTGCTCCTATGCGGGTGACAACCATAACTAGGATTTTTTTTTTTTTTTTTCACTGGGTAGAAAAACAAAAACAAAAACTATTTTAGTAAAGGAAAATTTGGATTTGGGAAAAAATCTGAGGGGTAATGGGGGTTTGACTAGGTTTTGGACACTTTCGAATGGACAGGAAAGCAGAAAATGAGGATTTAATAAGTGGGGTGAAAGAATGGGGAAATTTGTCAGAGAGGGATAAAGAAGCAGAAATATGAAATGAAAATTGTGGCAAAATTTGAAGGCGATTGGGTGAAAACCAAAGAAGTTATGGAAAACCCTAAAAATAGACAAATGTTGGATTTCGGGCTTCAGGAAGTGGAATTTGGGATAGGAGCCTTAGGAATGAAATATGCAAAATGAGATTGCAGAGGTTTTAGTGAAGTTTCAAGGGAAACAGAGGTAAATAACGGAAGATATGGTGAAAAAAAGAATTTTATACTTTTTTTTCTTCCTAGATGGATCTGAAACAGCTGGATCTGAAAACACTTTCGGAATGGATCTGAAATAGCTCTGGAAAATGCGATCTGCAATTTATCAGCTGGAAATAGATATGGACCCCAGGTATGCTCGGCTTCCTAATGGTTCAGGGGATTCACTCGGCCACCAATGTTATCTGACGACTTGCGCATTGGGTCAATACCCCTCACTCCATGCCTTAGGTAAAACTAACAATCACTTTGCCATGAACGACAACTCTTGGTTTACCTCATGGGTGGGAACTAGTCAATTAGGTAGGTGTCGTTGCCCTTTTCGCTGATAGGTGCTCTCAATGGGCCAACTACTTTGGGCTTCCTGTGGTACTCCTCACAATGAGTTTTAAGGCTTATCCCCAAGTACTTCCCATAGTTAAGGGGATAGGGATTATTCCCGGATCCGAACCTGCAATTGATAGGAACAAAGACAGATGTGAAATTTTTTTTGGCATAAATTCCACCCAACGAGCCCAAGAAAGTGCTCTAATACCAGATGTGATGAAACTTCAGCAAATAAATGATGAAAATGCACAATATAGCAGAACACAGAAGATATTTATTGATCGTGGGCCACTTCAAGGGGGGAAACTCTTTGAGCAAGCTCAATACAAAATAACTCATGGATGCCTTCACTGGCCTCAACACGTACTTATATACTAAGTCTAATCTAAATAACTATTACTCCCCATGAATGTGGGATAACACACTATACTCACAGGATGACTTACAAAGCATATGCATCCAACAACAATATACTAGCAATGTGGGATAACACAATATACTCACGGGACAACTTACAAAGCATATGCGTCCAATAACAATATACTAACAAAGTAAAGAGAAGGGTTAAAATGGGTTCCTAACACCGATGAAGTGAGACCTTTCATTGTGGTGGACTTAGAGAAAACTTTCAATGGAAAGTAAACCTCCAATGTTATATTGAAAACTAGATCGTAAAATTTCCCATGAGGGAAGCATCTTTGCACAATCCTACCCCAACATCTTTAGCCTCCTTTGGTTCATCCCTAATAAAAGGAACATTTGAGTGGAAAATAATTTTAGGCATATAGTAATATAATTGGTCGATCGTGATGATCTCCCCCCTATGAGGGAACCGAATCACTCAGTAGAATGCAGACACTAGAGCCATCATTGCATGTATCCAACTGCGTCCTAATAGAAAATTGTAATCTATAGGCATGTCTACCACCTCAACATCCACTGTGACTTTTTTGCCACACCATTCAATAGGGAAGGTTACAATTAGTCCGTGAAGAGGGAATGGATATCCATCAAATTCCTTTAGCGCAGTATGGGATGGAACTAAGGTGGGTGATCCTAATGCTTGCAAAAATTTAAATGAAATTACACAAGTCGAGGCCCCCCTCATCCACTATGGTTTGAAAATTTTTCTTACCATGAGTCTGCCGAGTAAAATATATGCTAATAATTTGAAATTAAATTGTCATCTGGGGCTCGTAAGGTTGTGAGGTTCCGACACTGTATGTGCAGGATTGAGGTCTAGTCTAGCCTAATCTAATCTAATGTTGGAAACAGACTAACAAGATTAAGCAAATTGGGATAGCTTAGTACCTAGGGAAGAGACTCATCATAGAGTGACAATATCTCACGAGTTAGTTCATTAATCTGTCCATCGGTGGTTTAAAGCTATTGGCAAACTTAAGATGCAAGAAAACTAAAGTGCGGAAATTAATATAAATGAAAAATCAAAACCAATACTAAAAATGACAAACTAGTCCAAGAATCTATGTTGCAAAAATTAAAACTAGGCTAAACAAAATCAAGGCAAAATGAACTAAATATAAATGATCTAAAGCAAACTCTATACTAAATGTACCTATGCTCGGAATCCTTTCCTCTCATCTCAAGACTAAATGACAAAATGCAAATCCTACAATTTACAAAATACATAAAATTTATTACAAACTACAAAATTTAAATATTTACAAATCAACAAATATATTAAATTACAAACATTCTTAAATTACCCTATATATTTACAAAATATGCAAAATTTAAATATTTACAAATTATTTAATTATACAAATTTTCTTAAACAAATTACATATTATAAATATACTACAAATTACAAATACAACACCATATATACGAACATCATAAATTACAAATTCTATTTTTTTGTGGAAAAATCACCTTCCTACTATTCCGAAGGAATCAAGGAAAGCTTGAAATACAATCATTACAATAGGGCTTAACAAGAGCATCATGTCACTTACAAAAATTGAACCTGGGTGGGGAGGGCACCAATATTTCCTCCCAAGAATCACAAACAAAGCATTATATGCACAAATTCCTAAAGGGTTAAATTATGTCCCCCTTCGTGATTCCCTCCGTTACAGATTTAACACATTTTATTTTTATGTTTTTAATAGAAACGAGTTCTCTGATATCCTTGTTGACTGGAATTCGTTGAAGGATTCTCAGATTTTGGTGAAGGATTCTCGGAGCATAATCATATGTGAGTTGAATGATTCGTTTAATTGCCACCCTCCGTTGACTCTGTATGCTTCTTCCTTCCATGTAAATGTTACACTAAAACCTGCACATAGAATAAATTTGTTACAAAACATGTTTTCATGTTTATATATATGTTAAAGTTTATGGGTGAAGTTATATTGACATATTTAAAGTTATCATGGTTCACATTAAAATTGTCATAATTCACATTTTTTTAATAATAATTTTATCTATGAATATTTTAAATTTAAAACAGATTTTATTAAAAAGAGAGTGATATGTATAATTTTAAGGTAAAATTATCATTATTTTAATATATTACCTTTTCAATTCTTTATTTGTTTTAAATTTAAAACAATATAATTTAGTGAACCAACGCTTATCATTAATTTAAGATTTCAATATGCTTATGTAGATATTATGGGACCAACAAGAGCTTGAAGACAAAGGTAAGTAATGACAATGCTAGTGAACTGATTCATCATCAAGCCTAATGTGGAACTTAGTACCGGAATAAGTGTCGGAATGAGTACCTGATTGCAATATTTGATAATCATTCAGAGCACATGAGTTGCTAGCATGAATATTAGATTATCACTGTCAAAATTTCATTTAATACATCAAAGTAATAGATTAGGCATATTTTACGTTTATGAGTTTGGATTAATAAAATAAAGTAAAAGATAGCCATTTTGAAGATAGATGTACTAAATTAGGAGTGAATGAGTTGTGAAATTAATGAAAATAAAGTCATGAAAAATGACAAATTTCAGAGCCCATCATAGTCGTTACTTTAATCTAAAAAGAAACCTCACAAGGGATCATCAATGTTGAATGGTTTGTGTCTAATGCGATCGAAGTCACATCAAATGGATCAACAATGCCAATTGTAGACAATAGTTCCTTTCTTTGCACATGAAAACATTGCAATACCTCCAAGGCCGACATGGCAAATGGTGCTTGAGATACATCCTCAACAACATTATCCTTCTGAGCAGCTCGTGTGTTAGGATTATTCGTTGTTCTACGTAGAACACCTTTGGGAGGGTGTGGTACTAAGTCTATGGTTCGTTTCTCAGTGGAGAGACAACCACTTGGTTTTGATACCGATTGATCTGATGTACTAGGAGGTACATCATAAGAATCAGGTATTGTTTGAATGTTCACCTCATTATCACACATGAATACATTGGAATTGGGATGATTTCCCCCTTGTGAGGGAGTGGGAGTTTCTTGGTTTCCCCCTAGTGGGGATACCAACATTGTAGCAACCATTTGATGATGGTGTTGTGGAAAGGGTTTCATCAAAACAGTGGATTGTTGTTTCCCACCATATTGAGCCATGTTTGGTGCGTCTCCTTTCCGAGAGTTAGCATTTTGCATACTCTTGTATTTCTTCTTCTTTCCTATAAGGTCCGTTGAATGTACTGTAAGGATTTCAGAAGTCTGGGAAGGACTAACACTTTGATTACCTTTATATTTATTCTTCTTTCCTCTAAGATATTTGGATTGTACTGTGAGGAGTTCAACAGTGCCGAAAGGATTAGTAGGTTGTTGCATTGCTTGGCGAATTATAGGTTGTGAAGTCTGAAGAGACATTTGTCCCATTTGCTGGGTAATCTGCTCAAGTTGGTTGAAGGAATCCATCATACCATCAGTATGAGGCCCATGTGGTGGCCTAGCTAGATCAAATGCAGGTATTTCAAGTTGGATCCAAAAACATTGGTTACTTCTTGGAATTTGACCACTCCATTGTGGAATGGGGTTAATGGGTGGATTTCCCCCTTGCAAGGTTAGGCTCCAAAAATATTGGTTACTTTCTGGAACCTGACCACTCCATTGATGTGGTCCTTGAGCATGAAAATAATTCCAAGGTGGTTTTCCCCCTTGTGGAGACTGACCCCAATAACATTGGGTACTTCTTGGAACATGACCAATGGGTGGATTTCCTCCTTGCGGAGTCGGGCTCCAAGAATATTGGTTACTTCTTGTATCTTCACCACACCATGCCATTTGTACTTGGGCTTCAAAATCATTCAAAGGTGGGTTTCTCCCTTGTGGAGATTGCCTCCAAGAATATTGGGTACTTCTTGGAACATGACCAATGGGTGGATTGCCTCCTTGTGGAATTGGGGCCCAGAAAGATTGGTTACTTCTTGGATCCTAACCACACAATGGCAGTTGTCCTTGGGATTGAAAAGAGTTCCAAGGTGTATTTCCTCCTTGTGGAGGATGTGTCTAGAAAGATTGGTTACTTCCTAAAAATTGTACATTCCATTGTGGAACGGGATGAATGGATGGATTGCCCCCTTGCGGAGGTAGGCCCCAATAATATTGGTTACTTTTAACCTAACCATACCATTGATTTTTTCCTTGGTTTTGACTAGAGTTCAAAGGTTGAATACCTCCTTATAGAGGTGGGCCCCAAGAATATTGGTTACTTCCTAAAACCATCCCACTCCATTGCAGAATGGAGTTGATAGGTGGATTTCCCCTAGGAATTGTGCTAGGATAATTAGGAGGATAACCCCTCAAGGAATTTACACTAATCTGTGGAGGATAACCCCAATTGGAATTAATGTTACATGTCCCATTGATTCTTCTAGGAATATTAACATTCCATGGTGAAGGGTTTCTCCCGGAAGTAGAACCTAGACAAGTATTTGTTATACGAAGAGGATTTTGGCTTACTCCTTGTGTGTTTTGACCTTGATTAGCCAAACCATATGGAAAAGCCATGTTAGGTAAGGCACACCCACCAGTAGGGATCCCTGTAGACAAAGTGGATGTACTTCCAGGATTGGAACCCAAAATTGTACCAACTGGCACTGAAGTGCTAGTTGAACTTGTACTAATAACAGGTATGTTAACTGTTGGGATTGATGTTGATGTCAAAGTGGAACCATTACTACCTCCCACATCCATTTCAGGTTGCATTGATGTTTTTGTGGTCCCTTGAGCTTCTGAAGAAGACATAGGATTAAGTGTTCTATTATGTATGTTATTCAAATAACAAGAAAGGGGATTGATATAATCCAATGACTCACTAATGTGAAGCACAACTGGGTCTAAAGGACCTGTCAAGGATGGGTTTATGTGAGTAGCTGTTTCGTTCTCTAATGTTTCAATTTCAAATGGAACAAGATCATCAACTGTTTCTATATTCTCTTCATTATGTGATGGTGAATATTTAGTACTTGTTTGATGTTGTTCTTCTCTATCATTGTTAATTGAATCTAGAAGTTGTTCAGTTTCCAAGTGTTTTTGTATCTATCTCTGGGATTTAGTGGGGCCTTCAAATTAAACCAAACTATAAGTGTCCACACAATAAAAATATCCTATGAATCCAAGCAAGCAATCTAATTTCCCAAAGAACTAAATCTTAGTGAAAAGATGGATTAGAGGGCCTTCCAAAACTAGTAGCTCCTAAGGGATATCAAGCCTAAACCAATTATTAATATCGAAGGTATGAGAAACAATTACGATAAACATTAATATCCAAAGGTGCAAGTATTCATTCTTGACTGTTGACTCAAACCCAGTTGATAGGGGTTCCCATCACTGTCGACACTAGCCCACCGCGATCTCCCTGAGCACCGGCCTAGACAGGTTTTATGTTGTCCAGCAACACCTGCAGAGCAGATGAGGTCTCATCCGAGATGTTCAAGGGAGAGTTGACGAAACCATGTTTCCGACGGATGAAGGAAGATGTTTGCGGCAATAATCACTTAAACTTATCGCGACATTCAAAGATAGATTTATGCATTCAAATTTAACATCATTTATATTCATAGCATCATTCAACAAGATCTTTCATCACAACAAGTATAACATTAAAGCATTAGTTGCACCAAGGAAACATAGCATCATTCATAAATTGCAACATGCATTATCATAAGTGACAAAAGATACATAGGGAATTTCGCAAAATAGTTCCATCATGTCATATTACTTCAGCAAAACCCTGATACAATATCTCCGCAAAAACACAGATCTCACATATGCATCACAAGATTAGATCTCACTTTCACATTCTAGCTTCCAATCTTGGTTATCCAACACATATGACTCTATGACTATAAATAGGCTTCCGCCTTTACATTGCTTGTCCACTTACTAACAACTCCCTAACCGACACTTTGAGCAATTTACCCAAAATCTAATTGACGCAGTCCAAATGACCCAAAAACCCACATACTGCGGTATAATTGACCCAAAATTACTTAACATACGGTCCAAATGACCCCAAAACCCGCATACTACGGTACAATCGACTCAAAAATACATAAAATACTCTCCTTTGCGCCCAGGTTTCCACCTTTCACGACATCTTCAGACTTGTCGCAACATCCGAGATGCTACGATGCTACCTTACTAAACCGCCTACCAACAAGCTGCCAACACAATCTTGTGGCTCACCCTCAAGCCACATCAGCAAGACATAGTGTACTCTGTGGTCTTGACTTTGAAATCCTCATACTGCTGCTCGACTGTCCTCACCTGTTCCTTTGCTGCCGTAGCCGCCTCCTAACTGTCGATGACATCCTGGGTAGATGGATGCTTAGTGAGCTTCGCTGCCACTTGTTGACGACGTTGCTACACTGCCTGAAAAAATTCACCAGCTTTTGTCATGAACTGACCGCCAACTTCCTATAACTCCTCCAACTGTGCAGCCACTTCTTCTGTCTCTCGTCGGCCTTGGTGACATGCTGCTGCAGCTCTTTTAAGTCTGCAGAGTTGGAAACCTACTCCATGGGTGGAATCATGCACATCGCCACCTTTAGCGTCTCCAATGGACCCTCCGCTTCCTGCCGAGACTTGATCAATTGTTCAACCTACTCGTCCTGAACAATTCAGCCCCAAAACTGCACGGTGTCGGATGTAAGCTTTGTGGCTGTCATTTCCAACTCCGCCTTTTGCATTGCTATCTCCTCAATAGCCCATTTACGGTCATCCACTTCTACTTGAGGTGTACCAGGATTCACTAGAGCTTTTAACTCCTAATTGTCGTGCCACAACTGGAAAATGATAGCCCCTAGTCGTTGCACACGTTGAAGCACATCCAACCCTTCAATGGGCTCCAGTACATGGTGATAAGCCTCCGCAAAGGCCATCTCTACTCGCACACTTTCATCCCACATGTGGGCCTTCTCCGCAACGAGGTGGTCCTATTCTTTTTTCAACTCTTCGATCTCCCAATCCTTCTCAGCTCATTCTTTCTTGATGTCCTCTTCTAGCTCATGCATAGCCTTCTGCACTGTAGTGGCCCTTCCTGTTAAATATGTAATTGCTTCTTGCACCACTGCCTCACTCTCCTGCAACCGTAGAAACTTACCACTAATCTCATGCATTCCATCCACCATTTCCCGGCTAGCAACCATCTACACAGTTGTCAACCCTTGTGCTAGCAATGCATTAACGTTGATGGTCACTTTCTTCAATTGCTACATCAAGGCGTTCAAAGCCTCATCGTCATTCACAATCGCAGTCAAGGGAATCTCCACATTCCTGACCCGCGGTTTAGTGCTGATTGTGCCAACTAGCTGTGCTAATGCTTCTTTGAGTTCCTTCCTCAAAACCATATCGCACAAGGATTTCATATGAGTAGTGAGCGCATGGAAACCTTCATCTGTCTTCACCGTCATATTTTGAGCCGCTGCGGTGGATGCATCAGCTATTGCTTGTATTAGTCGACCCAACTGTGCTTCCGAGGATAGGGGCAGCCCATTGATTATCGCATCGTCCTGGTGCCTTTTTGTTCTATTTTCTTCAAGGTCCTGGTCACTTTCATCAGCTATCGATGTCTTTATTGATTCTTGATCTGAGTCATGATAACTCTGCTGGTCTTGCACCAATAGGCAATCATCTAGGCCTTTCGCCGGTTCACCAGCCTCAATCTCTGCCAACCCCATGGGTTCACGCCATTTTGGTGGCCAATCATTCACAATGGCATGCAATGCTTCTGTCGTCACTTTGTAAGGGGTCAACAACCATTGCTTACCTGGGTCACGTTGGGCTTGCACATAAATGGCATGCGACCGAATCATGAACACCATAATCGGCTTGAACTTTGTCGTGGTTTCCTCCAATAGACGAGGCACCTATACTACTGCATCAGAAAGCATTTCCCAATAAATCCAAAACTGTAATGCGCAATCCCGGAGTCGCTCTTGTTCATGGACCCACCACAAATTTTGATATCGCGCACCCCGATGCTCTTTCGCAGGCTCAACCTCCATACCTTGATAAGTGTTGGGCTCCTTCTAGGAAACCAATGCGATCAAAATTAATAGCCAGCTATATGTGAAGGAGCCCTTCCTAGCTTGGATAGTGGCGGCATCCTCAGCCAACTGGTTTAGTAGAAAAAATGACCAATTCATCTGGACACCTTCCGCGCATTGCTTTGTGCATGCCACGATCCCTGAATTGCACTGATTAGGCCGACCGCCTTGAACCACCTTGCAGGATAAGATATTGGTGTTGGTGAGAATCGCCTTATCGTTGATACTGCTAGTGCAATACCCATGGCCATCTTGTTCCACCCCGTAGTGGTCAACCAGTTGCTTCGCCCTCCTTTTGTCATTCTCCTTCCCTCAGAAGTATTGTGATGGGTCTACCCCATCTTTGGGCAACCCAGTAATGGTCACAATCAAGTCGACAGTGACTGGAATCTCTATGTCCAGCCACAATGAACTGCTGTGGAAGTAGGCCAACAGCTGCTTCACACAAGTGTTAACCTCTGGTAGTCGTCTGAAATGCGACATGTTAATAAGGCCCAACAAGCCATCTTGGTTCAGCCCCCATGCCCAGTCCTGCGGAATTGGCGTCCCTGTGATTTGTGACTCTGGAACATAGGTGTCCAACGTGATTTCTAGGTAGGCCACCATATCATGATCATCGTACTTCAAGCGCACCAATGCCGACACAATATCATTGGAGCACTCCATTCCAGCAGGGAGCACTGGCGTCTTCAGTGGATACTTCTGATTTTTGTTCACTTTGCGCAGTGGTGCACCCGACCGACTAGGGGGAACATACCCAGGGATGTTGGCAGCAGAAAATCCCTCCCACCCAATGGACTCATCAATTCTCCGACTAGACTGTCCCATCTGCACTTGAACCTATGCCATCCCCGCAGTGGATGACCTGAGATGCCTCTTGCTCGGTGGTGACTCAGAATGCTGACCTCCCCGATGCTTCTTAGCGATCACTGATGCTCCAACCGGCCTATTGGAAACTTCCTCCTTAAGATTCACTTCCTCCTCCTCAACAACAATAGGATTGAAGGGAGACTCTACTTCACTGGATATCTCGACCGTCTCAAGCTCTCCTAGCATACCTAATGCAACTCACTGAACTCCAAGGGATGGAACAACGCCACTCACAATATTAACTCGCCGCACAACACCTGTACTCCACAAGTTCAACTAAAACTTGCCCGACTCACAACTATGCTCACCAGGAAACAACGACACTCTGCAACACTTCACAATCACACTTAACAACTGAATTCTCATGGTGCCTTCCGACCAGCTTCAACCCGCTCTTATAGCATCCAACCCGATCCTTCGTAATCATCACTAAATCCTGCATTAACTCGGCCAAAATTCTGTATTAATGACTCAAATCCATCGTCAATCCTGTCATCCGATTGGTCGAATCCACCATTAATGCCCATCATTCAAACAAGCGCTGTTAATTAACTATCTCCACTTTTGGCATTTATTGTTGATTTGACCTAGTCATGACCCTACCACTGTCGTAGACCGCTCCTAACTTATGGCACAAGCTTCTTTGCTTGCACATTATTTTGCTGTCGGTGCACCATGCTGCCATCGATCAACCTGCGTTTTTTTTCGATGCGACTCAGGCATCGCGCTGTTCCAAGCCTGACTGATAGGGCTTCAGCCTGCTAAAATTAATTGATTTTGGGAGCATCACTCCGTCCAACTGCTGCAATTGGACTACGCCTCCTAAGGTGATGCTACTGATGCGATATGGACCAAGCTAATGCATCTGCAATTTTCCTGGATGTTTCATAAACTTGTTGTCATACAACAACACCAAGTCACCCTGTTGAAACTGTTTGTTTTCGATGTGGCGATTATGCCACGCCTTCTGGTGATCCTTCTCCACACCCTGGTGGAAACCTGCAATAAAGCGATCTTCCTCCAGCTGTACTAACTATGCTAGACGTTCTTCTAATGTTGTTGCAGCATCCATACCTATTGCTGCCGCTATACGCAGACTCAGAACAATGTACTCCATTGGCATAATCACTTCTTGTCCATACACAGCCTTAAATGGTGTTTGTCCCATCAACCTTTTACACGTGGTGTGATACGCCCACAACACTGTTGGGATTTTCAGATCCCAGTCATCGCAGTTTGCATTGCACACCTTTGTCAATGCATGTTCCAGTATTTTGTTGAAAGCTTCCACCGTGCCATTTTCCTGTTGATGATATGGCGTACTCTTCTTATGCTGTATCTGCAGTTCCTCTGTCAATGCGCTGATGGTGCGATTTAGAAAGTGGTTTCCTTGACCACTTAGCAATATCTTGGGGCAGTCGAAGCGAGTGACAATGTTATCCAACAAGAACTGCGTAGCCATGGCCGCGGAACAATCAACGACTGGTGCATCTTCCACCCATCTTGTCAAATAATCTATCACCGCAATGATGTATCTTGCACCAGTGCACTTCCCTGGTGGATTGATTGGTTGAACAAAATACAATGCCCATTTATCAAATGGCTATAGTGTTAGCTGAGGCATCAGCCACATCTCTCATCCCTCCTAGATGGCTTTCCGGTTCGCTGACAAACATCATAGGACCACGCATAATCTGTCGCATCATTGTGCATTGTGGGCCACCAGAGCCCCACACGAAGCACCTTCCTGGTAGTTTCCCAACCACCGTAGTGCCCTCCAGCCACTCCTGCATGTGCTTCTTCCAAGATCTACGCTTGCTCATGTGGAAACACACACCATCGCAATATCTCATCTGAGCCTAATTTGTACAACTCACCCGCAATGAGCTGGAAGTCTGCAGCCTTGACCACTAACTGCTTCTTTTGACTCGTGGTGAAATACTCTGGTGCGGTACCTATTTCTAGAAACCAAATGATTTCTTGAAAATAGCCATCGGCTACTGCAACCTTAAATAATTGCGCATCAGGAAATCCGTCTTCAATGTTAGTTGGCTCCTCCCCTATTTCAATCCATGATAGATGATTAGGGAAAACATTCAACCGCCTTGGCTTCACAATCACTTCAAAACCGAACTCCTGGAAAAGAAGTAGCCATTGACATATCTTCCCCCCCAACACAGGCTTATTGACTAGGTATTTCAAGGCAAAGTGGTCTGTGAACATCTTAAAATGTCCACCCAATAAGTAGTGTCGGAACTTCTGCAGCACATAGACCATCGCCAAGCCTTCCCTCTCGGTAGTGGTGTAGTTCCTTTTTGCGGATGACAGCTTCCGACTTGCAAAAGCAATAGGGTGATCCAGATCCCCCTCTCCTAGTTGTACTAGCACCACATCTAGTGCAATCGACAATGCATCAACATGGACCAGGAATTCCTTACTCCAGTCCGGAAATACTAATATTGGTGTTGAATCCATCTTAGCCTTCAGCTGCTCAAAACTATCCTGACATTCAGGGCTCCATTGAAATACCGCATCTTTCTTCAATAGCTTCTCCATAAGGGTGGTACACACTGCATAACCCCTGATGAACTTAGGATAATACCCAGTATGGCCAACATCGCCCTCAATTGGTTAACATTAGTCGGCGGTGTTAAGCTCAAAATGAGCGCAATCTTTGTTGGATCAACTAACAACCCTTGTTTGCACACAATGTGACCCAACAATATCCCAAACGGTGCACACAATATGCACTTCTTTAAATTCAATGATATATGGTGTTATCGGCATCATTATAGCATCAATCGTAGATTGGCTAGATGATCACAGATCAAACCATAGACTGTCCAGTCGTCCATGTATACCTACAAAAACTTCTTAATGAAATCCTGAAATGCGGCAACAATAACCCGTGAGAATATCACAGGGGCGTTCTTCAACCCAAACGACATCACAATATATTGGAAACAACCCCATTCTGTCACAAAAGTCATCTTGTGGTGGTATTCCTTTGCAATGTGGATCTGATGATAGCCCGAGAACCCATCCGTGAAAGAATACATCTCTTGGCCGCCCACACCTTTGAGTACTTAATCAGTAAATGGAGTCGGAAAGGGATCATACAAGTAGGCATCATTCAACTTCCGTAAATCGACACAAATGCGCACCTCGCTAGTCTTCTTGTCCTACACCACCATGGGACTGGTCCATTCTGACTCTTCAATCGGTTCAATGATACCAGCATCCAACATGCAATCAAGTTCTACCTTGAACCTCTCCTTATGTTGCGGATTCAGCCAATAAGGTCCCTGCCTGATTGGTTTAGCATTTGGTTTCAAGGGGATCTTCATCTCCCCTAGATTGCCCAAAATACCTTTCATCTCAAAAAACTTCATAGGAAAGAGGTCTTGCAATTCATGCAAAAAGTTAGTGACCTTTCCCATCATCTCATCATCCCAATAATCTCCAACATTCTCAAACTTGGGAGTGGCCTCTGTCCTAATATGTATCTTACGAAACTTCAAGGGCTGACTAAACGAGTCACTTGGCACATCAGGTGGTACCACATCGCGACTTCCTTCAGATTATGAAATATTGAAATTCCACGGATCATCACTGTCTTCAGGCCCTCCGGTGATGTTGTAACATTCCATCATGGATTTCATCTGGCAATGCGCATGGGGATCCACGGGATATGCCACTGGGACAACCTTCAGAACCACATCGCGAATGAGCTACAAAGCGTTGTTGACATCAGGGTTGGCATCAGCAAAGCTGAACGTATGAGTGAAGCATACCATCAACTCTACCCAAGTGGTAATTTATCCTCGCAACTTAGCTGCAGTACACCATGAGTGCAACATCTCATCTAGAGTGTGAATAAAGGCATGGACCCACTCATCTTGCGGTCGCAGTGCCCACAATGTCTGACACTCCCTCAAATGACTTCCAGGGTTATTCCGACCATCATATTTCCCTGTGTGGTAGACCTCGATATCGCCAAAACGAACCGTCATCAATCTCCTACATTGCAACCACCCATCGATTGATTTCTTCTGTGTCGCCCACCAGTGTGTTGGAGCAACGTTCAGTGCTTCCTCCAATTCCAGCAATCGCTGTGGTTCTGAAACTCATTCCTCAAATTCTGTCAGAAATTTGGACAAGCCAGGAAACCCTTCATATATTGGTAACGTGATCGTTTCATTCGCGACACGGCATAGCGATTGTGTGATTAACCCACACTTGTGGAGCGACACCTCATGCAATTGGTTATGCTAGTGTTATAATGCATCATTAGAGCCGGAAGACACAGAGCTATCACTGCGCCATCCCAGCTCACCGTTGGCAGTCGGATGAATATAGTCTTCGAAAATATTGAATGCATGGTCCCATCCACTGGGATCTTCATCCTTCACTGGCTCAATGTATCTGCGTCCTTCAGCAGGATCCAATGGGGCTATGATTATGAGATCACAGTTTTCGAAAGTCATCATCCGCCCCTTGAAGTTGATTACCGCTCCAAAGTCATTAGCCCATCCAACCCCCATCAACACGGGATACGAACTGCCTCCTTCAACAACTTCTATGACATCGAAGTCAGCATAGGTCTTCATGCCCTCAATGTCCACCACCAGACGTGGGACTCTCCCAATCAGTGTCACTTTAGCGTGATTAGCTAACCGGAGCTGTACAGGAGACCAGCCCAATGGGGGGCTTCCCATTTTCTTCCATGCCTTCTTGGTTAAGATGTTGACATTTGAACCAAGATCCAGAATAACCGAATCAACTTCATAATCCCCGATTTGGATATTCGTTCGCATCTCCTTACCTGCCTTCCGCTGCTGTAAGGAGTTTACCGTGGACTCCTGCCATCCCCTAGCTGGACGCTGCAACAACCCCTCAATATCAGCAAGGGCCGCGGGATCTCTTGCCAACAATAAACAGCTCTCAAGAAACTTCTGCAAGGTTTCAGACTATGCTGATGGACCTGCCTCTGAAGTAGCATAAAAAACAGGGGACATGTAAAAAATGATAGCTTTACTATGATCCTAGTCCATCACACGTCCTACCTAAAAGAATGTATCATGCTTGGACTCAACGTCAAACGATACCTTCTTCTTCCCGGCCAATCGAATGTCCCCTCCCGTTGCTGCACCTCCCCATGTGATGACTACAACAGCCGCATCCTGTGGCCTTAGCTCCGCAGAAATTGTCGCAATATTCACACCCTGATTCTGATTTGGTGCTGGGTTCCCTAGTTGGTTCACATTTTGATTAGCATTTTGATTTGGACATTGGTTCTGGTTCTACATCGGTTGTTGTACCTGATTCTGTACTATTTGCTGTTCCTGGTTCTGATTCTGCAACTGTGGAACTGTGTGGTCTGTAACAAAGAAAAAAGTACACTGCATCTGCAAAAGTGGGAAATCTCACTGGTAGTGTCCCCATATTGCACAGTGATAGCACTGAACAGGTATGTGACCTCCTCGTCCTCCTCCGTGACCAAATCCTCCATCGCGTCAACCTTGGAATCCTCCACGAAATGCACCCTGTTTCTGGTACTGTGGTTGATTGTACTACTGCGGCATCGGAGCTGGTTGCATGTTCTGACCTTGCTGCGCATACTGTGGTTGCTAGACATACCGTGGCTACTGTGGAGACATTTTCATCGGAGCATATTGGGGCATAAATTGTTGTGGTTGCTTCTGCGGTACAAACTGTACCTGCAGTTGAGGTAGCGACTGGGCTACCCGTGGATATGGTTGCAGTTGTTGTATGGCACGCTGGTCATCCTTTACATAGAATGAATCGTACACTCTCTCATGAAGCAACCCATATGCCTAGAAATATTTGTCGTCATGTCCCATAGATTTAAAGAAAGTGCAATACAGATTCATTAGTTTGGTGACCATCTTCTGCATGTATGGACATTCCTCATGGCGGTGCCCATATACCTGACAAACGCGACACCATGGCATGCCACCACCACTCAACATGTTTGGTGCTCCTAAAACCAAATAGTTGCGAAAGTCAGGGCAATTTTCCCTAGTATGTCCTTCTCCTTGACATCGCGTACACCATACCTCTTCGCGCTGCTCCTTGCCCTTCTTCAAATCTTGCAGCTGTATGGTCAAGTTAGCCAACTGTGTCTGTATCTATGACATCCCGGCTGCATTTTCACTAATCAGCGACGCCTTCAACTGCATTGCAATCTCCAGAGCTTCACTAGGCATCGTAATTTTCTGTTGTATCAGTGGTAGTCGAATGTGCGGTAGTAGTGCTACAATGAACCACTCTTTGTGTTGGACAGTGCACATATCAAAACTAACCCTCGCCATCAGCATCTTAAACTGCTGGTCAAAATCCCACACCGTTTCATTGGGATACTTCTTAATTTATTTCAATTCTGTAATATATTGTGCTTCAGACTTTGGTTTTCTGAATTATGCAATCAAACCGTCCCTGATATCGTCTAGTGTCTTCTCCGGAGCTCCTGTAGGGACTAGAACAAACTTCATAAACCAATCTAATGCGCGACCTTGCAGAGTTGTCGTTAACTGTCCTTTATTAGCATTATCATCAGTGATCTATTTACGGTCCATACTGCTTCACACAAAAACCAGTACTGCTCAAGGTTATTTGTCCTATTCCCGTGGAATAGCGACAACTTAGCATCCTTGCCTGCCATCCTAGGCTTCCTTCCTGCAGGTGCTGAACTACTAACAATCAAGTTTTGTTGACCCGGTGGGGTCGAAGTTGTGTTTCTTATCGGTTGACAGATAATGAGCGGAGGTGTGGGTACGTTGCTGCTGGGGTTTGGTCCTGCCTCTATCTTGGGCATAGCCTATTTGTTCTTGTTTGGATTGTGAGGTCGCTTCGTCCCATGTGGTCTTCCTTCGCGAACTTGCGATCTACCTCTTTTCCTCTTTTCCTGTCGAAACCTCACTCCTCCCCTTGTAAGACCACTCTCTTCCTCGGCTTCACTCGCAGTCTCTTCATGACCTACACCAATCTACCCCTAATCATTCCATGTACCACCCCCCTATTGTCACGATACCCACAGCCTCCGCCCACTAGGATGTTTACTGAACTAGATGCATCATCAATATACCCTTATCGCAAATAAGCATCTTAATGGATAGTTGGAGCGAGAGTAGAAACCTTCCCCGGGGTTCATGGAAGAAATATCTTTAAGCTTCACTATAAGACTTTTGCGTATCAACCGCGAATTCAGTGATATACCCTTCCAAGATGCTATCAAGCCACACTTCGACGGCTCGCGACACTTTGTTTTTGACTTCCTGCAGTTCTAGCATCAACTCTGGGGTCCAGGTTGTCGGCTCACCACCTTGGTGGTTCCTCTTCTGAAAGGTCAACTTTGCCAACCACTCGAACAAAAGGACCGGGAATTCACAGAAAAAACATTCGTGTGGACCATCGTGAATATATCTGTCCACCCACTGATCTACTGTCACTCGAGTGTTCCGACTTTCTTCTTCAGCAAATTCCTACAACTTCTGATCAGACTAGCTTTGTATCTCCGGTTGCGTCGGATGCCACAACATATCCTCCTTTCACTTCGCACACAGTCCCGGCAATGGAACCATTTGTTGACTCAAACCCAGTCGACAGGGGTTCCCATCACTGTTGACACCAGCCCACTGCGATCTCCCTGAGCAATGGCCCAAACAAGTTTTACCCCGTACAGCAACACCTGTGGAGCAGATGAGGTCTCACTCGAGATGTTCAAGGGAGAGTCGACGGAACCATGTTTCTGTCGAATGAAGGAGGATGTTTGCAGCAACAATCACTTAAAATTATCGCGATATTCAAAGATAGATTTATGCATTCAAATTTAACATCATTTATATTCATAGCATCATTCAACAAGATCTTTCATCGCAACAAGTATAAGATTAAAGCATTAGTTGCAGCAAGGAAACATAGCATCATTCATAAATCGCAACATGCATTATCATAAGTGACAAAAGATACACAAGGAATTTCGCAAAACAGTTCCGTCATGGCATATTACTTTAGCAAAACCCTGATACAATATCTCCATAAAAACATAGATCTCAAAGACGCATCACAAGATCATAACTCACTTTCACATTCCAACTTCCAATCTCTGTTATCCAACACATATGACTCTATGACTATAAATAGGCTTCTACCTTTACATTGCTTGTCCACTTACTAACAACTCCCTAACCGACACTTTGAGCAATTTACCCAAAATCTAACTGACATGGTCCAAATGACCCAAAAACCCGCATACTACGGTACAATTGACCCAAAATTACATAACATACGATCCAAATGACCCAAAAACCCGCATATTGTGGTACAATCGACTCAAAAATACATAAAATACTCTCTTTTGCACCCAGGTTTCTGCCTTCCGCGACATCTTCAAACTTGTCACAACATCCGAGATGCTGCAATGCTACCTTACCAAACTGCCTACCAACATTGACCAATCACCCTCCCAAGGAATAAAATATTAAAAGCATGTATTGGGTAGCGCAAGTGTCCCCCACTCGCAATAGCTCATGATATATCATAGGAATAGCAACTAAGGTTACCACTTCACAATCGATGATCAGGAAAAACAGTTTTAAGTCTAGGACAACTCTCATAATGAGGTACTCCAAAAAGTGATATCACCCCGAGGACTTCTCACATACATGGAATTCCATGATGAGATCAGGTCCCACTAAAAAAGCAAGAGGGGGGGTACTTCCCTTAATTATCCAGATTGGCCTTGTTCTTGATGGATGTTTTACATGTGCTTTCTCGATAAGCGTTCTTTGTTACTAATGAATTTAAACACTCAATAATCATTGCTAGTTTCAAAATTCTTGTGGCCTAGGAGTGTTAACTCTCCAGTCCTAATCTAGGGCCCTAGCCTAACCTTATTGGTGATATGAAAATAAAATCTTGGTTAGTTTTATATTAAGTGCCAATTTTAAAGGTACTTTGCTTAGCTTCAGGAATGGAAATGAAATTGGTGGTGTGTAGACTCGAAATATTGAATCAAACAATGCATAAATGCGCACTACTCTTTCTTTGAATTTGATGAACTCTCTAAACTAGTGAATATTTAGAGGTTATTTGTATGTCTTTCAAACATGCAAGGTACAAAATATAATCACTTCTACGAATTTGAAAAAGATTTTTTTCTAAAGAAGTGACAAGATGAAAACACGAAGTTGGGTAACACATTTTTGAGAATGGGGTTGAAAAGAACTAGTGCGCACGGATGAACACGCAAAAAAAGTCAACATCAAACTCAAGGATGAGATTTTGTGAGAGTTCAAACTCTCGGCTGAGAGTTTGATAAAACTCTAGGCCAAGAGTTTAATAAAACTCTAGTTCAAGAGTTTGAACCAATAACCACGCCGTATTTAAAAAAAATCTTGGACGAGAGTTTGAACTAAACTCTTGGCTGAGAGTTTGGAAAATATTTTCTCGGTCAAGAGTTCGTGGTCAACAAAACATGCGAAAATCTCCTGCATCATTATAGAACCTACAAATTTAGCAAGCCTAAACCCCTATAAATTTTAAATATTATCTATCAGACTTGGTAGCAATGGATTCATCTCTGAATATAGTTTCCAATGATATAAGAATTGTTTCATTTCTATTTGAATTTCTATTTATTAATAAAAAATTTCTAAACCTTATCCCTTAAGAATTTAATTGTTCTAAAAATCACCTGAAATGAAAATTCAATATCATAACAAAGACAACACCAAAAAATTTGAAATATTCACAGAGATATTAATTGCCTCGTCCTCTTCAAAATGGTACTTTGTTTTTTTCAATAAGAGTCACACTAAAAAGAAAAATTAAAATCACCAACATGTGTCAATAAGGCACCATTTTCTAAACATATGATGTTTCGATAAATAATAAAAAATAGTTCCCAAGTCTGAAAAACATCAAAATATAGTCCATGCACAAGTGCAATGTGTGTAGATTGTGAGCATACAATTTTTTTCCCTAAAATGAATAACCATCTCTCAAAAAACTAGTGCTCACACAAGTCACTCAATATCCATACCTAAAATTTTAAGGTATATGTCATTGGTGAGCACCAAATTTGTACCACAATATGTCCATAAAAAAAAATTAAAAAAAAGGAGTACGTAGCTAATTCAATTCTCTAAGGAATTTGTGTTTACTTCAAGTTTAAATTCCTAAGTGAGATATGGTTTTAAAGCAGTTGAAGTTGAAAAATATATAATTTTGCAGTTTTGTTTGTCAAAACACAAGCAAAAAGGGTTACCCAACTTCATGTTTTCACCTGACATTTTACTGTCAAAAATTACTTAACTTATTCTTTTCAATAAGTTTCCACTTTTAGCAAGGGTTTAAGAGGTTGGATTCAAACAAAAGATGTCTTCATTTTGATTCAACTATCACTAATTGGAAATGGAAAATGTTTGAATGTTCAATGTTTTTCGTATCTCTATGAAGTCTCTAAAACCGGTGTTTAAATCTAGGATTATTTGTTTACAAAATGCATAAAATTATTTCCAAATGTTTGAATAAGTTTCCAAATAAAGTGAATTTCTTCAATGTATTGAAAAGGTGACACAAAATTTTGGTAGATTGTTGAGGTTGTGGAACAGTTCTTCTTTGAATTATGGTTAATTATTAATTTCAAGAATATTTTTAAACCAAACAATTACCTCAAATGAAATGAATCCAACTCTTTACACAGGGAATCTGTGTTTCTCATTTTTAGGGCCACCCGAAAGTGCAAGCAAAGAGGATACACAAATCCCTTTGAAGTACTATGAATTAAACATTTATAATTGAGATTTGCTTTCTCATTCGCAGGGCCACTCGAAGACACAAGCGAAGAGGATACTCATAGCTTGAGAACTATACTCCAAAATAAAATATAATCTATTACAACTTGAGATCCATGTTATCATTCACAATATTGTCTGAAATCCCAAATGAATAGGATAATAGTGGCTCGAAAAACTTGCTTGAAAATTCAAATCTAAACTATTACAATTGAGATCCGCTTTCTCGTTCACAAGATCACCTGAAATCCCAAGTGAAGAGGATAATAGTGGCTCGAACACAATGTATCACAAGAAACTTGAATATTAAGATACAAATATCTCTAATTGTGAATGAGGAAAATCAAATTTTATAGATCCAAAATAGAAATTTACTAATTAAAGTTGTTCCTTTAGTTTTGGAGGGAAAATGTTTTAAATTCTTTCAATGTGTAATGTTCAAATTTTTGAATTTTATGCAATTTCTCTATGAATTTTTTTCAAATTATTATTCCAATATATTATTGACTATGATTTTATGTTGTGTTTCAGGTTAGCAAGCACATGCAACTCAAAATTTAAAGGCCTAAAGGTCATGAAAACAGTATTTGGTGTTTTTCAATTTTTTGACAATTTGCAAACTAGTGATTTAAGCAAACTTTTTTTTCAAGAAATCAATCAAAATTTCAACAATCAAATGTGAAATAAAGGATATAAATGCTAAATATGTCCTAAAATTCATATCTAAGAAAAATTATAAGAAAAAATTTGAATCCAAAGCCAAAAAATATCAATTCAAGCCAATTTCTAGCGTTTTTGGAGGGAAATCCAACTTTAAAACGTTCAAATTAAATGCTTCCATTTTTTTCCAAATTTTCTTCTAAACATATCCTAACATGTGTATACTATCATATACAAGTCTTTAAAATTCAAAATATTTCTTGATGATGGGCCTAAAACAATGAATTCCAACTCCTTGTTTTTTTATGTTTTCTTGCAATTTAGAACAAAAATATTTAAAATATTTTCAAACCTTAGTCAATTAATATGAAACTAGTGTCTAGTAAATAATTTTTGACATTTATAATCGAAGTATAGTAGAAAGAATCCTTAAAAACTGAGCAAAAATGATCAAACTAGGTCCCAAAAATCAAGCTCTTAGGGTGTCGCATGTGTAAAACAATGCACACTGAAACACTTTGGATAGTGTCACACTGGTATAACATGTTGGAGTATTTTAAAACCCATACATGTCCATATAATATTTAGGATAGAATTATTAGTCATTTTTTTATTAATTCCTAGGTGTTAGACTAGGTAGTTGGTCAAAATCAATGAGTTGTGTGGACCAAAAGCCATCATGAGTCACCTACGCGCAATTCTGAGGATTTTGGATAATATTTTCCGAGATATTTTGAGATTCTGGTAGATTTTATCCAATCGTAGAATAGAAGGGTGCTTTCCTTCTTTTACTGATTTTTATTGTTTTTTGCGAAAAGGTGAAAACTAGTTGACTTGCCTTAGCTGTTTTTTGACCAACTCATCCTCCATGATGTTTCCTCTTCCTAAATTATGTAATTAGGATTATTTTCCATCCTACATCACCATCGAACCACTACTTTACCAATTAGTGATCTTTTGAGGTGATTTGGAAAGCACTTTTTACACCTAGGGGGGTTTTTCATAAATTTAGTAAGCCTGCTTTTGTGAGGAATTCGAATAGCATATTTGGCCTTCAAATATCTGATGTAATTATATATTTGTATATCCATTACATTTACCAATTTTGGCTGATGTATAATTATTCAATAGATTTTTAATGTTTGCATCATACTCATGAGTGATTTCTGTGTTCTATGACTAGGTTTTGCAAGGAAATTTGTGAGAGTTTGTAATTGCTGTAGTATATATTGGTGTGAACAAGAATTTAACATGGTATCAAAGCTATCAATATGTTCTACTCTCCTTCTTTTGTCCTGCAGGGTCGAACCAGTCTGAGAAAGGGCATATCCAGTCATCCAGGGGGCGCATTCAATCACCCAAAGGGCGCAACTGAGCATCTCAGGGGTGCATCCAAACCAATCCAAAGATTATTTCATAGATTCCATGGATGAGTCACATCAAATCATCCTCACTGCATTAAATTATTTTGACTAGAAGGTGCAAATGGAGATTATGTTGAGGAGCAAAGGCCTCTATAGGGTGACTATGGCAACTGAAACTGAGCCTACTGCTATCATTGAGAAGGAAAAGTGACACAACAAAAGAGATGGAGCTTATGGTCTCTTGTGTCTCAGAACATCTAGGGATATTTTTTTCCATCTATATGGTCTTACAACTCCTAATGAATTTTGGGTAAAGCTCCAAACTTTATTTGGCAAGACAGATGAATTGAGGGGCCACCAACTGGAGAATGAACTAGTTTCACTAAGTCCAAATAATTTCGAGACCCTAAAAGAAATTTTCTCAAACTTTAAGGCTCTTGTCCATCAATTGAAGTAGCGTGTAACTGAAAATAAATACTAGCAATTGATATTGGCCATCCTCTCCAATCTTGGCCCAGATTACTCAGTCTTTGTTTCAACCTTTCATGCTACAAGACTAGCAGTTCGAAATTGGAAGAGTCCTTCATTGGAAGAATTCATGGAATATCTCACACAAGAGAAAGACAAGCTGGTATTCATGGGAGAAATAGAAAATCCACAAAAATATCATTGTTTGGTTGTTGGATATTCGACGAAGTCGAAAGGAAAGAAGAAGGCCAATTTCAAGAAACCACCTGAGCAGAAGAAAGACAAGCAAAAAGCTCTAGAAGAATTCTCAAATTCCGAGAAGAATTCTCAGAAGAAGAAATATAAGGCTTAGTGAACCTACTGCAATAGGGGCTTTCATCCTAAGATCTCATGCATGACTAATACCATTGACAAATGGCTCATCTCCTTGAGAAATCCAACATCCCTCTTCCCGAGAGCGCGAGAGCGCGAGAAAGAAGGAAGGAGGTAACAATTCCGAAGACAAGGAGAGAGTGCATGCCTTGATGGAAAGAACATTGAATCCTACCTCTTTCATCATATATTTTGGAGCTTCAAGAAATATGGTGTCTATAAGAGATACATTCTCCTCTCTTGATTCTTCTGGTGGTCCAACCATTGTGTTGGGTGATGATTCTGAAACTACTTGCAAAGGTAAAGGCAGTGTTGATCTAGAGTTTGGTTTCTTCACTAATGTGTTGTATGTCCCAGGTCTTGTTGCAAACCTCTTGTCAGTATACCAGATGGCTCACACTGGGTCACCCAAAAAGGTTGTCTTGACACCTAATGATGTTTAAATATCTGAGATCTCCCCAGGCTGAATTGTTTCCTTAGGTACTGTTGACTATAGCTCAAAAGTCTGTAGATTTTCTCACTTTGTGCATTTACCATCACCTTCTTTTATACTTACTCATGCCAATGAATCAAGAAAGTTGTGGCATGAGATATTTTTTCATCTCAAATACAAGTATCTCTCTCAACTTCATGAGAAGGATATGGTATTAGGGCTTCCCAATATCAAGTTTTCTAAAGGAGTCTGTCAAAGCTACATCCTAGGAAAACACCTTGACCACAAGTTTGAAAGAGCCAAAAATGAGCGAACCTTGGCACCTCTTGAGCTTATTCACAGTGACATATCAGTTTCATTCCCCCATGAGTCTTTGAAAAATGAAAAATACATCCTAACCTTCATAGATGACTTTTCTAGATATTGTTGGATCTTCTTCCTCAAGTTAAAGTCTGAAGTGTTCAACTTGTTCAAGCTTTTCAAATCCTCAGTTGAGAACCAGTATGGTATACATATCAAGGTCCTTATATTTGATAATAGTGGGGAATACATCAAATATTATTTTCAATAATTATGTGCTTCTACTGGCATTCAGATGCAACACACTCTTCCCTACACACCTAAGCAAAATGGTCTTGCTGAGAGGAAGAACAGATCTCTCAAAGAGATGGCTACCTGTATGCTTGATGCCAAGTATTTGTCTCCAAGACTTTGGGCTGAGGCTATCAGTTGTGAGAGTAAGTGAAGCTTCTCATGATAATTATGATTACAATATATCTTATTTTGAAGAATATATTATTTCAGATACAATTTCACCTACAAGTCATAAGTGGGTTGCTAAGACTCTTCAAGCAGCCGGTGAACTTGTGGGGAATCCTCAGGATCCTAGGAGGACTAGATCATAATTTGAGAGTGCTCTTTCTGTGAATAATCCTTACCTACCTGAGAAGTGTTTTTTTATAGTTGATTCAGATCCTTATACATATGAGGAATCCTCACATGACCCAATATGGAAGGCATCCATGGATGAGGAGTTCCATTCATTGCAAAAGAATGAAACTTAGCAGCTAGTCAAGCTTCCTCCAAGTAGAATATTGGTAAGGTGTAAGTGGATCTTCAAGACCAAATTTGCAGCTGATGGTGCAGCTATGAAATATAAGGAAAGTATTGTGGAAAAGTGATTTTCCCAATTCCATGGCCTTGAATACAATGAGACTTTTTAACCAGTTGCACCGAAGGATTCGAAAAGAGTAGTTCTGGCAATTTTTGCATCCAAGCACTGGGAAGTGCATCACATGGATGTCAAGAGTGATTTACTCCATGGGGATATTGAGGAGTATATCTATATTCAGTATCCATAATGGTATACATCAGATCCTAACCTTGTGTGTAGGTTTAAGAAGTCCTTGTATGGCCTTAAGCAAGCTCCCAGAGCTTGGTATGCCAAGATGGACAACTTCCTCTTGTCACAATGTTTTGCTAGATGCAAGTCTGATCCGAATGTGTAATTGAAGTTTATTGATGACTCCATATTAATTATTGTTTTATATTTTGATGACCTATTAATAAAAAATATCTCTATTGATCAAATAGATTCATTAAAGACCTCCTTGCATCAAGCTTTTTCCATGATTGGCTCGGGAATTCTAAAGCAATTTTTTGGGCTTGAGATTTCAAAATCCAAGTTTGGAATTAAGGTATCTTAGTCAAAATATGCTTCAGACCTGCTGAATAAGTTCAATATGGCTGAAATAAATCCTACAAAGACTCCCTTCCTTTCAGTAGTAAGACTTGAAGAAGCAAATTCTACACCATTGGTAGACAACAACTTGTATACGCATCTAGTTGGCAGCTTGTTGTACCTGAATCATACTCGAACTGATATTGATTATGTTGTGAGTGTGGCCTCAAGATACATGGAGCATCCATATGAGCTTCATTGGAGGGATTCAAAAATAATCTTGCATTATGTGCAAGGCACCAAGTCTGATGGGATTCACTATGTTGCAAGTTCTAGCCTAGATCTTCTTGGATTTAATGACTGAAATTGGGCTGGTGATAGCCTAGATTGGAAGTACACGTCTGGATTTTTTTTCATGCTTGGAGGAGGACCTATTTTCTGTTCAAGTAAGAAAAAAAGTGCAATTTCACTCTCTTCAACAAAGGCCGAATACAAAGGAGGAGTGAATGCTGCAACTCAGTGTGTGTGGTTGCATGGTATTCTTTCAACTTTTGGGATTTCCTTTAGCACTCCTACAATCATCTTTTGTGAAAATAAACGTGCTATAAGGGTCTCAACGGATCCAGTATAGAGGAAAATAACCAATCATATTGAGATTCATATGCACTACATCATGAATTTAGTGCATGATCACATCATTGATCTGCAATATTGTCCATCAGCTAAGCAAATTGTAGACATCTTCACCAATTTTTTTACTGAGAATACTTTCAGGCATATGATATCACTTCTTGGGATGGATGAACATATGGTGGAGTGAAGGATTGATCAGCAATATTTCAATTTTGTTCATGTCCATTTTTTAGGGGAGTTTTTTCCCATGAGGTTTTCCTTCTTTCCTGGTTTTTTGGACAAGGTAGTATGTTAAAGGGTGACCATGCCAAGTTGTTGGGCCCTATTTATTTCTGATTTTTAGCACATAAATTCAGGCTTAATGGGGGGTTTTAGATTATTTTAAAACCCATCCATGTCCATTTAATACTTACGATAGCATTATTAGTCATTTTTTATTAATTCCTAGGTGTTAGACTAGGTAGTTGATCAAAATCAATGAGTTGTGTGGACCACAAGCCATCATGTGTCACCTGGGCACATTTCTAAGGATTCTGGATAAGATTTGTTGAGGAGTCTTATGAGATTTTGGTAGATTTTATCCAATCCTGGAATAGAAGGGCGATTTCCTTCTTTTAATGATTTTTACTATTTTTTGTGAAAAGGTGAAAGCTAGTTGACTTGCCTTAGCTGTTTTTTTACCAACTCATCCTCCATGATTTTTCCTCTTCCTAAATTATGTACTTATGATTCTTTTCCATCCTAAATCACCATCCAACCACTACTTTACCAATTCATGAGATTTTGAGGTGATTTGGAAAGAACTTTTTACACCTAGGGAGGTTTTTCATAGATTTAGTAAGCCTACTTTTGTGAGGATTTCGAATGGCATCTTTGTCCTTCAAATATATGATGTAATTATATATTTGGAAAGCAATTATATTTCCCAATTTTGGCTGATGTAGACTTATTCAATAGATTTTTACTCTTTGCATTCATATACATGACTAATTTATGTGTTCTATGACTAGTTTTTGCAAGGCAATTTGTGAGAGTTTGCAATTGCTTGAGTATATCTTGGTGTGAACAATAATTTCACATAATAGTTCCAGGTGAGACACTTAGAAAATGTTGCACTGTGTTCAATAGGGGGCGTGCAACATTCTTGCAAGATTCAAGAAACCAAAAAATACGATCCCAATTTTAAAAAAATTTAGGTTTTTAAAGGTTTATTTAGGTCAGTTTTGGAATTCTAAAGGTTTTTAAAGTTGATGAATAGGTCGTAGGATGGATTTAAAGCACGAATTAGTTATATATTAAGGTTAGAACACCAAATTTGAGAAAATTTTCAAACATAAACCCAAGTGGAGTCGACAATATGTTGATAGAAATTAGCGTAGGGACTTGTCTACTCCATTATCTATCTTACTAGAAGTAGGTGAAGCTTCATTGATAGAAATACATGCAATAATCAACATTCCTTTGATATTTCTAAGTAATTTTCAAGAAAAAAGAAGGGAGCAAGAGAGTAGAATACCTCTTGAAGCTAGCTACTTGTAGAAGATCCCCTTTCTTGAGCATCCATGGCCTTTAGGCCTCCATTAGCAACTTGCTTGCTAGATCCTTACCTGCAGCTCTACCTCTAAAAACTTGAAAACTTTTCAAAACTTGAAATCTATCTACCAAAATGAAATTCTAAACTATATTTAAAACACAAATTCAAACTCAAATTTGGGGGGGAAATTGAATTGCATCATATTGAATTAAGGAAAAAAGAATGCTTACAACCTTGCTTTGGAGATGAATCCCTTCTCCTTTTCTTTGAGACAACCTTCTTCATCCATTCCTTTGATCTTCCAAGTGCTTTGTGTAGAAGAGGATCTTTCCAACCTTTCAATATTCCGGCATGCCTTTACTCTCACTTTTCATATTTTACTTTTCCCCAAATTCCTTTCTTAAATAACTTTGGATTTGTGCACTCAATTGCTATACATAAATGTGGGACTAAATTTTTTCATGATTTTTTATTATTTTCATCAAAAAATCCACTTTCCATAGTTTTCTAGCATTTAACTTGATTTGCCATAATTTTCAGGACAATTAATACACATGACATGTATTCTTTCCACTCTAAGAGTTGTGGGAACTGGGTTTTGTCCCTTAAGTGGTCCTAGACTTGGCCTCTTTAGAGAAATATTTGTCTTCACATACTTCTTCCTTTCCGGAAGCGGTGATCAGATGAGAGATTAAAGCTCTCAATCGCTCTAGATTTCCAGTCTTCATGTTGCGGGCAAATGATAAAATGTGATTCCAACCTTCACTTGTTAAGGGTGTTAATTTGATTGTTAAAACTTTCAATCAAAACTCACCATGTGTCCTTGACAATGTTTGGTGCAACTCGTCCTCGGGGAAAAATAACACGGGTGCATTTGATCAGTGTTCCATCAACGTGACCCATTGATCTGGAGGCTACTTTTTTATTAGCTCGATACTTCCCTTCATCTCTCTACCACTTTCCCTATGTGCTATTACTCTTGACCATTGATATGATTTAATACTGACAGTCTTTTGCCTATCTCTCTTTAGCACTAGAATCTCACCCTATGGTCACGTGCTTTCTCATCTACTCATCGTTTAGGTGTTTTGGCCCTTGTTTAACCTTTAAGATTTATCTCTTCATGGGTTGGATAACTAAACCTTCCATATTTTTCCATTTTGAAAGGTTAAAATCCCTGTAAAAATGTTATTACTAACATTGGTTCCAACAAGGACAACTATTTGTTCCAAAAACTACTGAGAACTATGGAATAATGCCTTTTGTTGGTCTATGGATTCATATCTCATGAGACAATTTCAACTTCAACTATTTTCATCTCACGAAGTATTTACAGATATGGAAATGTAAACCTGGAAATTTTAAATGCTTGAATGACTTGAAATGAAAAGAAAATCCGACTTTAACAACTTCTATTCTACTATGTACAATGTTTTTAGGATACTTTTATGGAATTTCAGTACATGGAGAAATTTTTGAGGAGTCTCCCATTGATAGCAGCATCCAACATTTCACCATTTAGTCCTGCAAGAATGAAAGTATTGTTTTCTTGTATAGCTGATATGATATAATGGCCAATCCAAAGGTTATAAAACTTTTTGTGCTTGCCCCTATCTTCTCTTCTTTCATCCCATTTTAGGACTAAGTCCCTTGGCTGAATACCCATTGCTATGGCCTTCTTATCAAAATTATTTTTCATTTTCTTCTGATGTTCCTATAATTTCAAACTTACCTCGTCCCTGTCTTGTTGTAGTTCTATTAACTTGTACAGTCTCCTGACCATATCATTTTTCTCCTTTGATTCATTTTGGATCATCTTTAGTACATGAAGTCCTATATTGATAGGTAGAAAAGCTTATTTTCCATACACCAACTGAAAAGGAAAGGTTCCAATAGATATTTTGAAACTTATCCTATCAGGATAGAGAGCATGTCTTAGATTTATATGTCAATCCTTTTTGTTTTCTAACAGCATATTCTTTATTATCATAAGTAGGATTTTGTTTGGTGATTTATCTAGTCCATTTCCCTGTGGATAATATTGGTTGGAATGCACCATCTCAATATTGTGTTTGTGACATAATTCAATCATTGTTATTGACCTGAAATATTGAGCATTATTAGCAACAATCTTTCTTGGCCATCCAAACCTTGAAAAAATATTCTTTTCCAGGAATTTGATTATCACAATGTCATTTGCTAATATAGTTGGTATTTCTTCAACCCACTTAGTGAAGTGCTTAGTTACTGTTAGGATCCATCTATGATAACCACTTGAGTGCAGATTTATCTCTCCAATAAAATCTAGGCCCCGTTGTTGGAAAGGAGAAGATGTTTTTATGGGATTCAAAGGTAACGACTTCAACTTTTGTCCCCTGCGAATATTTGATATTCAACACATGATCTTACCATATGATTAGCATCAAAGAACAACTTCGACCAATATTACCCTACTCTCAAAACTTTGTAATTTGTGGCTCGCCAAGCATGATGTCCTCCACATATGCCTTTATGGAGTTTTGTAATTATCCCCTCTATTTCTTCTTTTATTACACAATTTAGAAATGTACCTTGAGGGTATTTCCAATAAATATATTCATCCAATATGCAATATTTGGTAGCTTGCAGCTTCAAATGCCCTGCTTGTATTCTACTCATATATTCTATACATTCAAGATGTATCATATTAAAAATAATATCCCTGTACCACGGGGATTTTTAGAATTTAGGATTTACCTTCTTAAACCTTATGTCAAGGTCAGTATTGTTCCTTTATCCTTCTTTTGTATTCAATTCAGCAACCAAATTCAAGTCTAATGCCTCACAATTTGACTTGACCAACAACTTTCGTAACCCATGACCTTTTACTATCTTTGTAGGCTTGATTTCTGGATCATATTCCTGTATTTTGGAAAACCCTTTTCCTCTTTTGCCCTCACTATCTGTTTGGAAAAAATAATCTTTCATAGTGCTATGTGGGACATATGCAATTATAGTAGAATTCAATAGATAACATCTAAAATATTTTAGAGCTTTCACCATGGCATAATCCTTGTTTTCCTAGACTATAGTTTAATTTTGCACCTCTTAAGGCTTTGCTAATAAATGTTATTGGTTGTTCATTTCCCTCTTAATTTTTTTGTAGTGGAATAACTACAATACTATTAGTGGAGGAATAATAAAATACCAAGAAAGGCTTGGTATAATCGGTGTTGATCAAAACAGGATCTTCCCCTATGGATGTCTTAAGATGCCGAAAAGCTTCCTTGGAATCCTTGGTCCATTTTACATCTACGGTGTCCCCAACATTGCTACCAACCTAGGAACTAGGGGGAGAGGGATGATTAAAGGTAATGCACAATGGAATAAGGAATCTAACTCTATACCAACATTTCTAAATTCCATATAAATAAGCATTCATCCCTTTTAAACGAAGTGCAGAAAACAATGCTTATCACCCCCCTCGATGCACATGCAATGCAAGCATTAATGCAATTGAACTTGAACCTATATTTTAACATGTAACTAAACAATATTAACATATCTACAAGCTACCATGAACAAACAAATAATCAATAATAAGACAGATTTAGAGTTTGACATGTGAACATAATAGATTTCCAATTCTCGGTTTGCTAGTTTCAGTTATGCAAGTGTTGTCGATTTTCAGTTTAGGGGATGCCATCTACTACCGCTAAGTGTTTATCAAATCCGGTTTGGAAGTTGTTTCTAAAACCATAATTACTCTTTACATCAAGTGTGAATTATTCCTTGTACAGAAGAAGAATAAGAATTTGGATAAGAAGGAAAGAATGCTCGTAAGAAACCGAAGAGAAGCCATTCAACATGCATCCAAAGGTTAGCATAAAAATCCATAAACCAAATAAAAGTTCACTCAACCTCCAAGGGAATATTAGATTGCATAACATAAACAATATAAATAGATCATATGCTGCCATAATAGATATATATCCTTCAAATCTCATAAACAAAGTTTGCAATCAGAATTCCAAGTAGAAAACCATCCGATCCTACATCTGATCATTGAAAAAATGAGTATATTTTAAAATAGAGTTTATAATATCCACCAATGGAATATTAGTAGAGATAGACACACCATATCAACACATTAATAAACATATAACAGAGTACTTAACTTATTGAAGGGTAACTGGCTTCAACGGGACAACTTTCTTCCCAGTCGTAGGCACAGTCCAAGCAAATGTTACTTGGACAGGCCAACCCGAGTTAAGTCCAAGGAATCGACAAGAAAGGTGCACTCAAGCAATGGAATAACTCAATATCAGCTTCAGAAACAAAACTCGATCCTTTCACCATCTACTTCCCCCTCCATCTACACTGCCCAATGGAATGTCACTCCCTTCATTACACAAGTCCCTCAGGACATGGCCATTCTTCCCAGGATTTACGTGACAAGATGGGGAAAATATAAGATATGGGAGTGAGGAAATATTGTTTTTATAAAAAATGGAAAATAATATCTATCAATGATTCAACACCATCTCAACTCACAATGGTTCACAATGCACATAGCTCTCATAACATCATTCCTCACACTAGCATGAATAGATCACATAAAATGACTGAGGCAAATTGTAACTATTCCCAAGGGAGATAGCGCTTGGTTTTATAGGTGAAGGAGGAAATTTGAATTCATGGAGGGAATAATGGAGGGAATTCAAAATCCATAAGTTTAAATTGATTTTGGGTGAAGTAGAGGTTAAGTTGAGATAGATTCCATTTTCTAGGAATAGCAAAATGAGAGGAGTTACTAAAAAATGAGGAGTGGAGGCCAAGGAGGGAGAAATTGGTCATGATAGGTGAGAGAGGGATTCAATCAGGTGTCATAACTTACATAAAAAAAAATTAGTGGACCAAGGGTGCTATCTCCAAGTGGGACCCACCAATCTCTCAAGAGGGCGCACTAGTGCAAATGGAGCTACCAAACCTTCATGACGGAGTTATAAAACACCAATAAGGTCCAAAAGGGTAAATTTGGGTCCATCATAAAGTGTTTGGGTTGTCATCAATTCTAGAGCGCACTATGAATTCCCCATTCCCCCTCACCTATGGATTCCAAGGCCCCCCATTCTCGTTAGTCATCCATGTTGAGATAGATATTTTATTTATTTACAATGATGTCTAGAGACCATAGTCTCAACACCTAGTGCCATAATAACAAAGAAAATAACAAGTAGATATGATCATGGGATCAAAATAGAGTTATTACATCTCCCTTCCCCTTAAAAGAATGCATCGTCCTCAACACATCGTTGGTTATATTTTGAGATGACCTAGGTTCTGCGAAGTTCTTCTGTAGACCCAACAAAATCTCCTTCACTAGCCCTTTCGGCATCATCCTAAAAGCAGGTTGAAGTCTCACTCGAAGCGAAGTATAGGTGATTAAAGAATCAGGTTTCTGTAACCGTGGTGATGCAGAGATGTGTTAAATGACCTTGCAATGTATTCTTTTCTTAACATCTACCTAAAATAACAATATCAACTCATGACTATTCACTTTGCAGTTATCAACAACCTACAGACTTCGTTGAATCACTCTTGTCTTTACTCTTATAACTACACATTCATCATACTTAAGGTTACTTTGCAACATTCATACACATGTATTCCACTTACTTAATATATGATTTCCATTCACATACATATGCAAGAAAATACAAAAACATACCATAACATGAACATAATACACATCATAGATTCATACACATAACACATGGATTTACGTGGTTCACCCCCCAGGTGAGAGCTACATCTACGGGAATGTTTCTTATATTACTTGGAAGGGTAACAGTTCTAGTTGATGCACTCAGCTGCAAACTCTTCTCTACAATAGATCTCTGCGCAATCAACTACAGAGTCTTTTCTCTCTTATATCTCTCTCACTCTAGATATAGATCTCTAATATACCTAACCTTCTTAGATAACCCTTCCTTATACAAAATTGCTCATATATATAGATGTACCCAAAGGTCACATATTTACAATAAATATGGGCCAACCCCCCTAGTACCCTTAAACCCAAAACAACATGTTTCTCCTATTGACCACGCTTTTCCTTAACTTCACTGCAACTCTGTTGTCCTTTTGCACCACTTCTTCTGAATCTAACACTTCTTCTGACAGTGCAGTTCTGACCATGCGGCTATGACTCTACAGTGGCGCGTCCTTTGTACCATTCCACTTCTTTCATCTTTGTTCCTATAGTTTTCAGTTCACCACTTCATCCTTAACCGCTTCAACTACTTCTTGCCATCCTTAGTACTTCGTCTTTACTAAGGGGATAGGTTCTTTCCTATCAACTTTGCTTCGCTCCATACCCTCCTCCCGGGAATTGCAGAGTTGCTTCTCCCAAAACTGGTCAATGTTAGGCCTTTCCTAACTATACCTTTTCCATCAAAACTTCATGTACTTGGTATTTTTCCAACAAGCCCCAAACACTTACTTGTGGCTCGTCCCCAAGCCACTTACACTGGGATTCTTCGACTGTGCATCACTTGGGATGTTCGTCTTCGCAGTGGATTCCTGAAAAGTTGCACTCAACTTCGCAACTGCTTCCATAGTCTCTTGCTCAAATTATTTGATCGTTTCGAGCATCAGCGCCGATATGGGTTCTTTCATTTGATATTTCACTGTACTTTCTGTCATGAAGAGTTATTGCAATTTCTCCTCAATTTCTTTAGAAAGTGCCAGTGCTTCTTCTTGCATCAGTTGTAACTTCGATGAAGTTTCAACTTCCCTCATCCTTGGTTCCTTGAGCTCCTTCTTCTTCTATTTCGTTTCTGGGAACTTGTAGATCCTTTTCCTTAGCGACAAATCTTTCATGGTCATGTTCACAGAATCAAGGTCCTTCTGCAACTTCTGAACTTCATCCTGAATTTTATGTAATTCAGATTTCTCTTGTAGTATATCCCAAACCTTAGTGACTTCCTCCAGCAAGTATTGACACCTCGCAACTTCTGCGGAGATATTCTCAGTTGATGTCTTCAGCTCTTTGGCTCATGCTTCTTTCACATCTGGAAGAGTGCCAAGTTGTTGCCAAGACTCTAATTCAGCAATATTATCATTGTAACCAATCTCCATATCCTCCATATTCGCTTTGAGATTGTCCACGGAAGCACCAATCTTAATGATTGTCTCTTCCACTTCAAGCTCTTCTTTACAGTCTGGGATATTTGCATAGACTTCGGCTACGAATTCCTTCATCTTTTTCTGCTTCTCTTGAGCATTTGCTATCTCCTTTGTCTTAAGCGTGCATTCACTCTTTAGCTCCTTATGCATGCTGAAGGAAAAATTAAGGTAAAATTATGGTAAAATTATGATTATTTTAATAGATTATCGTTTCAATTATTTGTTTGTTTTAAATTTAAAACAATGTAAAACCAAAGTTTATCATTAATTTAAGATTTCGATATGCTTATGCAGATATTACAGGATCAACAATACCTCGAAGACAAAGGTAAGTCATGCTAGTGCTAGTGAACCAATTCATCATCAAGCCTACTGTGGAACTTAGTATCGGAATATTAGTTTATCAGAGTAGAGGAGTTGTTGGCATGAATATTAGTTTATCACTGTCAAAATTTCATTTAATACATCAAAAGTAATAGATTAGGCATATTTTACGTTTATGAGTTTGGATTAATAAAATAAAGTAAAATATATCCCTTTTGAAGATAGATGTACTAAATTACGAGTGAATGAGCTGTGAAATTAATGAAAAAAAATTCATGAAAAAGGACAACTTTTGGAGCCCATCAGAGTCATTACTTTAATCTAAAAAGAAAACTCACAAGGTATCCTCAATGTTGAATGGTTTGTGTCTAATGTGATCGAAGTCACATTGGATAGATCAACATCGCCAATTGTAGACAATAGTTCCTTTCTTTGCACATGAAAACATTGCAATACCTCCAAGCCCGACATGGCACATGGTGCTTGAGATAGATCCTCAAAAGCATTATCGTTTTGAGCATCTTGCGTGTTAGGATTATTCGTTGTTCTACGTAGAACACCTTTAGGGGGGGGGGTGGTACTAAGTCTATGGTTGGTGTCTCAATGGAGAGAGAACCACTTGGTTTTGATACCGATAATTTTTTTGATGTACTAGGAGGTACATCATAAGAATCAGGTCTTGTTTGAATGTTCGCTTCATTATCACACATGAATACATTGGAATTGGGATGATTTCCCCCTTGCGGGGGAGTGGGAGTTTCTTTGTTTCCCCCTAGTGGGGCTACCAATGTCGTAGCAACCATTTGATGATGGTGATGTGGAAAGGGTTTCATCAAAATAGTGGGTTGTTGTTTCCCACAATATTGAGCCATGTTTGGTGCATCTCCTTTCCTAGAGTTAGCATTTTGTGTACTCTTGTATTTCTTCTTCTTTCCTCTAAGGTTTGTGGATTAACTGTAAGGATTTCATAAGTATGGGAAGGACAAACACTTTGATTACCTTTATATTTATTCTTCTTTCCTCTAATATATGTGGATTGGACTGTGAGGATTTCAGAAGTGCTGGAAGGATTAGCAGGTTGTTGCATTGCTTGGCCAACTGTAGGTTGTGAAGTATGAAGAGACATTTGTCCCATTTGTTGGGTAATCTGCTCAAGTTGGTTGAAGGAATCCATCATACCATCAATATGAGGCCCAAGTGGTGGCCTAGTTGGATCAAACGCAGGTATTGCAGGTTGGCTCCAAAAAGATTGGTTACTTATTGGAACTTGACCACTCCATTGTGTAATGGGGTTAATGGGTGGTTTTCCCCCTTGCGAGGTTAGGCCCCAAAAATATTGGTTAGTTTATAGAACCTGACCACTCCATTGATGTGGTCCTTGAGCATGAAAATAATTCCAAGTTGGTTTCCCCCCTTATGGAGACTGACCCCAAGAAGATTGGGTACTTCTTGGAACATGACCAGTGGGTGGATTGCCTCCTTACGGACTTGGGCTCCAACAATATTGGTTACTTATTGGATCTTGAACACAACATGCCAATTGTACCTGGGCTTCAAAATAATTCAAAGGTGGGTTTCCCCCTTGTGTAGATTTCCCCCAAGAATATTGGGTACTCCTTGGAACATGACCAATGGGTGGATTGCCTCCTTGTGGAATTGGGGCCAAAGAATAATGGTTACTTCTTGGATCCTAACCACACCATGGTGGTTTTCCTTGGGATTGAAAAGAGTTCCAAGGTGGATTTCCTCCTTGTGGAGGTGTGTCCAGAAAGATTGGTTACTTCCTAAAAATTGTCCATTCCATTGTGGAATGGGATGAATGGATGGATTTCCTCGTTGCAGAGGTAAGCCCTGATAATATTGGTTATTTGTCGGAACCTAACGATGCGATTGATTTTTTCCTTGGTTTTGACTAGCGTTCAAAGGTTGATTACCTCCTTATAGAGGTGGGTGGGCCCCAAGAAGATTGGTTACTTCCTAAAACCATCCCACTCCATTGCAGAATGGATTTGATAGGTGGATTTACCGTAGGCATTGTGCTAGGATAATTGGGAGGATAACCCCTCAGGGAATTTCCACTAATGTATGGAGGATAGTTCCCCAATTGGAATTAATGTTACTTGTCCCATTGTTTCTTCCAGGAATATTAGCATTCCATGGTGAAGGGTTTCCCCCAGAAGTAGAACCTAGACAAGTATTTTTATACCAAGAGGATTTTGGCTTACTCCTTGTGTGTTTTGACCTTGATTAGCCTAACCATATGGAAAACCCATGTTAGGTAAGTCACACCCACCAGTAGGGATCCCTGAAGACAAAGTGGATGTACTTCCGGGATTGGAACCCAAAACTGTACCAACTGGCACTGAAGTTCTAGTTGAACTTGTGCTAATAACAAGTATGTTAACTGTTGGGATTGGTGTTGAGGTCAAAGTGGAAGCATTACTGCCTCCCACATCCATTTCAGGTTGCATTGATGTTTTTTGTGGTCCCTTGAGCTTCTGAAGATGACATAGGGTCAAGTGTTCTATTCTGCATGTTATTCAAATAACTAGAAAGGGGATTGATATAATCCAATGACTCACTGATGTGAAGTACAACTAGGTCCGAAGGTCCTGTTAAGGATTGGTTTACGTGAGTAGTTGTTTCATTCTCTAATGTTTCAATTTCAAATGGAACAATATCATAAACTATTTCTATATTATATTCATCATGTGATGGTGAATATTCAGTGTTTGTTTGATGTTCTTCTTCTCTATCATTGTTAATTGAATCTAGAAGTTGTTCAGTTTCCAAGTCACTAGGGTGTGTTTTTTGTATCTGTCTTTGTGATTTAGTGGGGCCTTCAAATTCCAGTGACTCACCTCGCTGCCACTGTGACTGACGGATCGGGAGAGTAGCCACTTTGAATATTTTGATATAAGGATTTGTTTATAGTGGTATACTTAATCAAAACTACAATCAAACAATCCTAAACGAAATCTAGACTCCACAAAAAGCAAAGTGTCCACACAGTAAAAATGTCCTATGAATCCAAGCAAGCAATCTAATTTCCCAAAGAACTAAAGTTTAGTAAAAAGATGGATTAGAGGGCCTTCCAAAACTAGTAGCTCCTAAGGGATATCAAGCCTAAACCAATTACTAATATTGAAGGTATGAGAAACAATTACAATAAACGTTAATCTCCAAAGGTGCAAGTATTGGTTCTTGACCAATCACCCTCCCAAGGAATAAAATATTAAAAGCATGTCTCGGGTAGTGCAAGTGTGCCCCACTCGCAATATCTTGTGATATATCCTAGGAATAGCAACTAATATTACAATTTCACAATCGACGGTTGGGCAGAACAGTTGTAAGTCTAGGACAACTCTCATAACCAAGTACTCCAAAAAGTGATGTAAGTCTAGGACTTCTCACATACATGTAATTCCATTATGAGCTCAGGTCCCACTAAACAAGCAAGAGGCGGGGTACTTCCCTTAATTATCTAGATCGACCTCGTGCTTGACGCATGTTTTAGATGTTCTTTCCCGATAAGCGTTCTTTGTTACTAATGGATTTAAACACTTAATAATCAATGCTAGTTTCAAAATTCTTGTGGCCCAGGAGTGTTAACTCTCCAGTTCTAATCTAGGGCCCTAGCCTAACCTTATTGGTGATATGAAAATAAAATCTTGGTTAGTTTTAGATTAAGTGCCAATTTCAAAGGTACTTTGCTTAGCTTCAGGAATGGCAATGAAATTGGTGGTGTGTAGAATTGAAATATTGAACCAAACAATGCATAAATGCTCACTACTCTTTCTTTGAACTCTCTAAACTAGTGAATATTTAGAGGTTCTTTGTAGGTATTTCAAACATGCAAGGTGCACAATAGAATCGCTTCTACGAATTTGAAAAAGAATTTTTCTAAAGAAGTGTTAGGATGAAAACGTGAAGTTGGGTAACGCGTTTTTGAGAATGGAGTTGAAAAAAAACTAATGTGCATAGAATAACACGCAAAAAAAATCCAACATCAAACTCTAGGATGAAATTTTGTGAGAGTTCAAACTCTTGGCCGAGAGTTTAATAAAAATATAGGCCGAGATTTTGTGAGAGTTCAAATTCTCAGCCGAGAGTTTAATAAAAATCTAGGCTGAGATTTTGAACCAATCACCACATTGTATTTAAAAAAAAAATCTTGGATGAGAGTTTGAACTAAACTCTTGGCCAAGAGTTTGGAATATATTTTCTTGCTCAAGAGTTTGTGGTCAACAAAACCTGCATAAATCTACTGCATCTTTCTAGAGCCTACAAATTTAGCAATCCCAAACCCCTGTAAATTTTAAATATTATCTATCAGACTTGGTAGGGATGGATTCATCTCTGAATATAGTTTCCAATGATATAAGAATTGTTTCACTTCTATTTGAATTTCTATTTATTAATAAATTTTTCCCGAACCTTATCCCTGAAAATTTTTATTGTTCTAAAAATCACCTAAAATGAAAATTCAATATCATAACAAAGACAACACCAAAAAATTTGAAATGTTCACTGATATCTTAATTGTCCCGTCCTTTTCAATAAGAGTCACACTAAAAAGAAAATTGAAAATCACCAACATGTGTCAATAAGGCACCATTTTCTAAACATATGGTATTTTGATAAATAATAAAAAATAGTTCCCAAATCTAGAAAACATCAAAATATAGTCCATGCACAAGTGCAATGTGTCTATATTATGAGCATACAATTTTTTTACCTAAAATGAATAACCATATCTCAAAATACTAGTGCTCACACAACTCACCCATTATCCATACCTAAAATTATAAGGTATATGTCGTTGGTGAGCACCAAATTTGTCCCACAATGTCCATAAACAAATATAAAAAAATATGACTATGAAGCTAATTCAATTCTCTAAATCATTTGTGTTTACTTCAAGTTGAAATTTCTAAGGGAGACATGGTTTTAAAGTGGTTGAAGTTGAAAACTATAAAATTTTGCAGTTTTATTTGTCAAAAAACAAGCAAAAAGGGTTACCCAACTTCATGTTTTCACCCAACATTTTATTGTCACAAATTACTTTACTTATTATTTTCAATAAGTTTCCATTTTTTAGCAAGGGTTTAAGAGGTTGGATTCAAACAAAATATGTGTTCAATTTGCTTCAACTATCACTAATTGGAAATGGAAAATGTTTGAATGTTCAATGTTTTTCATATCTCTATGAAGTCTCTAAAACCGGTGTTTAAATATAGGATTATGATTCAATTTTTGTTTACAAAATGCATAAAATTATTTCCAAATGTTTGAATAAGTTTCCAAATCAAGTGAATTTATTCAATGTATTGAAAAGGTGACGCAAAATTTTGGTAGATTGTTGAGGTTGTGGAATAGTTCTTCTTTGAATTATGGTTAATTACTAATTTCAAGAATCTTTTTAAACCAAACAATTATCTCAAATGAAATGAATCCAACTCTTTACATGGAGGATATCTGTTTCTCATTTGCAGGGCCACCCAAAAGTGGAAGCAAAGCGGATACACAAATCCATTTGAATTACTATGAATTAAACATTTACATTTGAGATCTACTTTCTCATTCGTAGGGCAGCTTGAAGACACAAGCGGAGAGGATACTCATAGCTTGAGAGCTATACTCAAAAATCAAATCTAATTGTTAAATTTTTAGAATTTACTTCAATCTGATCTAGGATCTTAACTGAGAGAACAACATGTACAGCAAATCTACAGCATATCAATCATGGACACAATAATGCAAGCACACAAGAGACACAAAGTTTACTTGGGGAAAACCATAAAGGTGAAAAACCCCAATAACTTCCTCAGAGATAGATAGAGCAATGATACAACCAGAATAAAAGAGATAGTCTTCTCCTAGCAGCAGAGCCTCCTCCTCATAAGTGCACCACTTTCCGAATGAGAGAAGTGTGTAAATGAATGATCAAATAGAGATCTCTCGATCTCTATTTATACTTGTCCTATCCTGCCCAATAAACTAATGGGGCCTACATGTCTAGATTAACCCATGGTTAACTTAATCCGGGCCGACCCCACACTTGGTGGTCTAATAACCCATCGGCAAGTTAACACACTTGCAACACTTGTCAATACAAATGACGACACTTCCTTATAGAGGAATAACACATCTCTATAAGGGTACAATAAATATATATATGAAATACATTCCGAAGTTACATATACATCAACACTAATCTATTACAACTTGAGATCCATGTTCTCATTCACAATATTTTCTAAAATCCCAAGTGAAGAGGATAATAGTGGCTCGAAAAATTTGCTTGAAAATTCAAATCTAAACAATTACAGTTGAGATCCACTTTCTCGTTCACAAGATCACCTGAAATCCCAAGTGAAGAGGATAATAGTGGCTCGAACACAATGTATCACAATAAAATTGAATATTAAAGATACATATATCTCTAATTTTGAATGAGGAAAATCAAATTTTATAGATCCAAAATAGAAATTTACTAATTAAAGTTGTTCCTTTTGTTTTGGAGGGAAAATTTTAAAAATTCTTTCAATGTGTAATGTTCAAATTTTTGAATTTTATGGAATTTCTCTATGAAATGTTTTCAAATGATTATTCCAATATATTATTGACTGTGATTTTATGTTGTGTTTCAGGTTAGCAAGCATATGCAACTCAAAATTTAAAGGCCTAAAGGTCATGAAAACCGTATTTGGTGTTTTTCAATTTTTTGACAATTTGCAAACTAGTGATTTAAGCAACAAAATTTTCAAGAAATCAATCAAAATTTCAACAATAAAATGTGAAATAAAGGATCTAAATGCTAAATATGCCCTAACATTCATATCTAAGAAAAATTATAAGAAAAAAATTGAATCCAAAGCCAAAAAAATATCAATTCAAGCCAATTTCTAGCGTTTTTGGAGGGAAATCCAACTTTAAAATGTTCAAGTTAAATGCTTCCAAAATTTTCCAAATTTGCTTCTAACCTATCCCAACATGTGTATACTATCATATACAGGTATGCAAACTTCAAAATATTTCTTGATGATGGGCCTAAAACAATGAATTCCAACTCCTTGGGTTTTGACGATTTATTGCAATTTAGAACAAAAATATTTAAAATGTTTTCAAAACTTAGTCAATTAAGCTGCAATTAGTGTCTAGTAACTAATTTTTTACATTTATAATCCAAGTATAGTAGAAAGAATACCTAAAAACTGAGCAAAAATGATCAAAATATGTCCCAAAAATCAAGTTCCCGAGGTGCCGTAGGTGTAAAACAATGCACAGTGAAACACTTTGGACAATGTCACACTAGTATAACCTATTGGAGCATTTTAAAACCCATCCATGTCCATTTAATACTTAGGATAGCATTATTAGTTTTTTTTATTAATTGCTAGGTGTTAGACTAGGTAGTTGATCAAAATCAATGAGTTGTGTGGACCAAAATCGATCATGAGTCACCTGGGCGCATTTATGAGGATTTTGGATAATATTTTCTGAGATATTTTGAGATTCTGGTAGATTTTATCCAATCACAGAATAGAAGGGTGCTTTCCTTCTTTTACTGATTTTTATTGTTTTTTGTGAAAAGGTGAAAACCAGTTGACTTGCCTTAGCTGTTTTTTTACGAACTCATCGTCTGCGATGTTTCCTATTCCTAAATTATGTAATTAGGATGATTTTCCATCCTATATCACCATACAACTACTACTTTACCAATTCACGAGATTTTGAGGTGATTTGGAAAGCACTTTTTACACCTAGGGGGGTTTTAGATAGATTGAGTAAGCCTACTTTTGTGAGGATTTCGAATGGCTTCTTTGGAATTCAAATCTCTGATGTAATTATATATTTGGACAGCCATTACATTTCCCAATTTTGGCTGATGTATACTTATTCAATAGAGTTTTAATGTTTGCATCATATTCATGACTGATTTATGTGTTCTATGACTAGTTTTTGCAAGGCAATTTGTGAGAGTTTGTTATTGCTTTAGTAGATATTGGTGTGAAAAATAATTTCACATGGTATCAGAGCTATCAATTTTTTCTATTCTCCTTCTTTCATCCTGTAGGATCGAACCAGTCTGAGAGAGGGTTCATCCACTCATCCAGAGGGTGCATTCAATCACCCAAAGGGCACAACTAAGCATCTCAAGGGTGCATCCAAACCACTCCAAAGATTATTTAAGAGATTCCATGGATAATTCACATAAAATCATACTCAATCCATTCAACTATTTTGACTGGAAGGAGCAGATGGAGATCTTGTTGAGGAGCAAAGGCCTCTACAGGGTGACTATCGCAACTGAAACTGAGCCTACTGCTATCATTGAGAAGGAAAAGTGGCACAACAGAAGAGATGAAGCTTATGGTATCTTGTGTCTCAGCACATCCATGTATATTTTTTTCCATATAGATGGTCTTACCAATCCTAATGAATTTTTGGTAAAGCTCCAAACTTTATTTGGCAAGACAGATGAAGTGAGGGGCCACCAACTGGAGAATGAACTAGTTTCACTGAGTCAAAATAATTTTGAGAACCTACAAGAAATTTTATCAAAGTTTAAGGATCTTTTCCTTCAATTGAAGTAGTGTGTAACTAAAAATAAATATGAGCAATTGATCTTGTCCATACTCTCCAAGCTTGGCCCAGATTACTTAGTCTTTGTTTCAAGCTTTCATGCTACAAGACTAGCAGTTTGAAATTGGAAGAGTCCTTCATTGGCAGAATTCATGGAATCTCTCACACAAGAGAAATACAAGATGGTCTTGATGGGAGCAATAAAAAATCCATCAAAATATCATTTTTTGGCTGCTGAAGATTCAAATAATTCGAAACGCAAGAAGAAGGCCAATTTCAAGAAACCACCTGATCAGAAGAAAGACAAGCAAAAAGCTCAAGAAGACTTCTCAAAATCCAAGAAGAATTCTCAGAAGAAGAAAGAGAAGGCTAAGTGCACCTACTTCAATAGTGGATTTCATCACGAGAGCTCAAGCATGATGAAGACCATTGATCAAATGGATCATCTCCTTGAGAAAGCCAACATCCCTCTTCCTGAGAGCACAAGAAAGAAGGAAGGAGGATACAATTCTGAAGACAAGGAGAGAGTGCATGCCTTGATGGAAAGCACATCGAATCCCACCTCTTTAATCATATATTATGGATCTTCAAGGCATATGGTGTCTACAAAGAGAGACATTTTCCTCTCTTGATTCTTCTGGTGGTCTAACCATTGTGTTGGGTGATGATTCTGAAACTACTTGCAAAGGTAAAGGAAGTGTTGATCTAGAGATTGGTTCCTTCACTAATGTGTTGCATGTCCCAGGTCTTTCTACAAACCTCTTGTTAGTCTACCAGATGAATCAAACTGGGTCTCCCAAAAAGGTTGTCTTGACACCTAATGATGTTGAAATATCTGAGATCTCCACAAGCTGAATTGTTGCCTTAGGTACTACTGACCATAGCTCAAAAGTCTATAGATTTTCTCATTTTGTTCCTTTCCCATCACCTTCTTCTCTACTTACTCATGCCAATGAATCAATCAATTTGTGGCATGAGATATTTTTTCATCTCAACTACAAGTATCTCTCTCAAATTCATGATAAGAATATGGTCATAGGGCTTCCCAATATCAAGTTTTCTAAAGGAGTATGTTAAAGATGCATCCTAGGAAAACACCATGAGCACAAGTTTGAAAGAGCCAAAACTGAGCGAACCTCAGCACCTCTTGAACTTATTCAGAGTGAAATATTAGTTCCATTCCCCCACGAGTCCTTGAACAATGAAAAATACATCCTAACCTTCATAGCTGACTTTTCTAGATATTGTTGGATCTTCTTCCTGAAGTTAAAGTCTTAAGTGTTCAACTTGTTCAAGCTTTTAAAATCCTTGGCTAAGAATCAGTCTGGTAGACATATAAAGGTGCTTAGATTTGATAATGGTGGGGAATACATAAAATATGATTTTCAACAATTATGTTCTTCTGTTGGAATTCAGATGCAACATATTGTTCTCTACACACCTCAGCAAAATGGTGTTGCTAAGAGGAAGAACATATCTCTCAAAGAGATGGATACATGTATGATTGAGGCCAAGTATTTGTCTCCAAAAATTTGGGATGAGGCTATAAACTGTGCAGACTAAATATATAACAAATTCCCTCACAAATAATTGCAATGGATCACTCCTTTTGAAGCATGGACTGGGCACAAACCTGATGTCTCTCATTTCTGGATTTTTGGCTCCAAGGATTGGGCTAGAATTCCACTTGAGAAGAGGAGGGCCATGCAGCCCCAAAGCCAACCATGTATTTTTTTGGCTATTCAGAAGAATCCAAGGGCTATAAGCTGTTGAACATGACCAATCACAAATATTTCATTAAGAGGAGTGTTCAATTTGAAGAAGAGCCCTTGCAATCTATAGAAATTGAAGAACCTTCTGCACCACCACCTGTGAGAGTAAGTGAAGGTTCTCATGATAATTCTGATTATTATATATCTGATGATGAATACCATATTATTCCATATCCAAGTTCACCTACAATTCATAAGTGGGATGCTAAGAATCTTTAAGCAGTTGGTGAACTTGTGGGGAATCCTCAGGATGCTAGGAGGACTAGATCATAATTTTAGAGTGCTCTTTCTGTGAATGATCCTTAACTACTCGAGAAGTGTTTTTTGATGGTTGATTCAGATCCTCAGACATATGAGGAAGCCTCACATGACCCAATATGTCATAAATCCATGGATGAGGAATTTCATTCATTGCAAAAGAATGAAACTTAGGAACTAGTCAAGCTTCCTCCAGGTAGAAAATTGGTAAGGTATAAGTGGATCTTAGAGACCAAATTTGCAGTTGATGGTGAAAATATGAAATATAAGGAAAGTATTGTGGAAAATATATTCTCCCAATTCCATGACCTTGACTACAATGAGACTTTTTCACCAGTTTCATGGAAGGATTCGATAAGAGTAGTTTTGGAAATTTCTGCATCCAAGCACTAGGAAGTGCATCACATGGATTTCAAGAGTGATTTCCTCCATGGGGATCTTGAGGAGGATATATATATTTAGCATCCAGAAGGGTATACATCAGATCCTAATCTTGTGTGTAGGTTGGAGAAGTCCTTTTATGGGCGTAAGCAAGCTCCCACAGCTTGGTATGCCAAGATGGACAACTTCCTCTTGTCACAATTTTTTACTAGATGCAAGTCTGGTCCGAAGGTGTACTTGAAGATTATTGATGAATCCATATTTATTATTTTTTTATATTTTGATGACCTACTAATCATAGGTAGCTCTATTGATCAAATTGCTTCATTAAATAACTCCTTGCATCAAGATTTTTCCATGACTAACTTGGGAATGCTAAAGCAATTTTTTGGGCTTGAGATTTAACAATCCAAGTATGAAATTAAGGTATCTCGGTCAAAATATGCTTCATACCTGATAAAGAAGTTCAATATGAATGAATGAAATCCTACAAAGACTCCCTTCCTTTCAAGAGTAATACTTGAAGAGGCAGATTCTACACCATTGGTAGACAACACCTTGTACAGGAAGCTAGTCGGCAATGTGTTGTACTTGACTCATACTCAACCTGATATTTCTTATGATGTGAGTGCGGCCTCAAGATACATGGATAAGCCACATTAGCTTCATTGGAAGGCTGCAAAAATAATCTTGCATTATGTGCAAGGAACCAAGTCTAATGGGATTCATTATGTTGCAGATTCTAGCCTAGATCTTCTTGGCTTTACTAACTCAAATTGGGCTAGTGATAGCCTAGATCGAAAGTCCACTTTCGGATTTGTTTTCATACTTGGAGGAGGACCTATTTTCTGTTCAAGTAAGAAAAAAAGTTCAATTTCACGCTCTTCAGCAGAGGCCAAATACATAGGAGAAGTGAATGCTGCAACTCAGTGTGTGTGGTTGCAGGGTATTCTTTCAGAATTTGGGATTTCCTTTAGCACTCCTACAATCATATTTTGTGACAATAAAAGTGATATTAGGGTCTCAACAGATCCAATATAGAGGAAAATAACCAAGCATATTGAGATCCATATGCACTACATCATGAGTTTAGTGCATGATCACATCATTGATCTGCAATATTTCCCATCAGCTGAGCAAATTGCAGACATCTTCACCAAAGATTTTACTAATAATACTTTCAGCCATCTAAGATCACTGCTTGGGATGGATGAACATGTGGTGGAGTGAAGGATTGATCAGAAATATTTAAATTTTGTTCATGTCCATTTTTTAGGGGAGGTTTTTCCCATGAGGTTTTATTTCTTTCCTTGTTTTGTGGGCAAGGCTATATGTTAAAGGGTGACCATGCCAAGTTGTTGGGCCCTATTTATATCTGATTTTTATCACATAAATTTAGGATTAAGGGGAGGTGTTGGAGTATTTTAAAACCCATCCATGTCCATTTAATACTTATGATAGCATTATTAGTTATTTTTTATTAATTCCTAGGTGTTAGATTAGGTAGTTGTTCAAAATCAATGAGTTGTGTGGACCACAAACCATCATGAGTCACCTGGGCGCATTTCTGAGGATTCTGGTTAAGATTTTCTTAGATCTTATGAGATTATGGTATATTTTATCCAATTATGTAATAGAATAGCGCTTTCCTGCTTTTACTGATTTTTGCTATTTTTGTGAAAAGGTGAAAGCTAGTTGACTTGCCTTCGCTGTTTTTTGACCAACTCATCCTCCATGATGTTTCCTCTTCCTAAATTATGTTCTTAGGATTCTTTTCCATCCTAAATCACCATCCAACCACTACTTTACCAATTTGTGAGCTTTTGAGGTGATTTGGAAAGCACTTTTTACACCTAGGGGGGGGGGGTTTCATAGATTTAGTAAGCCTGCTTTTGTGAGGATTTCAAATGGAGTATTTGGCCTTCAAATATATGATGTAATTATATATTTGTACAGCCATTACATTTCCCAAGTTTGGCTAATGTATACTTATTCAATAGAGTTTTACTATTTGCATCATATTCATGACTGATTTCTATGTTCTATGACTAGTTTTTGCAAGGAAATTTCTGAGAGTTTGTAATTGGTTGAGTAGATATTGGTGTGAAAAATAATTTCACATAACAGTTCCAGGTGAGACACTTAGAAAATTTTGCACTATTTTCAATAGGGTGGTGCAACATTCTTGCAAAATTCAAGAAACCAAAAAATCCGAGCCCAATTTTAATTATTTTTAGATTTTTAAAGGTTGATTTAGGTCAGTTTTGGATTTCTAAAGGTTTTTAAAGGTTGATTTAGGTCATTTTTGGATTTATAAAGGTTTTTAAAGTTGATGAATAGGTCGTTGGATGCATTTAAAGCATGAATTAGTGATATATTAAGGTTAGAACACCAAATTTGAGAAAAGTTTCAAATATAAACCCAAGTGGGGTAGACAATCTGTTGATAGAAATTAGTCTAGGGACTTGTCTACTCGATTATCTATATTACTATAAGTAGGTGAAGCTTCATTGATAGAAATACATGCAATAATCAACATTCCTTTGATATTTCTAAGTAATTTTCAAGAAAAGAGAAGGGAGGAAGAGAGTAGAATACCTCTTGAAGCTAGCTACTAGTAGAAGATCCCCTTGCTTGAGCATCCATGGAATTTAGGCCTCCATTAGTAGCTTTCTTGATATATTCTTACATGTATCTCTACCTCTAAGAACTTGAAAAACTTTGTAAAACTTGAAATCTATCTACCAAACTTAAATTCAAAACTATATTTAAAACACAAATTAAAACTCAAATTTGGGGGGAAAATTGAATTGCATCATATTGAATTAAGGAAAAAAGAATACTTACAACTGTGCTTTGGAGATGAATCCCTTATCCTTTTCTTTGAGCCATCCTTTTCCATCCATGCCCTTGATCTTCCAAGTGCTTTGTGTAGAAGATGAGCTTTCCAACCTTTCAATATTCCAGCATGCCTTTACTCTCACTTTTCGTATTTTACTTTTCCCCAAATTCCTTTCTTAAATAACATTAGTATTTGTGCACTCAATTGATAGACATGAATGTGGGACTAAATTTTTTCATGATTTTCTATTATTTTCATCAAAACACCCACTTTCCATAGTTTTCTAGCATTTGACTTGATTTGCCATAATTTTCAGGACAATTAATACACATGACATTTATTCTTTCCACTCTAAGAGTTGTGGGAACTGACTTTTTTCCCTTAAGTGATCCTAGACTTGGCCTCTTTACAGAAACCTTTGTCTTCACATACTTCTTCCTTTGTAGAAGCAGTGGTCAGATGAGATATTAAAGCTATCAATCGCTCCATATTTCCAGTCTTCATGTTGGGGGTGAATTATAAAATATGCTTCCAACCTTCACTTGTTAAGGGTGTTAATTTGATTGTTAACACTTTCAAACAAACTCACCATGTGTCCTTGACAATGTTTGGTGCAACTTGTCCTCGGGGAAAAATAACATGGGTGCATTTGATCAGTGTTCTATCAACGTGACCCATTGATCTGGTGGCTACATTTTTATTAGCTCAGCACTTCCCTTCATCTCTCTATCACTTTCCCTACGTGCTATTACTCTTGACCATTGATATGATTTAAGATTGATAGTGTTTATCTTATCTCTCTTTAGGGATATAATCTCACCCTATGGTCATGTGATTTCTCCTCTGCTCATCGTTTACGTGTTTTGGCCCTTGTGTAGCCTTTAATATTGATCTCTTCATGGGTTGGATAACTAAACCTTCCACATTTTTCCATTTTGAAAGGTTAAAATACCTGTTAAAATGTTAGTACTAACATTAGCTCCAACGGGGACAGTTGTTTGTTCCACAAACTACTGAGAACTATGGAATAATTCCTTTTGTTGGTCTATGGACTCATATCTCATGAGACAGTTTCAACTTCATATATTTTTAGATTACAAAGTATTTATAGATATGGAAATGTAAAACTGGAAATTTTAAATGCTTAATAACTTGAAATGAAAATGAAATCCAACTTTAACAACTTCTATTCTACTATGTACAATGCTTTTAGGATACTTTTCTAGAATTTCAGTATATGAAGAAATTTTTGAGGAGTCTCCCATTGACAGCAACATCCAACATTTCACCATTTAGTCCTGCAAGAATGAAAGTATTGTTTTCTTGTATAGCCGATATGAGATAATGGCCAATCCAAAGGTTATCAAACTTTATGTGCTTTCCCCTATCTTCTCTTCTTGCATCCCATTTTAAGACTAAGTCCCCTGGCTAAAAACACATTGCTATGTCCTTCTTATAAAAACTATTTTTCATTTTCTTTTGATGTTCCTGTAATTTCAAACTTACCTTGTCCCTGTCTTGTTGTAGTTTTATTAACTCGTACATTCTCTTGACCATATCATTTTTCTCCTCTGTTTCATTTTGGATCATCTTTATTATAGGAAATCCTAGATTGATGTAGAACAAATTCTTTTCCATACACCAACTAAAAAGGCGAGGTTCCAATAGATGTTTTGACACTTATCCTATCAGGATAGAGAGCATATCTTAGATTTAGATCCCAATCCTTTTTTTTTCTAACAACATATTCTTTATTATCCTAAGTTGTATTTTGTTTGGTGATTCAGCTAGTCCATTTCCCTATGCATAATATGGGTTGGAATGAACCAGCTCAATATTGTGTTTTTGACAGAATTCAATCATTGTGATTGAATTGAAAGCTTGAGCATTATCAACAACAATATTTCTTGGGTATCCAAACCTTGAAAAATATTCTCTTCCAGGAATTTGATTATCACAATGTCATTTGTTGATCTAGTTGTTATTGCTTCAACCCACTTAGTGAAGTACTTATTTAGTTTTAGGATCCATCTATAATAACCACTGGATTGAGTATATCTGTCCAATAAAACATAGGCCCCATTATTAGAAAGGAGTAGATGTTTTTATGGTATTTAAAGGTAAGGGCTTCAACTTTTGTCCCCTGTGAATATTTAACATTCAACACATGCTCTTACCATATGATTAGCATCAAATAACAACTTCGGCCAATATTACCCTACTCTCAAAACTTTGTAATTTGTGGCTCGCCAAGCATGATGTCCTCCACATATGCCTTTATGGAGTTTTGTAATTATCCCCTCTATTTCTTCTTCTATTACACAATTTAGAAATATACCTTCAGGGTCTTTCCAATAAAGATATTCATCCAATATGCAATATTTGGAAACTTGCAGCTTTAAAGACCTTGCTTGTATTCTACTCATATATTCTATACATTCAAGATGTATCAGATTAAAAATAATATCCTTTTACCATGGGGATTTTGAGAATTTAGGATTTACCTTCTTAAACCTTATGTCAAGGTCAGTATTGTTCCTTGATCCTTCTTTTGTAGTTAATTCAGCCACCAAATTCAATTCTAATGCCTCACAATTTGACTTGACCAACAACTTTCGTAACCCCTGACCTGTTACTAGCTTTGTAGGCTTGATTTATGGATCATATTCCTGTATTTTGGAAAACCCTTTTCCTCTTCTTCCCTTACTATCTGTTTGGAAAAAGATATCTTTCATAGTGCTATGTGGGACATATGCAATTACACAAGAATGCAATGCGTAGCATCTAAAATATTTTAGAGGCTTTCACCATGGCATAATCCTCGTTTTCCTAGACTATACTTTCATTTTGCACCTCTTAAGGCTTTGCTAATAAATGTTATTGGTTGTTCATTTCCCTCTTAAATTTTTTGTAGTGGAACAACTACAATACTATTAGTGGAGGAATAATAAAATACTAGGAATGGCTTGGTATAATCGGTGTTGATCAAAACAAGAGCTTCCCCTATGGATGTCGTAAGCTGCTGGAAAGCTTCCTTGGAATCCTTGGTCCATTTTACATCTGCGATGTCCCCAACATCACTAATAACCTCAGAACCAGGGGGAGAGGGATGATTAAAGGTAATGCACAATGGAATAGGGAATATAAAGCTAGACCAACATGTCTAAATTCCATATAAATAAACATTCATCCCTTTTAAACAAAATGCGGAATACAATGCTTATCATCCCCCTCGATGCAAATGCAATGCAAGCATTAATGCAATCACACTTGAACCTATAATTTAACATGTAACTAGAAAATATTAACATGTCTAAGAGCTACCATGAACAAACAAATAATCAATAATAAGACAGAGTTAGAGTTTGACATGTGAACATAATAGATGTCAAGTTCTTGGTTTGCTAGTTTCAGTTATGCAAGTGTTGTCAATTTTTGGTTTAGGGGATGCCATCTACTACCACTAAGTGTTTATCAAATCAGGTTTAGAAGTTGTTTCTAAAACCATAAATACTCTTTACAGCAGGTGTGAATTCCTCCTTGTACATAATAAGAAAAAGAATTTGGAGAAGAAGGAAAGAATGCTCTCAAGAAACCGAAGAGAAGCCATTCAACATGTATCCAAAGGCTAGCATAAAAATCCATAAACCAAATCAGAGTTCACTCAACCTCCAAGGTGCTGCATAAAATAAACAACATAAATAGATCATATTCTTCCATAATAGATATATATTCTTCAAATCTCATAAACAAATTTTGCAAGGAAGATTCCAAGTAGAAAACCATCTAATCCTACCTCTGATCATTGAAAAAATGAGAATATTTTCAAATAGAGTTTATAATAGCCACCAATGGAATATTAGTAGATATATACACACCATATCAACACATGAATAAACATATAACATATTACTTAACTTATTGAAGGGTAACTGGCTTCAACAGGACAACTTTCCTCCCAGTCGTAGGCACAGTCCAGGAAAATGTTACTTGGACAGGCCAATGCCGAGTTGAGGCCAAGGAATCGACAAGAAAGGTGCACTCAAGCAATGAAATAGATCAATATCAGCTTCATAATCACAACTCAATCCTTTCACCATCTACTCCCCCCTCCATCTACACTACCTAGTGGAATGTGACTCCCTTCATTACACAAGTCCCTCAGGACATGACCATTCTTCGTAGGATTTACATGACAAGATGGGGAAAATATAAGAAATGGGAGTGAGGAAATTTTTTTTTATAAACAATGAAAAATAATATCTATCAATGATTCAACACCATCTCAACTCACAATGGTTCACAATGCACATAGATCTCATAGCATCAATCCTCACACTAGCATGAATAGATCACATAACATGACCGAGGTAACTTGTAACTATTTCCAAGGGATGTAGCGCTTGGTTTTATAGGTTAAGGGGGGAATTTGAATTCATGGAGGGAATTCAAACTCCATAAGGTTAACTTGATTTTGGGTGAAGTAGAGGTTAAGTTGAGATAGATTCCATTTTCTAGGAATAGCAAAATTAAAGGAGTTAATAAAAAATGAGGAGTAGAGGCCAAGCAGGGATAAATTGGTCATGATAGGTGAGAGAGGAATTCAATCAGGTTTCATAACTTACCTAAAATGAAAGAGTAGTGGAGAAAGGGTGCTATATCCAAGTGGGACCCACCAATCTCTCAAGAGGGCGCACTAGTGAAAATGGAGCTACCAAACCTTCATGAGAGAGTTAAAAAACACCAATAAGGTCCAAAAGGGTAAATTTGGGTCCATCATAAAGTGTTTGGGTGGTCATCAAGTCTAGATTGCACTATGAAGTCCCCATTCCCACTCACCTATGGAGTCTAAGGCCCTCCATTGTCGTTAGTCATCCATGTTGAGATATATATTTTATTTATTTACAATGATGTCTAAAGTCCATAGTCTCAGCACCTAGTGCCATAATAACAAATACAATGAAAATTAGATATGATCAGGGGATCAAAATCGAGTTATTACATATCCCTTCCCATTAAAACAATGCATTGTCCTCAATGCATATTTATTACATACATGCCTTTACAAAATTTCAAAATAGATGAGGGTATGAATCCCTCATAGCATCTTCCAGCTCCCAAGTAGCATCAATATGATTATAATGGGTCCATTGGACCTTTACCAGCCTGATCTCTTGATTGTGGATTAGCTTGACTTTTCTACCCATAATGGTGACTAGTTGTACCAAGAAATCCCCTTCTAGTTCCACCTGTTACCTCAATCATCCAGGACTGATGATCAACTTTCCTTCCATCAAGAGCTGCATAGATTCGTGGAATATTTATCCCAATATCACCAACATTTGGTGCTTCATGGATGTTGTGAATATTCTCCATGATGCTTCCCCTATGTGGGAAATGCTTGAAGTAGTGATTCTCCTTGCATAAGACACATTCAATATGTGGTCTTTGCTTCTTGTCTAAATGCTCTTCTCTTGTGGATTTGCTTTCCTCTACTTTCCTTTTCTGATAAGAATTATTATTGCTTTTGAATGGTGGAGGATGGAATGCTTTCTTTCTATGCTCTTTCTTGTCCCTTTTCGTATATTTCCATTCCTTCTGATATGGGGCTTTTTTCTTATTCAGATCATACAAATGTTTAGCCTTCCAAATGAAATCCTTAATAAATTTTTGTCTATCATACTATATCTTGTCTCTATAGAATGTTGGTAGACCACTTAGGAACTTCTAAATCTTCACCTTCTCATCCTTTATGAATCCAACATACTTCATGATTTCTAGGAACTTGGGTGATTCCATGAAGATGGGTAAATCTTTTTGGCTAAATATGACGGTGAAAAACGGAAATTTTATCCATGTATTAAATTGAAGCCCTCGAAACTCATATTTTCCAAATTAATTTTGACATGTGGTTCAAAAACCAAATGTAGAGAATTATGTTGGCTTTCCAATGATATTTTTTTCAAAATATACCAATGTTATTTATCGTGTCGAATTTTCATTTAATGAAACGTGTGTACTTTAAAATTTGAAGATCAATTAACAAGTAGTTTGTGTTCGTGCACTATAATTTAACGTTAAAGTAATAATTTTAAAAAATGAAATATGTGAACATGATCTAGACAGAATGCACTAGGGCTTACATATTTTTCTTTTATTTTTTCTCGAAAAATTATATTTATTATTATTTTTTGAAACTAATCAATGAATATTTTAGTCGCATTTTGCACACATGTGTTTTCGTGCATGAAATCTTTTGATTGTTTACATAATTTGAAAAACTAAAAATACCCTTTTGAAGAGGACACGTTTATCGAGGGATTGTGTATTTTTTCAAATTTTTTGGATGTGTATTTTGAATGTTGTGGATTTATCTTTGAGCTCAATCGAAGTTGTCGACAGGGTTTTTTAGGGCAAGTTTTAGTAGAAATTTAAAAACAAAAGACATATGAAGATAAAAATTCATAAATTTTATATATCTGGATAGAGGATTCGTTGATGAATCCAATGGTATCAAGTCCGCTCATTAATGAGCATTCAATGACATGGTTTATCTATGTGGAAGGAAGACAAAACTTTCATTCTGCAGTGAAAAGGGCTCTCGACCTGTTTTTTAAGCCCTCGATCGAGCAAATACCTCGATCGACGGTTTTAAAATACCTCGATCGAGGGTTTTAACATACCTCGATCGAGGGTTTAACAATACCTCGATCAAGGTATTTGCTCGATCGAGGGCCTAAAATGAGCCTTTTTATGTTTTTGAAAAGCTAGATCTAGCTTTTCAAAAGCTAGATCGAGGTCTTGTTTCAACCCTCAATCGAGGTTTTTTAAAACCCTCGATCGAGCTTTGAAAACCCTTGATCGAGCTTTTAAAACCTCGACCGAGGGCTCTAAAATACCTCGATCAAGGGTCCGAAAAACAATTTTTTCCATTCTATCTACCAAAAATGGTGAACGATATTCGTGGATTCACCCACTTCTTCTCATAATATTCCATGGTCATGCTTCCCAGCTTGAGTTCAAAGAAATTTTCCATCTTCTTGTCATGGTAGTGCTCTGAGAGATATTTCTTCTGGAAGTACCTTCTGAACTTCCTCCAAGAAATTCTATCTTTATCAATATCCTTTATCTTGACTAGATGATCCCACCAAATGGATGATTTACCTTGCAAATGGTAGATGGATACCCTTGCTTCCATGTTTGATGAGTACTAGTCCAACTGGAAGAACTTGCTAAGTCCCAACAACCAAGCTTACATATCTTCACCATGATTTGCTTCTCCATCAAAGGTTGTAGGCTTGATTCTCCTTAGTTCTCCCAATAGTTCATTACATTCAAACCTTCTCCTCTTATGTATTACTGGGAATATTTTATGAATGATTTATGAGCTACTTGATGAATACCCTTTCTTCTTCACTACGGAGGGCATGTGATGAGGTCTTCTTGAAGATTATCTAGACCTCTCATGATCTCTTCTTGGAGATGTTCTTTGCCCTCCTTGAAACTGCTTCAGACTATGCATGATCTTCTCTTGAATGTGGATGATCCTTTCATTATCCTTTCGACATGTTCTCACTTCCATATTCATACTTTTTACTAAGTATTATAGACTCAAATGTTCAAGGATTCCCTTGTGTCCATTTGTCCTTGTTTCTCCTCTTTCAGGACTTTTCCCAACAGACACTTCTTTGGGGTTGCATGGATTTTGTCCATTTTCAAAATCCATCTCTAAACTTTGTATCTTACCCTTCATTGCACTTATTGAGTCTATTGCTTTGATTCACTAGCTGACACTAAAAGTTGCGATGTGTTCATTGTTAAACACTATTAGGGGACTATACACTTGAAATAATGTGATAGCAATTGTAATTGAAATAAGGAGTAAACAAATTGATAATGGAATTGTAAATGTAACTTTGTAAGAATAAACAAATCGAAACTAAAATTGTAACTACAATAAGGAAACAAACTGAAATTGCATTATGTAGTCATAATTGCAATAAAATAATTGAAATTGTTCGTGTAGTTGTAATTGAAATTGCAATTGTACTAATAAAATTGCAACCGTAAATGCAAATTGTAAATTGTAAGATTGTAGAAGTGTAATAAAATTGCAATTATAAGTGCAATTTGTAATTGCAAAATTGTAAAGTTGTAGATGTAACTATAATTTGTAAAATTGCAATTATAAATGCAATTGTAGTTGTAATATTGCCAATCGCAATAGTGTAAAAATCATAAAATTGTAAGGTTGTAAGATTGTAAAAATTGTAAAAGTTGTAAAATCGTAGAAATTGGAAATTTTATAAATTGAAAAATTGAAAAAAAAATGAAAAATAGTAACTAAGATTGTAATCGTAAAATTGTAGTTGTAACATAATATTGTAACTTGTAATTATAACCACATCCTTGTAAACTTATTCTCTTGAAATAATAAATGCATAAATATAGATTTAAAAATATCGTAGAAGGCCCGATAGTCTCGGAGTTGGAACCTAAGCTCGAATACCACTATGGGGTGTCCCTGACACCGCTAAACATTTCAAAACTAGGGGGAGAGGATTGATTCAAGGTAAAGCATAGCGGAATAAGGAATCTAAGTCTAGGCCAACATGTCTAAATTACAAATAAATAAACATATATCTATTTTAAATGAAATATGAAAAAAATTGCTTATGCTCCCCCCCGATACACATGTAGTGCAAGCATGAATGAAATCTCACTTGAACCTATAATTTAACATATAACTAAACATTATTAACATATCTACATGATTTCATGAACATCCAAATAATCCATAATAAGACAGAGTTATATTTTGACATGTGAACATTAACAGATTTCCAGTTCTTGGTTTGCTAGTTTCAGTTATGCAAGTGTTGTCGGTTTTTGGTTTAGGGGATTCCATCTACCGCTATTAAGTGTTTATCAAATGAGGTTTATAATTTTTTTCTACATTCATAAAAATATTTAAATCAAGTTTGAAGGCTTCAATGTATAGAAGAATAATCAAAATTTAGAGAAGAAGGAAAGAATACTTGCAAGAAACCGAAGAGAAGCCATTCAACCTACTTCCAAAGGTTAGCATAAAAATCCATAAACCAAATCAGAGTTCAGTTAGCCTCCAAGAGAACATTATCTGCATAAAATAAATAGTATAAAAATGGCTTAAGATTCTGTAACATATATCTATCCTTTATATCTAATAAACAAGGTTTGCAAGCAAGATTCCAAGTATAAGACCATCTGATCATTGACAAAATGAGCATATATTCAAACAAAGATATAACAATCACCAAGGGCCAATTAGAAAATATATAAATAGAATATAAACACATGAATCAACATATAATATACTACTTATCTTTTTGAATGGAAACTTGCTTCAATAGGACAACTTTCCTCCCAGCCATAGGCACAGTCCAGCAAAATCTTACTTGGACAGGCCACCCTTGAGATGAGGCCAAGGAATCCACAGGAAAGGCACAATAAAACAATGGAATATATCAATATCATATTCATAAACACAACTCAATCCTTTCACCATATACTTTCCACTCCATCTACACTACCCAGTGGAATGTGACTCCCTTCACAACACAAGTCCCTCAAGACATCACCATTCTTCCCAAGATTTACATGATGAGATGGGGAAAATATAAGAAATGGTATTGAGGAACTCTTTTTGTTAGAAAAATGGAAAATAATCTCTATCAATGGTTCAACACCATCTCAATTCACAATGGTTCACAATGCACATAGTTCTCATACCATCATTCCTCACACTGGCATGAATAGATCACATAACATGACTGAGGTAACTAGTAATTGTTACTAAGGAAGATAGCACTTGGTTTTATAGCTGAAGAAGGAAATTATAATTCATGGATAGAATAATAGAGGGAATTATAACTCCAATAGGTTAACTTGAGTTGGGGTGAAGTAGAGATTAAGTTGAGATAAATTCCATTTTTCAAGAATATCAAAATGAGAGGAGTTACTAAAAAATGAGGAGCAAAGGAAAAGGAGGGATAAACTGGTGATAGGAGATGAGAGAGGGAGTCAAATAGGTGTCATAACTAACCTTCAACAAAAAAATAGGGATCCTCTTCCATGAGTATTGGAGCAAGGGCGCTATCTCCAAGTGGGGCCCACCAATATTTCAAAAGGGTGTAGTAGTGTAAGTGGAGCTACCAAACCTTCATGAGCGAGTTACAAAACATCAATAAGGTCCAAAAGTGTAAATTTGGGTCCATAATAAAGTGCTTAGGTGTTCAAAAATTCTATATTGCACTAGGAAGTCCCCATTCTCCCTCACTTGTAGAGTCCAAGTCCCCCCATTCTCGTTAGTCACCCATGTTGAGCCAAATATTTTATTTATTTACAATGATGTATAGAGACCATACTCTCAGTTCCTAGTGCCATAATAACAAATCAAATAACAAGTAGATATGATCAGGGACTCAAAATCGAGGTATTACAACATCATTACCTATTTTGAGCATGTTCGTAATGGTCTTTATCAGTTCTTCTAGATTTGGAATAAATATTCTTAGAAATTTTATCTTCCCTATGAAATATTGTACCTCTTTCTTATTCCTTGGGATGTCTATCAATTGAATAGTATCTAGCCTTTCTAGATCTATCCTTACCCCATCTTTGGAGACAATGTTCCCCAACAATTTTCCTTGCTTCAAGGAAAAATGTGACTTCTTGGGGTTTAGAGACAGCCCATACTTTCTGCACTTGTTAAAGGTCTTCATCAATTTTGACAAGTGCTCCTCATCTGCCATGGAAAAAAAAATCATATTATCTATATAAAGCACTATAAACTTATCCTTTTCTCCCACAAATGCTATATCCATTGCTCGCTGGAAATTTTCCCTACATTCATTAGTTCGAAAGGAATTTTATCATAGATAAATGTGCCCAATGGTGTAGTGAATGATGTATTTTCTCTATATTCTTTGCTCATAGAAACCTGATTGTATCCTAAAAATCCATCCATCATTGAAATACTATTTTCCAACCACCTTTTGCAAAATTTGATCCATTTTCGGCAGTGGATAATTGTCCTTTGAAGAGCATTTATTTAAGTTTCTAAAATACACACATAATATTATTTCTCCACTCTTTTTCCTTCATAGTACCAGGTTTTATACCCACTCTACATATCTCAAAGGAATTATTATTTTTGTATCTAATAATTTCCTTACCTCTTTTTCAAATATGGGTAACAACAGAGATTTTTTTTTTGAGTTACTGCTTGAAAGGATTAACCCCAGATTTCAAAGTTATTTTATGTTGAATTATATATGTATCATATGTCCTAATATTTTCATACTTCCATGCAAATACATGTACATATTCTTTGAAAATATTTAAATATCTTTGTTTCACTTCAGCAGGAAAGAGTTGTGACAGTTTGATAAATTTTGAATCTTTTGTTATGCCAACACTTACCTCTTCTACATATTCCTCCTTTGGTTGCATAGTAGGATTCATAGGTATGTCATTTTTATCAAAAAACCTCTTTAATAGTAGTAGGACTTTGGGGATGAATTGTTTCTTGAGCTGTAAGATATTGTGACTTTCTGTTTTTCTTCTGAATTCAGGTTTTGTCTCATATTTTCTTTCTTCCCCTTCTTGTGGGATTTCCTCATCTTCCTCCTTGTCTTCATCTTGATATATGCAATAATTTTAAAATTATTCAATCATCTCAATAAATCTATTTATTTGTTGGTCATCTTCGAACACTTGCTAATGTTTTAGATTTGCAGGTATGGAAGGACTGTGTATCACCTCAATATCATGTTTATGACTAGGACCAAATGGATATTTAAATGTACTAGTAGCTACAACCAATGAATTTACTCTTTGGTTGTATTCTCTTGGCATAAAGGTGATATTAAAAGCACTGAATAATTTTTCTACTAAATCCCATACATTATTTATGTATGCCCTCATCCTGGGATTCTTAGTTTGGTAAACACTTCTAATTTGTTGGACTACTAATTTTGAATCTCCAAAAACAAAAAAAATTGTGACCCCGATTTTCTTAGTAGCTTCTAATCCCAAAATCAGGGCTTCATACTCAGCAACATTATTTGTAGTCTCAAAATTTAATTTCAAAGACAAGGCAATTTCTTCTTTATTTGGGGAGATTCATAAAATTACACCTGCTCCTACTTCTCCCTTAGATGAAGATCCATCAAAATAAATTTCCCATAATTGAATTTAAGGGGGTGTATGGTCTAAGATAGAGAAAGTTGTGTGTGAGGGCTCTTCATGTTATTCATCCATGGATTGAATCCAACATCCCTTGTCTTCTACCAGGTAGTTTATGGGGTTTCTATGATCATTGATCACATATGCAAATATGGATTCCCTATACAATATTCTAGAATCACCTACAAACAATGGGACATTTGCATATTTAAGGTCCATCTATATGGTTCCTCCCACCTTTTTTTACCATGTTCTAGATAGTAACATCCTATATCTTGCTGGTACGTATGCCACTACCACATTCATCAGAATACTTTTGGAAGGAAGTTGTGCCAAAGTAACTACTAAATCCTTGATCCTCCCCATACATTTTACCTTCTTGGAGTCAAAGCCGTAAAGATCATGATAAGATTTGGTGATTTCCAAATATGACTACTCCATGATGATTTTAGGAATTAGATTATGTGAAGCTCTAGAGTCTAGCATGAAACTGTGTAATAATTTTCCATGCACATTTTGAGTTATCTAGAAAGGAGCAATATGATTGTCTTTCTCTTCTTGAACCACTGGACCTACAGATATAGAAAGACTTTCATCTTCTAAATATAAAATATTTGTTTGTAGGATTGGTCCAGTGAGGCTTAGGACCCTCTCTATTTTCTTCCAGTATACATGAATTTTGTCAAAATCAGAAAAAGGAATGAGGATATTTACTTTATATAACTCATTTTCTAAATCAAAAGGGACTGAAGTTTTTTCGGGATCTTTTCTTTCGATCTCTGCTCTCTTCGACTATAGAAGTTTAGTTTTATTTTTGTTAACTATATTTGCAAGTTTATTTTGACGAAAAGTAGGAATTGCAATAAGAACTGGATTATCATTGGTTTTTTCATTCATTGGATTTACAAAGGCTTCTTTAGGGGAGGTAATAGGATTTTGATTTGAAGCATTATTCCTTGGCCTCAAATTGTATCTTCTCTGCATTTATTAATCATTTTGATATACTTATTCTTGTAAAATCCTTTCATAGTATTCTTCTATGAGGTGAATCATGTTACTCTCATCTTCCATCCACATAATTTATTCGAGAAGTTCAATATGTTCCTCATCTGGAGGTATATCAACCACATGATTGTCATTGTTTTCCCTTATAGGAGGTTAAAGGGCATCCTATACTAATTTGGATTCCTATATCTACCCACCTGAGGATTTATGTCAGGATAGTCTCCTTCCATCTTCATCAGACTAAGTTTATTTAAGAGACATATGAGTAATATTGACATCTCCTCCATCTCTGAATACTTCACATCTCTATCTTTCCTAGAGGTTTTAGCGTTAAATTTATACTTCCTCTTATTAGGTTCTTGCTTGTATTTCAGTTTCCCTGAGGCTTTCATATTTCCCTCCACATCTACTACATCGTCTTACATGTTTAACAGGGTTGTGGATCTTCTTACTCTTAGGATCATAGAAAATTCAATATCGAAGGATCATGCATAGGTTACTTTGGAAGCTTCCTATGAAGGTTTAATATCTTGAGGAATATTATTATAAGTTTTGTTGAACCTTTTTTTGAATTCCCTAGCTATCCCTCCATTTTTTCTCTTGAATGCAACAAATTCTATAAGATAATAAAGGTGATCCATTTTCTCACCGCACTATCTCATAAAGGTAGTATCAAGGACAAGCTAAGAATTGATGGAATCTCCAAGAAGGGATCTAAAACACTTCCTGACATCTCCTTCCAAAATTTGAACAAAGATTCTCATGAACACATCATCATGTTCAATATAAAGGTTGTTAGTGATGTCTTGAAGCATGGTCATATGTTACTCAGCTGTAGTTTCCTTTTCACCATCATATTTTTGTAATATATTTAGATAACTATTAGGTAGGTCATGGAGGTTATTTGGAATATCCAATAGGACATGCCTAGCAGCTACCTAGGGGTTTATAGGTGGTGGTGTTCCACCTCCTTTTCCTACAATATTTAAATGTTGCAAGATTATATTCCTGGCTTGAGTAGTGATTGGAGTCCTTTGTGTTCTTCTCTTGACTTGTACTAGGATAGAAGCACTTGCAGAAGGATACAAGGGAGAATATCAAGGTTCAATGATAGGATTTGCAGGGGTCTTAGGATTTTTTTTATTATTTAAATTTGAACAGCTTTCTTGATTTTTGAAAGTATAGGAAAATGAAGGAGAAATTACTCGAGGAATACTGTCATGTCCCAAATTTGGTATTGGGTCACAATGGCCTAATCACATTGGCCCTATTCATTAGAGTTTGTCAAATTGATGCTAAAGGTCAAATAATTGCCAAGGAGGAAAATTACTAGTTTCCTAGGTTTGGGGTGGAAGCTTTGGGATTTGGAATAATGGGGATAATAAATTATGTTTGAACATTAGAGTGGCATAAATATTTAATAAAGGAGCTAAATAAATATATACAAGTGAAAATCAAAGTGGCATTTGATCATGAAGACACATGGAGGAAGTGGGACCCACATATGGCTAGATTTCCCCACTACATTTGGCATCATTCTCTCACCAATTCGAATTCAAGGTGAATGGTAACATACTTGGGGGAGTCCAAAAGGTATTATTCATTGCATGACTCATCCAAGGTCGAAATATAGAGGAAGAGTAACTCCCATGGAAGAGGAAGAGGCAATTTGGAGCTAGTGAGACACTTGGGCTAGATTCCCTAGCTCTATGACAACAATGATGAAGATGCTATGACACCTATGACACAAATCAGACCTGAAGGCTGAAATATGACATATATGACATGTCAGGGATAAAAATAGACTCCAAGAGGGCGCTCAAGGGTGTTAGGGCAGCTAAGATGCTTCCACATGTGATTTGGTGGAAGTGGGAGACTAGGAATTGTTGTACAAGTGGCGTTCTTTGGAATCTCTTCCCAACATGAGTTGGCATGAGTCTCTTGGAAGGAATTCGACCCATGGAGGACATTAGAAGTTTATAAATGTCAATAACAAAGAATGAAACCAGCTTTTGATCATTTGTAGAATTTGCAATTGCATTTGTGAAGAGGGAGAGCTAGTGGATGACTAGTTTCTTGCCTTAGCCAATTTCGAGGGTGAAAGATTCCCATCCAAGTTGGTAATTGGAAAGGCCATTCAGACCTTTCATTTGGAGCTTTAATGGAGTCTTTATTTGCAGGTGTAAGCTACAGGGCAGCTCATGGTTTCTTCTATTGCAGCTCACTCCTTCAACCATTTCCATTTTTGATGGCATATTCTTGATCCTTGAGGGAGGGCGTTTTTGGTGAGCTATTGTACTCTTTGGGGAAGCTTTTAATGCCCCATTTATTTTGTAATATGAAGTAAATACTCTGTTCTTCATCTCCAAAAAGTTTCAGGTCGAAATTCCAAGTAGAAATGTATAAATCTCATTTTTAATGGAAGAACAATGCCATTTCCCCACTACCTTGTTGTGAGCCAATGTGTTGATGATGATTTCGAATGAATGGATGCTTCTCTGATATATTTGTGATCAATATACTACCATGGATGTCTTCTACAAGTTTCATGTACTGTACTTGAGCATTTGAAGCATTTTTACTCAATTTAGTTGCATTGGGAGGTGAAATAGTGCCATTTCCCCAAGGGTCGAATTGGGGATTTTTGCAGTTGAATGGGAGAGGGTGAGAACAGTTGTAATAATCCATTAATGGTGCATATGAGACTTTAATAACATACTTAACACATTACATACCTATGTTCATAAATTTGAGATGGTTTGGAGGCATTTGGGAAGCCATTTTCATTGTTTACCCCAGGGGGATTTGAACCCCAAATTACTAGTAAAATTGCATAATTGGTCCAGAATATTAAGAGAGTTTGCAGAGGTCTTTTGGTGGCCATATGTCATCCATAAACATCATATTCAAGTTCTAATATCATTCATACACCTTCCTTGAAGATTTGAAGGCATTTGGAGTCAATTTGAAACCTAGAGACCAATACTAGTCAAAGGAAAATCACTAGTAAAGTTACCTACATTGATCAGAATTGAAAGAGGATTTGCAGAAGTATTTTAAAGGTCCAAAGGCATCCCTGAAAGACATATTTATGTTCTAATATCATTCATACACCTTCTTAGAATATTTGGGATCATTTGGGGCAAATTTGGGACCTAGAGATCAAAACTAGTCAAAGGTCGAACAAGGGAAAAAAAGTGGAAAATTGCCATTTTAATAAAATTCCTAATAAGGGTCATTACAGTGGTATCAGAGCATGATCTTGGCACATGATGTGGTATAATATTCATGAGGACAATAATTCAAGTACCACCATTAGATATTGAAACCAAAAGTGCTTTTGTTGAAGAAAAAAAAAAGTAGGAGAAGAAGAGCAAATTTTTTGAGGAAACTATGACTAGGGATGAAAAGGGAGCCTCATATGATGGTGAGGAGCATATAAAAATTATAAAAACAATATTTGAAGATATGACCAAGCAACTTAAGGAAGGATTCGAATTGTTTTCTATCGAACTTGTGGAAAAAATTATTGATTTTAAGGAAACCAAGGGGAAAAATGCATCAGCTTGCTTGAATGAGCAAAAGGAAGAGACATCACAAGATCATGAAGAAGATTCTATTGAAAATATGGAAGATCATTTCGAGACACCTTCTAGCTTAGACATGAACCAAAGAGCATCTACTGATGGATGCTTAAACTATGAAGGAGTACCTACTGATGGGTGCTCACACCTCTATGTTGGTGACATAGAGATCACTTTTGAAAGTGTTGCTGCAAGCACAAGTTCCACTAAGCATGATAATGAAGACCTTGCAGCAGTTGAAGAAGAACCAAGATCAACTTCTCCATCACCACTTGAGCTTCATGAAGTTGGTCCAAGAAAAAATGAAGAAGATGAGGAGGTTCATTTGCAAGAGCCTCATTTTCTTGAAGGGTCCTTAAAGATGAATGAAAAGAAGATCCAAGAGTCCCTCAGCATTCTCCATGACACTCAAGCATTGGTGTCAAATTCTTGTTGGAGAGCTACTTCATTGGAGGAAACATCCTTCCTTGAAGACATGGAGAAGATTCAAAGAGCAATGTGCCACATCAAAGGTAATTTCATGTCTTTGCTTTTTGATAGAAACCATTTGTTTGAGCTTAATGAATTGTTACATGATGCATACTTGAAGAATAATGAGGATATTCATAAGCTCACAATTCAAAATGAGCAACTCCTTGAAAAGTTGCAAGATACTTGTTTTTCCTCCTATGTTTCAGATTGTCAAATGGTAGATTGTTTGGAGGATTCTCATGACATGGTGGATCATGAGAAATGTGAAAATTTGAATGTTCTTGATGTGTTTGAAGATGAACTTGAAGAGATCCAAACACTTGATGTGGTGGAAGAGGAATTTGAATTGCCTCTTGATGAAGGTTATGCAATTTTTAAAGAAGAGCATGATTCCTCTACATTGGAACCAAACTATGACAAAGAGTTCACACTTTTGAAGGAGCTGCATGATACTACCCACATGGATCCTTCCCATGATAAAACTTCTGAACTTTTTGATCATTTGGGTGAGTTAGTACATTCTCCTACATCCTACAATTCCATGTTTTGCAGTATTAGTCTCAATGAAGTATGGGTGAAAGGGTTCTTTTTGATGGTGCCACATGAGGAGTATGGAACTCCTAGATTTAACTTTTATGATGACATGGTTGGAGCACATTCTTATTCACATTTGCAGCAGCATAATTTGTCACTTTATGATGATTCACATCTACATGGATGCACCTATGATATGGATTTGAGTCACTTGAATACTCATGGTTTTTCTTGCTCAACACTGGGTTCATTTGATGTTAGAGGAACTTCATCCAACACTTGGATGAATAGATTTATGATGGGAGAACATTTTTGTTGGCAGCCACATACTTTGTTATATCTTTATGATTCTCACATTCATGAATGTATGGGTGAGACTTCTTTGAGTCATTTGAAGTCTCCTTGTTTTTTCTGCTCATTATTTGGTTCAGATTCTAGTGGAGATTCTTCATTCACTTCTTGGATGAAAGAATACATGGATGAATATTTTGATGCATATCACATCCTTTTGGAGCAGCATTATAGGACATGGGATCCTCACCTATGTCATTGGGGCAGATTTGATTTGTCACTTGAAGCTTGTATGCACTTGGAAAATGGTGGTCTACTTGCTTGGAGAATGCATACAAGAAAATGGGATCCAGGAATCCTCTTATCTAATGGTGTAGGTTGGAGAGCACTCTTAATTGTTGGGGTGCAATACAAGCAATGGGACCCTGGAATAATTTTTGTCTCATTGGTTTCATTTTTTTTTTGGGAAGCAAGCAACATGGGAGATGGATTCCCCACTTAATAAAGTGATTTTAATAAGAGTAGTGCAGCAGCAAGCACGGTGGTTTGTCTCTAAAATCTCCATGGAAACTCAAAGACTCAAGGTTGGGCAATTCAATGGCAACTTCAAAGAATTATACAGAAAGCAGGTTCTTCAACACCCACATTTAAAATTGCTTGAGGACAAGCAATATTGGGAAGGGAGGATTTGTCATGTCCCAAATTTGGTATTGGGTCACAATGGCCTAATCACATTGGCCCTATTCATTAGAGTTTGTCAAATTGATGCTAAAGGTCAAATAATTGCCAAGGAGGAAAATTACTAGTTTCCTAGGTTTGGGGTGGAAGCTTTGGGATTTGGAATAATGGGGATAATAAATTATGTTTGAACATTAGAGTGGCATAAATATTTAATAAAGGAGCTAAATAAATATATACAAGTGAAAATCAAAGTGGCATTTGATCATGAAGACACATGGAGGAAGTGGGACCCACATATGGCTAGATTTCCCCACTACATTTGGCATCATTCTCTCACCAATTCGAATTCAAGGTGAATGGTAACATACTTGGGGGAGTCCAAAAGGTATTATTCATTGCATGACTCATCCAAGGTCGAAATATAGAGGAAGAGTAACTCCCATGGAAGAGGAAGAGGCAATTTGGAGCTAGTGAGACACTTGGGCTAGATTCCCTAGCTCTATGACAACAATGATGAAGATGCTATGACACCTATGACACAAATCAGACCTGAAGGCTGAAATATGACATATATGACATGTCAGGGATAAAAATAGACTCCAAGAGGGCGCTCAAGGGTGTTAGGGCAGCTAAGATGCTTCCACATGTGATTTGGTGGAAGTGGGAGACTAGGAATTGTTGTACAAGTGGCGTTCTTTGGAATCTCTTCCCAACATGAGTTGGCATGAGTCTCTTGGAAGGAATTCGACCCATGGAGGACATTAGAAGTTTATAAATGTCAATAACAAAGAATGAAACCAGCTTTTGATCATTTGTAGAATTTGCAATTGCATTTGTGAAGAGGGAGAGCTAGTGGATGACTAGTTTCTTGCCTTAGCCAATTTCGAGGGTGAAAGATTCCCATCCAAGTTGGTAATTGGAAAGGCCATTCAGACCTTTCATTTGGAGCTTTAATGGAGTCTTTATTTGCAGGTGTAAGCTACAGGGCAGCTCATGGTTTCTTCTATTGCAGCTCACTCCTTCAACCATTTCCATTTTTGATGGCATATTCTTGATCCTTGAGGGAGGGCGTTTTTGGTGAGCTATTGTACTCTTTGGGGAAGCTTTTAATGCCCCATTTATTTTGTAATATGAAGTAAATACTCTGTTCTTCATCTCCAAAAAGTTTCAGGTCGAAATTCCAAGTAGAAATGTATAAATCTCATTTTTAATGGAAGAACAATGCCATTTCCCCACTACCTTGTTGTGAGCCAATGTGTTGATGATGATTTCGAATGAATGGATGCTTCTCTGATATATTTGTGATAAATATACTACCATGGATGTCTTCTACAAGTTTCATGTACTGTACTTGAGCATTTGAAGCATTTTTACTCAATTTAGTTGCATTGGGAGGTGAAATAGTGCCATTTCCCCAAGGGTCGAATTGGGGATTTTTGCAGTTGAATGGGAGAGGGTGAGAACAGTTGTAATAATCCATTAATGGTGCATATGAGACTTTAATAACATACTTAACACATTACATACCTATGTTCATAAATTTGAGATGGTTTGGAGGCATTTGGGAAGCCATTTTCATTGTTTACCCCAGGGGGATTTGAACCCCAAATTACTAGTAAAATTGCATAATTGGTCCAGAATATTAAGAGAGTTTGCAGAGGTCTTTTGGTGGCCATATGTCATCCATAAACATCATATTCAAGTTCTAATATCATTCATACACCTTCCTTGAAGATTTGAAGGCATTTGGAGTCAATTTGAAACCTAGAGACCAATACTAGTCAAAGGAAAATCACTAGTAAAGTTACCTACATTGATCAGAATTGAAAGAGGATTTGCAGAAGTATTTTAAAGGTCCAAAGGCATCCCTGAAAGACATATTTATGTTCTAATATCATTCATACACCTTCTTAGAATATTTGGGATCATTTGGGGCAAATTTGGGACCTAGAGATCAAAACTAGTCAAAGGTCGAACAAGGGAAAAAAAGTGGAAAATTGCCATTTTAATAAAATTCCTAATAAGGGTCATTACAAATACCTTCCTCCAAAGTGTTTTGATATGCCCAAAGTTTTCTCTAGTGGTTTCTTGAATTAGAGAGACTCAAGAATTCATTTGAATTCATATTTCTTCTAGTGTGCCTCTTTTCAGAATCCAACTTCAAAGCAGTGGAATCTTCAGGTGATAATTTCAGTCAAACTGTATATTCCTTCTTCACCGATCCAAACCAGAACTCAACAGTGTCGTACTCGAGAAAAAGTTATCCTTCAATTCCATTCCCCAGCAATGGCACAATTTCTCATGTTAGTCCCTAATATCTACTAGATTGAATATAGTGCACTCCACAGCATGATTGAACTCAATTTTTATATATTTTCAAGATGAATATCTGTGGAAGTTTATGTAAAAATGATATTTCTTGAAATTCACTTCTAAGTAAATACTTATGAACAACTCTAACAGTGTAAAACTTGATTGTAGAGGAATTATGCAGAGTGTAATAATACTTTGGTTGATAGTGAGGGTGAGATTTAGTAGATGGAGACAAAAACAGACATAAGAGGTGCCTATAGGATGAATCTATTTGATCCTAGTGACAACATAAACATACTGAACTTTGAATTAAAGAATTTGGTAGTTTGTAAACAAAATGCATTGAAAATCATGAGTTTATTTATGAAATTTCAAGAAACAAGAAATTCATGGAAACAACAATAAGAGAAGGATTCAAACACTATTGTATCTTAGAAAATATTTGAAATTGGACCAGAGGTCAAAATATTTGAAATCTCTACAACCAATTCCAACATTCATCATTATATCATATCGCCGACACAATATGGAGTTGAATCTGTTACTCGTAACTTTATTGACATCTCATGAGAGTGTACATGGACATGGAAGAGTACGTTAACACATAATATATATAGAATACAGAGGAAGACATCTTTGTAGCACTCTACAAGCTTAATCTCAGATAAAAATGTACATTACAAAATAGTTCATCTGCTCAACAACTGATATAGTCCCTCTAAAAATTTTCTATCCTCGAGCTATGCACCTAGATTACATTATATAGGTCTTAATGAGTAACAAAATTTTGTTCAATTTAACTGATTTGCAGCAAACTTGTAAATCTGGCCCTTTCACTTTTGAATTTCTAACTAACAAGAAACCTTTTACTTTTAAACTCTTCTTACTTGCTCTTTTATTTCTTCCACTTGTCTACTTTGTTTGTCCTCTCATGTATACATTATGTTGTAAAGATGAATTCCAAATATCCTGACCTGGTAGTTGCTTAGTTGGAGGTATTCCTACTTTCCCCCTCATTTGGTGCATCATCTGCACATTTACATGTCCTCTAGGTGGCATAAAATCCAAAGGAGTTGGATGGACCAGAAAATGACCTGGCACTATAGGAAAATGTTGTCCACTTGGTTGTCCTTGTGGCACACTTGAATTCTTCCCCGTGGCTTGCATTTGAGGTGGAAATTGTATTTGGGAATATTTTGACATTGCATTCCAATCCTTGCCCAATCGAATTCGATGAGCCTTCAATGCCTATAGGGATATTTCAACATCAATATTTTTCTCATATGATATAGGGACAAGCTCCTTTAATAGTCTCCTCAAATGTATCCATATCTGAAACTAAGGTTTTAACCTATTAATAACCTGATATCCAGTTATGACTCCTTCTAATGCATCAGTTTGAGACACCTCATTTCTTTTCTAGGTCAATTTACCCTTATATTCTTTTTTGGGGACAATTTCTTCATTCGCATCCCATGGAGGTGGTAACCCAAATTTTAGGACTTTATTAAACATACTTTTAAAAACACTTATATCATCAGCAAGTGATTTCATATTTATCTGGCTTTTTCTCAGCAGAGTTCATTTCATTACCACTATTCTAGTTACCTTGATCAATTTTGTTTTGTTTGTGATCTATAACTCCTCCAGATGTCTTTTACTTCTTGTATTCAAATATTCTATTATCTGCTCAGCTTGTTCAGGCACCTTTCCCAGCTTTGTTTCCACACTTTTGGATTCTTCTTTGACTTCTTTATAGGTTTCCACTTCATCTTGGATGAGATCACAATGGTCCCACTCATTCATGAACAACTGGGATATATTATCCCACATGGTCTAATTTGTTCTTCTAATCAAATATTCCCCTTCTACATACAAATTGAGCTTAGTAATTTGAATCTTAAGCACATTTAACTCAGTATCCAATTATTTGATGGCATCTTCCTTCTTGCTAATGTATCCTTCAAGATCCACAATTATCTCATCTTTTTGGCTTACCTTAGCCTCCAAATCTCTGATCTTACTGTCTTTTTCAACTTGCTCCTGAGCAAGTTGCTAAGTTAGAGTATCTTCATCCAACACATCAATTACCTAGTTATATTCATCCTACCTATCAGGCTCTCTTTCCATCTGCTCTTAGGTAAACCTTGAGTGACTTATTCATTGGACAATGTGGTATTTTGTAATTTGAGTGAGGCAATTCTCCATTTAAGCTCATCTATTTGTTTTTCATTCTCTTCAGCTTATTGCTTTAAATGCACTGTGCTAGTATATTTTTTTCATTTTCTTCTTAAGTTTTTCTTAGTTGAAGCGTCTCAAATGGGTGAATTACATGCATATTCAATTGCTTATTTAGGTGGTCTATTTAGATATCTTTTTCCTTCAAATTAGATTAAGCATGGGACCCATAAGTTCAGTTACCACTTAAATCCATTATTTTGTTTTCCAGCTGCTTGATAGTGACTTGCTTTGATTTGACTATCACTTTTTATTCCTTCCAAAGTTCCTCAAACCTCTCCAATGATGCTCAAATATTTTACTCTACTCTGACAAATTGTACCACCTCCTTACATATCATGTCACTAGTCTACTTATAGAACTCTACTTTGTCCAAATTTTCAAATTGGATGAAGTCTACTTGGTATTCATTAGTTTTCCAATCATTGAGACTAGTAGGACAAGGGACTATAGGTTCTACCACATACCACTTCAAAATGTCATTTTTGTGATCTTATACTGTGAGTAAACTCTTCCCTAATGTACCTAATTGCTGTTTGTCATCATTTATCATTTTAACACTTCTTTCTCTTATATTTTTGTATCTAGTTTGCAAGTCATTCTTTACTAGCACTAGACTTGTTGAAGGTGATGTTTGCAACATCCGAGGCTCTTTGAATTCTATAGAAGGGTAGTGGGTAAATTTAATTGTTGACCCTTTTCTATTTACTAAAGGCTATTGTATCAATTAAACTAGCTCTCTTGGAAGCTCTTTGGCTTGATATTCTTTCCAAAATGCTTGTTCAACCTCTCCTCCTTCTATTCTGGCTCTTTGGTCTTGATGACCCTGCTCAACACTATCAATTTCCATATCTATAGATATTTATTCAGCTCTCCTATTCTTCCCTACTTACAACCCTGAAACTCTTTGTTCTTCCATGATCTTTTGGAATGCTAAGGATTCCTCCCAACTTTCTAAGTTGGAAATCCTCTCCCAATCTGACCTTAGCACAAGTTCATAAGTAGAGATTTTGTTTTCTATTGTCTGTTTGGATATGATTTCATGAGGGTGATGAGGACAAGCTTTTGCTTTCCTTATATGTAACCGATTTAAGAACATTCCAGGTATTATATATCCTTCAAACCTATGAGCTAGAAGGGTCCTATCTCTTGTGGCATCAAGAAAGTTATTCTATGTCTAAAATGATGTAAATGCATATCATCTACTTTAAATATCTGCCTTGCAAATTCCATCACAAAAACTATAGGTTTGAGGAAAACTGGGAGCTAGTAAGGATGTTACTCAAAACCATGAACTCTGATTACTGTGTACTCCTCATATAGAAACTAGTCACCTCTTAATGTATCAAGGGTGAGTTGTAGCCACTTCTAATTTTTAGGAAACTTCCTAGGGGGTGAAGAATCATGAATAATAGTGTATGTAATATTCACTGCCCTATTGGTAAACTCAACATAATTGCAATTGTTAGATCTTCTTAGAATTAAGTCACTCCAACTATATATTGGAATTAGGCTTCCATTTTAATCTATAATCCTCAAATTCAAACACTTTTAGTGTTCAAAGTTCTGATATAAAAACATATAACACAGATAGGAGGGATATTTGGACATTCTGATGGCTAGAAATTCTTCTAATTGTTGATGGATTACTTCGCTTAAGAACTTACAAAGATCATACTTGGGAATACTGCTTATAGGAATAGGAGTTAGGCTAAGAAGAAAACATAAAATGGTATCATCTAATTTTTCATTATTTTCATATCCCAGGATTGTACAGATCAAGGATATGGATTTCTTTGAAATATCATAGAATACTACAGTATCGTATGGTGGAGGGGAGGAAGGAATAACAAATCCCTTCTATAAGTGTTGTATAAAAAGTAGGTTTATGTCAAAAGGCTTCAGGGTTTGATAAGAAGATGCAAGGATTTTCTCATCTAGGGGTTGCATTGCAAGAAACTCTGGTATGCAAAACACTTTTTGTAGGGTAATGGAATTTATACTACATAGGGTTTCAGAAAGGCTAGATGATAGAATAACTTTACTACTTGGATAATTTTGTGATGAGCACCAATTTATGAACTCTAGGAAATAAAATGAGCAGGGACAAACGATTCTAGAAAGGTTGGAGTCCCATAAATGATAAGGCTATTGGAATTCACTTGATAATGATTTGACTTCTTAGTGTGAAATTCAAATCATAGTAGGATCAAATAGCTAAAGATATCCTCACAATTAATAATTTGACTAAGTATACAAGAAAAATAGTGTAAAAGAGGCACAATGAACACACAAATGATCAAATAGCTGGTTATTCTATTCATTTCCAACCCATAAATGATTTGTGAACACCCTTATATTACATTTGGGAAAAATCGTGAGCCTTTGGAGGCATTAGAATGAGCTACAAGTGGCTAGCTTACATTGGACCTCAATCCCCCCTAGGTTGACCAATAGTCTCCCAAATCACCTCAAATAGTCACGAATTCCTAATATGAACATTGTGATGGCATGGGAGGTCATTAATTATGATGGCACATGAGTGGGTTAGGATTTGGTGGAGTGTAGGTGGCCAAGGATAGGCAAAAATTGCCAAGGAGGGGGGAAAATGGCCACATTTAATGCATGGGCACCTCAGGTCAAAGCTAGATCCAAAAAATAGGGGATAAGGGCGTGCCTCACTCAGGTAGTGGTAATAAATGATGGAGGTGGCCATAAATGAGGGTTCCTAACTGCCTGCTTGACTAAAATGGGGCCCTTAAGTGGTGGAATGTGTCATTAATTCCTAACAACCTTGGATTATCATCATTAACCAATATTTGGACCAATTAATGATCAAAATATCTTATGAGACTATGGTACTAGTTGTAATAATGTTCTAACACCCCCCCTTAAGCTAAAATTATGTACCAAAACAAAATGAGGCCTTGGAAACTAAGGCTCAAGTCACCTCTTACAATTTTTATTATTCCATGTAACCAAGGTAAGGAGGAAAACCACATGGGAAATAAAACATCCCCTCTAAAATGGACATGAAACAAAATATGGAAAATATACCAGTCTTCACCATGCATCACCCACCCCAGGGAGTGATCTAAGGTAGGTGAAGGTCTTCTCAGTGAAACTCTTGGTGAAGATATCGACAGTTTTCTCAGCAGATGAGAAATACTGCAAGGCAATAATATGGTCATGCACCAAGCCTATGATGTAGTGCATGTGTATCTACATGTGCTTGGTCCTTTGTCTCTGTACTGGATCATTGGATATCTTGATTTCACTTTGATTATCACACCAAATGACTGTGGGTGAATCAAATGAAAATCCAAACTCTCCAAGAGTACCTTGCAACCACACACATTGTGTAGCTGCATTCATTGCTCCCCTGTATTCGGCCTCAGCTAATGATAAGTAAATAGTGTGTTTCTTCTTACTATACCATAAAATGGGACCATGTGCAAGAATAAAGACATAACCAGAAGTGGACTTCCGATCAGTGCTATCTCCAGCCCAATATGAATTAGTAAAGCAAACTATTTCAACTGATGAACCATATTCATAGTGTATCCCAAACTACTTGGTTCCTTACACATAATGGAAGATCCCTTTGGAAGCCTTCCAATGGATCTCATGAGGCTCTTCCATGTATCTTACAACAACACCAACTGCATAAGCCAAATCTATTCGAGAGTGAGTGAGATACATCAAGTTCCCAACTAGTTGTCTATATAGTGAACTGTCCACCAATGGTGAGGAACCCCGATCATGAATCTTTATCCCTGAAATGAAGGGAAACTTGGAAGCCTTAAATTCATCCATTTTAAACTTCGGTATCATATATGAAGCATACTTTTACTGTGAAACTATGATCCCTTCATCAGATTGATCAATCTCCAAACCAAGAAATTGTTTCAACAATCTTAGATCTGACATGGAGAATGCACTATGTAATGCAACTTTAATTGAGCCTAGTTATTCAATGAAACTACTAGTGATCAAAAGGTCATCAACATATCATACAATAAGAAAAATAGATTCACTAACATGCTTCATATAAAAAATTGGATCAGATTTTCATCTCATCTCAAAACCTTGTGATAGCACAAAAATTTCCATCTTGGCATACCAAGCTCTATGAGCTTTCTTGAGACCATAGAGGGACTTATTCAACCAGCACACAAGTGAAGGATCATGAATGAAACCTACAAGATGATTCATATATATCTCCTCATGAATACCACCATGAAGAAAATAACTCTTCACATCCATGTGATGAACCTCCCATTGCTTGGACGTTGCAATGGCCAAAACTAGCTTGATTGAGTCCATATTTTCCACAGGTGTGAATGTCTCTGTGTAGTCCACTCCATGGACTTGAGAGAAGCCCTTAGATACCAATATGGCCTTATAATTCATATCAGAATGATCAGCATCCATATTGGTCCTATACACCCACTTGCATTGCACCAGTTACCTCTTGGAAGGAAGAGGGACCAACTCCCAAGTTTCATTGTCATGGAGAGACTTCATCTCTTCTTGCATGGATGCTTGCCATATTGGATCATTTGATACTTCTTCATATGATTGTGGATCAGATCCAAACATGATAAAATAACTCCCATGAATATTTGAATCACAAGAAGACAATGCATTGTTAAACTATGATCTAGTATTCCTAGGTTCTTGTCGATCACCTGCAAGTTCACCAACTTCTTGTGAGGAACCTGCAACAATTAATTGATAAAATGCATGATATATTAGATCACAGAATAATTTTATTGATCACAGGCCACTTCTAGGGGGAAACCTCCTTTGAGCAAGCTTAATACAAATAACTTCACGGCTTCTTCATTGGCCTCAACACACACTTATATACTAAGTCTATGCCCAATACTATGGGTCAATACCATGGAACGTATAATACTACGTGATGACTTACAAAGCATATGCGTCCAATACTATGGGTCAATACCATGGGCTAATACAAACTATGGATCAACAAATACTACGAGATGACTTACAAAGCATATGCGTCCAACAACAATATACTAACAAAGTAAAGAGAAGGGTTGACATAGGTTCCTAACATCCCCTCTCCCTTAGAACAAGCTTTGTCCTCAAATCTTTAGATGCGGAAATTGAGGTGGAATATGAAGGAGTGGTTCCCTTGTAGCATCCTCGGGTTGCATTTTGTGCCACTAAATTAATACCTCTATGATAGATTGAGAGAGAAGCTGACGCCTTTTGAGTTTCAGGGAGGATTACTTGGAAGGATGTAGATGAAGAAGAACCATATCATGCGGCAGAAAACTAGGACGCGAGATCCATTTTTAATAAGATATATATAATTCAATTGATAAGATGCTTAACGCTTTACAAGAGCTCGCCTTTTATAAGGTTGGAGCATTTCTTAAGAAGGGTTATGTCCCTTCACTTAAACTAATTAATAATTTAATGATTAATTTGATACAATATTTAATATACATAGCATTGCCACTCCCTTTTAAAGAGCTTTGTCCTCAAAGCAATGGTAATGAGGGATGTAACTGTCGAAATTGTTCTGATTCCCATGTTGCATCTTCTTTAGGAAGATTTTTCCATTTAATGAGGTATTCTTTAATGACTCGCATTCTTAATCTCTTCTCTCTAGTAGCAATGATAGATTCTGGCTCGAATATGATTCTTCCTTCTTCATCTAACAAGGGAAGTATTGTTTGTGCCTTCTGGTGTTGACCTATCATCTTTTTCAAACATGAAACATGAAAGACATTGTGGATGCGACTTGTAGTTGGCAATTCCAATGCATATGCCACCTGACTAATCTTCTTATTGATTTGATATGGGCCATAAAAACGTGGAGCCAACTTATTTTTTCCACCTTGTTTAAGAGATAATTGTTTATAGGGTTGTAGTCTTACATATACCCAATCTCCAATTTCAAATTCTCGTTCTGTTCGATGTCGATCTTCTTGTTGTCTCATTCTATTCCTGGCAGTATTCAAATTCTCTTTAAGTACTTGGACAACCTTTTGGTTTTCTTCTAAATGGTCATTTACTGATGCGACCCTTGCTTGGTTGGTGATGAAATCCTTCCATTTTGGGGGTTCATATCCATATAGGGCTTGAAATGGTGTCATTCTTGCAGATGTATGATAAGTAGAATTATACCACCATTCCGCAAGATGTAGCCATTGGAACCATTTATTTTGCTTATCAGTCACAAAACAACGGAGGTAGGTTTCTAAGCATTTATTGACAACTTCTGTCTGTCCATCTGTTTGGGGATGATAAGCTGAGCTCATGTTAAGAGACGTTCCAATTTGCTTGCAAAACTCTCTCCAAAATTTCCCTTTAAACTTGGCATCCCTATCACTTACTATAATCTTCGGAAAACCATGTAATTTGTAGACATTTTTACAAAAAACTTCGGCTGTTTCTTTTGCCGAATCAGTTTTCTTCACTCCAACAAAATGTGCATATTTGGTTAGCCTATCTACCACAACTAGTATTTTGTCTTTTCCATCTGATATGGGTAGACCTTCAATGAAATCCATTGAAATTTCCTCCCATTTCTTATTCGGAATATGTAACGGATGGAGTAACCCCGGACTTGAGATATTCTCAGTTTTATTCCGCTGAAAAATGTCACAATCTGCAACATACTTGTGAATGTCAGCATACATACCCTTCCAAAAGAATGATTGCCTTGCATTATAGTAGGTTTTAAAAATTCCTACATGACCAGCGGCTGGGCAATCATGTGATTCTTTAAGCACCTTGGTCTTAAAACTGGAATTGGAACTTAAGTAAATACGTCCTTTGTACCATAACAGTTCATTCTTCCATTCAAACTTCGGGTACTGATTTATGTTGTTAATTATGGAGCAAACCTCTGAATTCTTGGCATATTCCTTACGAATTTCGTCCAAAAATTCTGGGATCACCATGGATACGGCATAGACTTGTATCTCTTCATCTTTCCTTGATAAAGCATCAGCTACTACATTGTCCTTCCCTCTTTTATGTAGGATCTCCATATCGAAGGTAGAGATTTTCTCTATCCACTTTTGTTGCTCGGTTGTTAATGTCTTCTGCTGTAACAAGTGTTGTAGACTATTATGATCTGTTCGGATTAGGAATTTACTTCCCAAAAGGTATTGTCGCCATTTAGTTAATGCATGCATGATGGCAAGCATTTCCTTGTTGTAGGTAGACTGTAGGTATTCTCTTTTGTTCAACTTCCTGCTTTCAAAAGCGATTGGATGACCTTCTTGCATTAGCACAGCTCCTATCCCAAACCCTGAAGCATCACATTCGATTACGAATGGTTTTGCAAAATCAGGTGTTGCCAAAACGGGAGTTGAAGACATAATTTGTTTCAACGTTTCAAAGCATCTTCTTGCTTCATCATCCCATTGAAAAGAATTTCTTTTTAGGAGATTTGTTAGTGGGGTAGTGACATGTGCATAGTTCTTGATGAACTTTCGATAGTAACCTGTTAATCCCAAAAATCCTCACAATTTTGAAACATTCTTTGGTTCGGGCCACTCCTTCATTGCCTGGATCTTCTTTGGGTCCACCTTAACTCCTTACTTTGAGATTATATGACCAAGATACTCCACTTCTTGCTTCCCAAAGGTGCATTTTGACTTTTTTGCATAGAACTGGTTTTCCTTCAGAAGAGATAGAACCTCTTCTAGATGCGTCAAATGTTCTTTCCATGTCTTGCTATATATAAGGATGTCATCGAAGAATACTAACACAAATTTCCTTAGGTATGGCTGAAATAGTTCATTCATAGTTGCCTGGAATGTGGCAGGGGCATTAGTTAACCCAAAAGGCATTACTTTGAATTCATAATGTCCTTCATGAGTTTGGAAAGCAGTCTTTGCGATATCCTCTAATCTGACCCTGATTTGATAGTACCCTGACCTTAAATCGAGTTTTGAAAAATATTTTGCGTCATGAAGTTCATCCAGCATGTCATCGATGAAAGGGATTGGAAACTTGTTCTTAATTGTTATTTTGTTTAATCCTCTATAATCTATACATAATCTAAACGATCCATCCTTCTTCCGTACTAGTACAACTGGAGCTGCATAAGGACTTCTACTCTTGGTGATGACACCACAATTCAGTAGATCTTGAACCAACCTTTCTATTTCTGTTTTGTGGTGGTGGGGATACCTATATGGTTTAACCTTGACAAGATTTGACCCTGGCTTAATCTCGATTATGTGTTCTATACTCCTTTCTGGTGGTAGCTGCATGGGTAAGTCTTGAAATATGTGTTCATGTTTCTGGAGTAATTTTTGGATTTCCTTTTTGAACTCATTTGGTTCCTCCTCTTTTCCTTCCAATTGATGACATTGTATTACGTATGCTGATGCCCCTTTTCGAATGAGTTTTTCCATTTGCTGAGATGAAACTACTTGTGTGTTTGGTGGATGAAAACCATATAGCTTAAAATTTTGCCCTTGCCACTTAAACTTGATGAAATGCTTTTGATGATTGGCAGAATATGTTCCCAATGTTTGTAACCATTGGACTCCCAAAACGATGTCTACTCCTCCCAACGGTAAGGTGTAGAGTTCTGATTCCAGTTCGAAGTTTTGTATTTGAAGTCTCACCTTGTGGAACTTTCCAACTTTTTCGATCTTCTTGCCATCTGCAACCATCACCTTCATGTCTGGAACTGGATGTACGAACAACTTGAGTTTTCGTGCCACTCTTATATCAAGAAAGTTGTGAGTGCTTCCAGTGTCTACTAGCACTGTAACATTCTCATTTTTTATATGCCCTTTTAACTTGAGAGTCTGTGGTTGACTAATGCCTGTTATGGCTGCTAGGGAGATTTTGGGGTTCTCGTCGTTCCCGGCTGCCATATTTGCGGTTTCCTCCTCTTCATCTTCTGGCTCTTCTTCTTCTTCTTCTTCTAATTCACTATTCTCCTCTGCTTCACAAGTATATAATTTCTTTGAGTTGTCCTCGGGGCGACACCTATGTTTAGGGTTCCATTTGTCTCCACATCGTCGACATTTTCCTTCCCTCATACGTTGATTCTCGAGGCTCTTCCTATCGTCCCTTCTAGGTGGAGGGATGTATTTGTTTGTATCATCCTCTGGATTCGACTGGATGTTTCTTTGTGAGTATGACTTCCCTTTATTTGATTGAAAACTATCAAATTTGGCCTCGGCTGCTTTTGCTTTTCGTCTTGCTGCCTCGACATTTGTTATGTCATGCATTTTTAACTCTTTTTGTATGTATGGTTTTAGTCCTCCTAAGTAGGTTTCCAACCGTTGTTTGTCGGATAGCCCAAATACTCTGGTAGCGAGGGATTCCCATTGATGCGTGAATTCTTCGACGCTTCCTTTTTGTTGTAATCTGGTAAGTTTTGAGAAGAATTCATCTTCTGTGATTCCTTGAAACCTTTTTAAGAAATCATTCTTGAATAAGTTCCAAGTGTATGCGAAGTTGTCTCCCTTCCACCACATATACCAGTTGTAGGCATATCCTTCAAGGTGCATTGAAGCATACTTGACCTTTTCCTCGTCCATTGTAATGTTATATATGTCAAAATACTCTTCTGCTTTATTCAACCAAGCGACGCATTGGTCTTCTCCTCCATTATATTTCGTCATTTCTATTTTTGCTCTCGGCGGGTACATTACGAATGGTTGGTATTGAGTACCTTTCATCCTGTTGCGTTCTGGTGACTCAGAATTGGGAGATGGGGTAACCGACATATCCGAGCCATGTTGTTTATGATTTTTGTCCTCATCCTTCATTTTTTGTAATATCTCCTCGATACCTTTCTGGCTCTCAGTCACTTTTTGATCTAACATTTTTTGTTCCTTGCTTATAATGTCAAACTTGTCGTCTATTTTCTGCTCCATTACCTGAATGACTTCCTCCTTAATTTCTTTCTTAAGTGCTTCCTGGCTCTTGGTGATCATTTCCTTGAAGGTTCGAAAATCCTTCTCTATTTTCTCCATTTGGGCTTTTAATTCTGTCGTCATGCTTCTAAGGTGTGGTGGTGAATAGTTGGACGCAATTTTGGCTTGGGAGTGGAAAAAATGAAAATGATGTGGAAAAGTGGAATTACTATAAAAATTTTGGTGTGGTTAAAAAAATATATATATATAATAAATATTATATTAATATATATAATTTTTTTTATAAAAATTAATATTATATAATATTAATTTTTTTTTTTGAAATTAGGGTTAGGTTTGAGGGAGTTTACGTGGAGGCTGAGCCGGGGATGGACGAGAGGTGGACGGGGGAAGCCCAAGCGGATGCTGAAGAGATGGAGTGCAGCGTTGAGGAGAGTGTGGAGGTAGCGTGGAGGGTAAGGCGCACAGAGCAGAGGGTGGATGGGAACGATGCGTAGTGGGTGAGGAGGCTGGTGTAGAGAGGGAGGTGGGCACGAATTGGGGACGCACAAAGGCGGAGAGGGGAAAGGACGCAGACGAGAGGGAGGGGAGGCGCAGAGACTGGAGGGCGAGGGATGGCGGAAGCCGAGTGGAAAGTGAGGACGGTGGAGGTGCGTGCAGGGGCTGTGGGGAGGGAAGGAAGAAAATCGGAGGAAGGGAGGGTGTGGACGAGGGCGATCGGATATGTGAGGGGATGCACGGGAATTGGAGCAGGAATTCGTGAGGGCTACACAACGAAGGAGGAATGGGATGGCTGGAAAAGGTGGCGAGCTGCGAGAGGTGGCATATGGAGAATGAAGCGCAGGAAAGGAGATGGCGACGTGGGGAAGAGCAACGAAGGTGGGAGAATATGACGATTGGGAATCTGCAGGAGTGGAGAGCGATAGATGGTGGAGGATGATCGTACGAAGCTCTGATACCAAATGCGGCAGAAAACTAGGACGCGAGATCCATTTTTAATAAGATATATATAATTCAATTGATAAGATGCTTAACGCTTTACAAGAGCTCGCCTTTTATAAGGTTGGAGCATTTCTTAAGAAGGGTTATGTCCCTTCACTTAAACTAATTAATAATTTAATGATTAATTTGATACAATATTTAATATACATAGCATATCACCTATGTGAAAAGTGCACTCAGAACGGTGTTGATCAGCTTGTTGTTTCATTCGAATTGTTGCCATGTGAATATTGTCCTACAAAATGAGAAGAATCTAATCACGGTTTCGAAGAACCGAGTCAATTTCCTGAATTGGGGAACTACTGAGGGTGTATGGAAGAAGAACTGGTGGTGCCTATCCATAGAGTGCTTCATATGGTTTCATTTTAGATGTGGTGTTGTACCACTAGAGCACTTCAAGGAAATCCATATAAATAGCTGTCCAAATCTGTGTAGGGATGGGAAAGGGCTTGAGCAGTCCCAGAAGGAGTGTCGTTTCACCCTTGTTGACCTGGAAAGTATCACAGTCAACCACCATCTGTTGAATTGTCATTTTCAGTCCTTTCCAAAAGAAGTTACACTTTTCCCGGTCATACATTTTGAGGAACCTAGAGTTCCCTGCCGATGGAGAAGCATGGAGTTCATAGAAGACATAGCCTTGTTGAACAAATTGTAACCAATTTTAAACAAGCATAGCAATAGCTGATAGAGAAACTGGGTCATCAATTGTGCGAGAAGGAGCATCTGCCACCAGATTGTCCTTACCCTTCTTGTAAGTGATCACATAGGCATAACCCATGAGTTGGCTAACCCATTTTAGGTGTGCTGGGGAGGATACCTATTGTTCCAAGAAATTTTTCAGACTTTGGTGATCAATCTTGATGCAGAAATAATTCCCTAATAGGTATGGCTACCACTTCTGCACTGCATGCAAAATAGCCATCATTTCCTTCTTAGATGTAGATGTAGCTAAATTCTTACCAGAAAGGTCTCTTAAAGGAGGAAAGCCCACTAGTTCAAGAAAGACACCTGTCAAAACTCGAAAATTTCTGAAAAATTTAAAATTTTTAAGATAGCAATAATTGTTATTAAATGCATTCCTTAATCTGTTGATTTAGTTAAGGGATCACAACTATGTCTGAATAACTTGTCATTGTACTTAAATTTTTAATGTGAGTCTTATTTATCGTTACTGATGGTTTTTCTGTTTTCAACCACAAGGGGGAATTGTCATCGCAGACTGGGCTTACTTAGCTTCCGAGCTAATGCATCCAAATGTCTTTCATTTACAGGTATACAGGTAAAGTACGGGTCGCTGCAATTAATTTTTAAAGCATTGTAATTCCTTTAATTGTACCAAAATGTCCAGTAAAAGTCTAAATATGCGAGACAGGTTGTCGAGTGTAAAAAGGTAGAAGTTTCATTCCTGTAATATTCATATATTCTTACTATTAGAGAGTTGACCATTTTTGCATGAGAATATGATAGATATTGTTCTTTATCAGACTGTCTTAATTACCACCATGGAGTATTGTTCTTTGATATTATTATTGTGTTGCAATAATATCTCTTATCTAGCATCATGTAATGTCACGGGAATATGGAAATCAAACCATTTTGCTTATCTGTTGTTACTGTGTGATTTATGATTGCACTTACAAGGATCTAGAAATTTGCAATGTATAAATAACTTATTACTTGCACTGTATAATATTCTGTCAGTTCATATCTTCTTATGATATTCCTTTAGGGTTTGCTTTGATTGCACCACTATCTCTATTTCTAGAAATAATAATAAACAAGGCTGTCAGCTATTTCAAATGACAAGGGTATAGTAGAATTGTAAGTCATAGTACTTGTCTTCATTTTAATATTTTGTAGGTTTATAGATTTTAATGTACCCCTTGCCGATTCTCATGAGGCTAGAGTTAAGACATAAATATTGATAGGATGTTCTATACTATTTACAAACTTATCTTACATATAACTTTTATAATGAAATCGTTTTCTCCATGACTAGAATACCTCATGACTGAGTTTTTGAACAATAATCAATTTGCATGAATTAATAATTCATTGTTTAATCTATACAATGCTAGGTTTAAAGGTATTATCCTATTGTATGATTAAAAGGATAACATGTATCTATGTTATTTTAATCTTTAAGAATAGCCAAGCAACAACTATATTACTCATACTATAATTTGATTTTATCAACGATGATGAGTATCTCATTAACCTTGAAGTTATTGACGAGTATGATTTTAATGGCTGTAGGGTATATACATTATGGTTTGCCTACTCGTGTTCGAAGGCATAGTTTGAAATGAGGGCAATGGTGCAAATTTACACTATGTTACCATTACCATAAAAGAATATTCAAACCATGATTAAAGTGCATCGACTCTATGATTTTTAATTGATGAACAAACGATTGTAGCACCACAAGGGACTATAGAACGTAACCCACTGCATGGGAAACATTAAAATGTGACGTGGAAGTTTCTATGCCAAGTGTTGAAGATATTTAAGTGTTGGTTCAACCCTAAACCCAACATTTTTCCTTTGCCTTCGGGCCTGGTCCTTCTGTAGAAACCCTCCTGTCCGAATCTGAACCCTATTGAGATGTTATGGAACACAGCTCTTCTGCAACTTTGAATCCTTCGTTCTTATTCACCTCGTTACAAGAGAGTCAAAGTGTTTTTTGTTAATGGCGACTGTGGTTGAGTAAAATCCCAGGGTTTTATCTTTTTCATGTCGAAGTTTATCCCTGTCTTTGCGTTACCATTACTCTTGGCTAGGTCCTACTGAAGTTTTCAATGTAATGGCTGTCTTATTTCTGCCAGCTCGTGGCATTTGTTGACGAGGATTGGGGTTCTTACACTTCCCTTGCTTACAATTAACATGCTGAAAACAGTGTTAAAGCTGCTTCCCGAAAGTGGTAAGTTACAGGACTTCACCCTTATCTTTATAGTTTAAAGATTTGGTTTTTATATAATGGCGTTTATTAACTAACACCAAAATGTTGATACAGGTCCTGTCTGCTCGCGATTGTGTACAGGGCGCTTCTCTCAATCGGTGGGCTTCTCCGAGTAAGCCTGGTCAATAGCCATGGCATTCCTCCTTGCTGGTTGTAGGTCTTAGGGTCTGTATTGCATGAAGTAAATATAGGAATTTACGGCAGCAGTTGATATGTGTTTTTAATGAAAGGTTATGGGCATAGATCTCGGGTTTGTGTATAATTGTTACGGCCATGGTTCAATTTGTAATTCTAGTTTTGTTTTTGTGTTGATAACTCCTGTGGAGGGATTTCTGTAAAGACTTTGGAGCCGGCCTGTAGATGGCATTATGGCCTCGTAGTTTTTAATACAGAGCTAAAACAATTTTCACTCAGGGTTTGTTAATACATTTTTGATATTAAACTTATGAAATCTTGTTTTTGCTCCTTGAAATTGTTTTATTATAAACCTAGATAGGTTCTACATTTTCAATGTAATTAGCAACGAAAGGGAACTACGACTTTGGTGAAAATGTTTTAGATACAGACTCTGTAGTTGTGATTTTTCTCCTGTTGAAAGTTCTTGAGAAACATGTAAAGGATAATATGATGATAAGAAGCTCGACAATGAGCTGGGAAACCATTCTGTCTGCCTCGTTTTGTGGTGGATTAAATATCTAGGTTTTTCTGGAATGATAGGGTTTTATTTGGAACACGCCCAGGGTTTTGGATAGATAACTTACTATAAAATTCTGCCTGTACACAGGCTTCTATAAGACGGGTTTTGTTTTTGTTCTAACTATGTGTAGTGATGGTAATTCTTTTCGTCCTCCAAAACACTGTTACGGGGATTAAGGCTTGGTTATGGGTAAAATCTTATACTAATTAGTGAGCAATGGTTTTGTCTTACGTTTCTTTTAATGTGTAATGTAAGCTTTTAAAATACGACTTGTTACAGTCATTCTACATAAATGAGTGTGGCGTGCGTTGTGACTTTCTGTGTTTACATACTATTTTGAATAGAATTAAATTGCGGCCGTAGGTGGAAACCTAGTCTTAAACCCTAGCGTTTATATTATTAGTAAAAACTGAAAATGATAGGGTTTAAATAGTTCAAAAGTTACAGTTTGGATTCTGTCCCTTTGCTTAGTCTATCGTGTGTGGTTTAAGGTTTTGATATTAGTAATACTATAGGGTTTGTGAATCCTAGAAAAAATGGTAGTCAAGCTCCACAGTCATGATTTAGATTAGTTGCTTCCTCTGTGGTTACGAATACAACTCTGCTGCTTTTTTAAGATTTAAAAGGAAGAAGAAAAGATAATACAAAAATAATTGAGCTAAAGATAAGAAGAGACGGTTCTGTGGTTCGATTTATGACTCTGTTGATACAAATAAACTCAATGTTTCTGTGGTTCGATTTATGACTCTGTTGATACAAATAAACTCGATGTCGAGCTATTCTTGGTTCTGTCATCTAACCTGTGTTTAAACCATGTAATTTTGTTAACTATAGTCAAATGCTTGTGTCGATCCTCTGTTAGGTTTTCTGTACCATGGTTTGGTTTGATAGTTAATCATTGTAGAAGTTGTTTCTAGCATTAGTTGTAACTAATCTGAAAGGCATTGATAACTGGTATAAATACTGTGATTTAAAGGGCTATGTTTATTACAGTTCCTATGGTTGTTTAATGAGTTGTAATACCAGAGAAACAAAATAACTTGTACCCTTAAACCCTACGTATCTATTTTTGTGTTATTATAAATAAACTAAGTTTAACAAATACAACAATTACTATTACTTACAGTATTACTACTATTTATTATGCATTGTAAATATTTTATCCGTAAGATAATAATATAAAGGAAATCTTAACACAGTAACTATTATTAAATCTACTACTGATATTCAGGGATTGCGAATTTCTTACTGAATTAATTAATACTCAGACATAATGAAGATAAACATAACATGCATTCATTTATACTTAATAAACAAACAGGAGTAAGTAGCAGAACCTGTTTCAAAACTGTTGTTAACACCCAAAAAGTGTCCACTACCTCATTACCACATTATATGGCTCATTTGTCCATTTTCCTACCATTTTTCCCTTAAAATCCCAAAAAATCCCATTAAAAAGCCTCCAAAAGGCCACAAAACCATCAAAATAGCCTAAAAAAGGCTAAAAAACCCCCTTTTCCTCCAAAAATAGCAAAAATCCCCTAAAAAGGAATAAAAAATATAAAATAATGAGGAAAAGGAGGAAAAAACCCTATTTATACTGCCCCTACTAGCCCCATGGCTGGTACGACTTCCACTCCATTTGTCATAGGGACCATTGGTGGCACATCCACCACTACACCAGTTACTACACCTGTTTTTGGTATGCCCTCCATGGGGCAACCATCTACCGTTCCCCTCACGGTACCTATTCCCACAACGGGAATACCTATCCCCACTACATCAGTGGCTCACACTACCCATGGTGGTGCTGGACCATCCTCCACTACCTCAGTTCCCCCACTTGGGGGCACCACCCTAAATCTTGTCCCTCCACTTGGGGGCACTGGCCCCAACTTGGTCCACAGCACTACTGTGTCACAGCCTTCTTCCAGTTTGCCGTTCATGGCTAGCCTCAACCTACCTGACCTGGCCAGATTGACCAACGATCCTATTCGACACGACCCTATGTGGCCTCATATGCCTACCAAACTACCCTCTGACATCCCTAAATTCGAGGGTAAGGCCGGTGAGGACCCACAGAACCACATCATGTCTTTCCACCTATGGTGTTCCTCTAACTCCATTGTGGACGACTCTGTTCGCCTCCGTCTCTTACAGCGCACCTTCACTGGCTCTGCAGCCAAGTGGTATATTGAGCAGCCTCATGGGACCCACGCCACCTTTTCTTCCCTGGCCTCGACCTTCCTGCAGTTCTTCCAGTTGCCAGTCCGCTATGACGCGGGCGTTGAGATCCTTCTATCTTGTAGACAAAACACGGCTACCCATATCACGGACCACATCCATGAGTGGCGTAGACGCCGTAGCTTATGCAAGATTAAACTAGATGACCGTATCTTCCTCGATTGGTTCCTCAAGTCCCTGCTTCCTGTCATCGCTAAGGATGTAGCTTCAGAAAGACCCCAGTCTGAAGAAGAGGCCATCCTTAAGGCACAGCAGTTCGACCTCATTTACGCCCAGTCGGGTTACCTTTATACCATTATACCTGACACCCCTCGCGGCGAGCCCTCCCATCATGATGCGCCGGGGGAATCCCACGCTGCAGATGGTATCATTGGCCGTGTTTCTTCGCATCCCCAACCATTTTCTATAGCACGTCCTACCCCTGGCCCCGACCTGTTGAGGGCTACCTCCCAGTCTGGAGCAACCAACTCATATGCTCCCATGACACATCACCATTCCCATGGACCTTCATGTCCATCTCAGTGCTTCGGGTATGCGACTCCTGCTTATGCTCCTCCAGCCGCCCCTCAGCCTTACTACCATCAGCAGGCTGCCCCCGCTCCTGCGCCTCCACAAGCCCAATCCGCTTATTATCCGCCCCAGGAAGCCCCTGCGGCACATCCACAACCTGCTCCGCAGTCCTATCAGCAACCCCCTCCAGTTGCTGCACCTGCTCAGCCTCAACCTACATATCATCCTCCGCAGCCTGCTCCTGCACCTGCGCAACCTCAAAATCCACCTGCTGCCCAAGGGAAAGTTTACGCCCAACATAACCCGCAGCAAAACCAGAATAACCAACGTAATCAGGGCCAACAGAACCGCGGCAAGGGCCGTAATCGGGGAAACAACCAACCTGCAGACCAAGATGGTCAACCGGCTAATCCCCCTGACAATAACAATGCGGCCCCCGCTAATCAAAACCCTGATCGCCCGCCCAAGCAGGCCAAAAACCCCAATCTGCGAACAAACCACCCTTGTTCTATTTGCGGAGTCTATGGACATTACACCCATGCTTTCCCACACTTGGAGCGAGCTCGGCAGCTTTGGGTTGACGAGGCCCATCGCCAAGGGCATGCGGCTCCCCAAGCACCGCCCAACCCCCCCCAACCTCAGCAACCCCCTTTGGTGCTGCAAAACCCCTTACCGACCCAAGGCGTGGTGAACACTCAGCCGTTGGCCCCTCAAGCTAACGTGCAACCCCAACAACAACAGATCACCTACGCTGCTCCTGATCAACCCATGTTCGACTCAGGTACCCACCACTTACTGATGATGTCATCTGCTGACGTCAACCTACAGACCCGTCGAAACCAATATGGCTCCACCTCTGAAGCCACTCCCACGGATAAACCTACTAACGCTCATCCCACCGATCAGGCGTTACGTATACCTCCGCCTCCCATAGACGGCGCCGCGAAAGCACCTCGTTTTCCACTTCGCCGAATCAACAATAACCCTAACGCGCGCGCTGCGTCAAACTACAACATCGTAGACGACCTATCCCAATCTCCCGCAGCCATGTCTGCGTTGGAAGTCTTGAAAAACTTCCCTTCCCAGCGCAAGACTTTACTTTCCACCATCGGGGGGATTGACCCAACTGATTCGCATTTGATGGCATTTGATTTAGACCAGTCTGAACCACGCCTACCTTCCAGCTTAGCCTTCCAAGTTACAGTCTCCGTTAGGAATCTTGTTATCCATCGGTGCATCATCGATGAGGGTGCTTCCACATGCGTTATGTCTACATTTGTATGGCAGAAGCTAGGATCCCCTCCTCTCCAGCAGTCCACCACTGCGTTACGTGCCTACGACGGTCGTTCGGCCCAGCCCCAAGGCCTTCTACCCAACGTTCCAGTCCAGTTAGGTGGTAAAACAGTTCTTATTGACATAGAGGTAATCAATGCCCAATTGGATTACAACCTTCTACTTGGCCGCAGCTACATGTATGCCATGCGGGCAGTTGCCTCTTCTGTCTTTCGCACCATGATGTTCCCCCACGAAGGACGCGTGGTTAAGATTGACCAGCTCACCTACTATGATCCCAGTGCTCCGGCGGCACCGAAAAACGTTCTCCCCATGGTTGAACAACCTGTTTCTAGTGCCACCACCTCGTTTGTTTCCTCTACGGGGCCTGGAGTCTACTCAGACGCGCCGATGATCTCCACCTTTCAATCCATTCCTCCGCCATCATCTACGCCCGAAATGTCTGACTTATGTACCTTGTCCCATGACATCCTACCACCTAACAATCAACCATCCTTGTTGCCTAAACCACCATTGGTACCTAGTCACATTGGTGTTACACCGATCCATACGATCCCCTTCCTAGTTCCTCCAGCAGGAGTAGTAAGCGCCCCGGTCATGGCTACCCTTAGCCTCCCTGGGTTAACCTTGGGATTACCTGTATGGTACCTTTCGCCTCCCGTTCGCCCGCCGACACCTGATGTCGTCCTCCAGCCGGTGCAACCCATGGCTACTACCACTCAGCCACCTCCCGGTGTCTCTACCCCTTCGTCCTCCACGACACCTCCTCCTCCTCCTCAACCCACTGGGGGAAGAGGTCCACAACCTTACACTGCTGTACCACCTCCCAAGACAGTCAAGAACCCTCCAGTGTTTCGTGCTCCTCCCAAATGCTCGCTGTGTGACGAGTTGGGCCATGCGACCCACCAATGCCCACAGTTACCCGCATTGCAGAAGCACATGCAAATGCTCGATGATGACCCCAACATCCCAACAGTCGAACTAAACCCTACTCCTAAGCCTAAAGATAAGTCCCTACGTACCAACCACTCCTGCGCCATATGCGGTATTTACGGGCACTATTCACATCATTGTCCCGATCTCCCGGATTACAGAGCAGCTCTTTATGAGATGAACAATCTGGACCTTGAGACGGCACCACCTACCATTGAGGAGATCTACCCCCCGGTCTCTCCCCCTTCTGAAGAGGTTAATATCATCTACATGATCTCTTCAACCAACACTCCCACTACCCCCTCGTCAACCGATTTGACGACGCAGACTTTCCGTACTGATGAGGAGATTCTTGAGGCCCTAACTGCCCCGGATTATCCTTGGGATGATATGCACCACCGTTCCTATTTCATCCCAGAAGCGTCTTCCTCTATCACCGCTACCCAATACACGGTCGAATCCAAAGACTTCCTCCCCACCAAGGTTGACTGGTTCAAGGACCCTATTCCTGCTCCTGATGCCTTCGAGGAGGGCAACATGGCCAACATCTCACCTGTCATCCAAGTTGATATTGCTGCTCCCGGTCGTGCTCCTGAACTCATTACTCTAGGAGCATTCTGCAGTAAACAAGAGATTGAGGACTACACACACCTTTTCAAAGAATTCCGTGATGTCTTTGCCTGGTCCTATACCGAAATGCCTGGGCTTGATCCTGCCATTATCGAACACCACATTGACACATGGCCTGATGTAACCCCTGTTCGTCAGAAACAGCGCCCCATCCATCCCTCAAAGCTCCCAGCTGTCAAAGCCGAGATTGAGAAGCTGCGCAAGGCAGGGTTCATTTATCCTATTGCCTATACCACATGGGTTTCAAACCCTGTTCCAGTTAACAAAAAGCAAGGCACCATCCGCGTATGCACTGACTTCCGTGACTTAAACTATGCTTGTCCCAAGGACAACTTCCCCACGCCGTTCATCGATCAACTCATAGATGCGTGTGCGGGACATGAGGTCCTCTCCTTCATGGATGGTTTTTCCGGATATAATCAGATTCAGATCCGTAAGGAAGACCAGTACAAAACTGCCTTTACTACCCCTTGGGGCACCTTTGCCTATCGCGTCATGCCTTTCGGCCTCAAAAATGCTGGTGCCACTTTCCAGCGGGCCATGACCTATTGCTTCCACGACTTGGTCCATATCCTGCTAGTCTACCTTGATGACCTTACAGCTCGTTCCCGGAAACGATCAGACCACCTTAACGACCTTCGGCAAATTTTTCTGCGTTGTCGCAAATACCAAATTCGTTTGAACCCACACAAGTGTGTTTTTTGCGTACCGGCAGGCCGATTGTTGGGTTTCATTGTTTCCCAGAAAGGAATTACTGTTGACCCTCTAAAAGTCCAAGCTATTTTAGACCTCCCCCCTCCTCGCACGCTCCGGCAGCTCCAAAGTCTGCAAGGGCGATCTAACTTCCTTCGACGCTTCGTTCCTGATTATGCCACTACGGTACACGGTTTCTTGCGCCTACTCCGCACCCACGTACCCTTCGTCTGGGATGCGCAAGCAGAAGCTGCATTCGAGGCCCTCAAGAAGGCCCTCACACAAGCCCCTCTGATTTCCCCTCCGGATTTCACTCGAGACTTCATCCTTTACGTGTCGGCCTCCGAGCATGCCGTATCTGGAGTCTTAGTTCAAGAAGACGATTCTCACCAGGAGCACGTCATTTATTACGTTAGCCAGACCTTGTCTGGTCCACCATTACGTTACCCATATGAAGAGAAACTTGCCCTCGCAGTAGTCTTTTCCGTTCAAAAATTGCGACACTACATCTTAATGAGTCATACCACCGTCGTTGCCAACTCTAACCCCATGGTATATCTTCTGAACCGGCGGCTACTCCAAGGTCGTGTTGCCAAATGGGTCATTATCCTCCAGGAATATGACCTTACCTTCAAAACACCTAAGAGCACTAAAGCCCTCGCGCTTGCCCAGCTCATTACTGATCTCCCTTCCCTTCTCCCGGCCAAACCCATCTCCGATGAGTTACCCGACAATCACCTGTTCACTATATCGTCCGATGACCCATGGTACGGTGATATCTTGTTATACCTACGCACGCAGAAGTTCAGACCCAAAGTTACACGAAATGGACGCCGTCGCATCCGCCACCAGGCCTCTCGATATCTCCTCTTAGGCGATGTACTCTATCGGCGCGGGGTTGACACAATTCTTCGTCGTTGTCTTACCCATGAGGAAGCTGAACACGTCCTTAATGACTGTCATAGCGGTGCCTGCGGAGGCCATTTCTCAGGGATGGCCACCGCCCAAAAGGTCATCCGCGCCGGATACTTCTGGCCCACACTTTTCACTGACTGCATCACTGCGGTCAAACACTGCCATAATTGCCAACTTTTTGCCCCCAAGGCCCGGACACCTCCTGCTCCGTTGCACCCAGTCGTCACCGTTGGTCCCTTTTGTAAGTGGGCCATAGACTTCATGGAATGTAGACCCCAGTCTGCCAACGGCCACAAATATATTGTGGTCGCTGTTGATTACTTTACCAAATGGGAGGAGGCCATGCCTACCTTCAATTGTACCGCTGACACTGCTTCCCGCTTCTTCTTCAACCATGTCATCGCTCTATTCGGGGTTCCTAAGCAGTTAGTCTCTGACCATGGTTCACACTTCGAAGATGCCGTCTGGCATGAGTTATCCACCCTCCTTAAGTATGAGCACCAATTCTCCTCTGCTTACTACCCCCAAGGGAACGGCCAAGTAGAGGCCATTAATAAAATCCTTAAAACCATCCTCCAACGAACAGTTGACAAGCATAAGTCCAATTGGCACCACATGTTGTTCCCTGCTTTGTGGGCTTATCGCACCTCCACTAAGACCGCCACTGGTTTTACACCATTTCACTTAGTTCACGGTATAGAGTCTGTTCTCCCCATCGAGTGTCAGATCCCTGCCTTACAGATCGCCGTTGAGCTTCTCCCTGACACCACCCCCCTCGAGCAACGTCTGCTGCACCTCGAACAAGCCGATGAAGACCGCCGGGCCACTCTCCAGAACATCGAAGCTGCCAAAAACCGCTCCAAAGCCGGTTATGATAAACATGTTCACCCTCGAACTTTCCACGAAGGGGACCTCGTCCTCGCCTATGACCAAGCCCATGACAAAACCGGTAAAGGGAAGTTTGAATCTATGTGGCAAGGCCCTTACGTCGTGCAGACCTGCCTCGGCAAGGGGGCATTCATCTTAGCTGACTCCGAAGGCCGTCCTTTGCGCAACCCTCGTAATGGGTTGTATCTTAAGCGTTTTTACCCATGAAAAAGAAACCCGCGGCCTCATTGGTCTGCGTTGTACAGTACTTTCCTTTTTGTTTTTACTCTGTCATTTGTTACCCATTTTTTCAGACGCCACTAGTCGCCTCGGTTTGCGTGCCACATCGGCCGTTCTCCGTTTTTCACATGTTTTATATCGTCGGATTCATTTTTCCGAGCTGGTGATGATGCTAGAGATCATTTCTCGCTCTCACCTCCAGATTTTCCGGGCATTTTTCAAAATGCCCCCGTCACCTCGGTTTGCGTGCCACATCGGCCGTTACCCGTTTTTGACATCCTTTATATCGCCGGATTCATTTTTCCGAGCTCGTGATGATGCTTGAGATCATTTCTCGCTCTCACTTGGTACAATTTCAACATTGTGTCCTGACACCTTGCTGCCTCGGTTTGCGTGCCACATCGGCCGCCATCGGATTGTTCCACCTTTTTACATGAGCCATTCACTCCTGTCATACTGCAACCGTTTCGTTATTTTGCCACCATTTCATCTACCCCGCAAGGAGGTCCATCAGTGTTCCCACCTACCCTCGTTCTTGGTCATCATTACTAAACCTTGATTGAACACTTCCTCCTTGCCTGGCCATTCCTTTTGTTCGGTATAATTTTATCCCTTTTTCGGGCCGGACAAGTCCTTTACGAAAAAGGCACTTAGGGAGTTTCCGTTAAGCTCTTTTCTGACTCCTAAAAGAATGAAAAGATCGCCGAGCAATCTTGCTTCCTTTCATGCTCGTTAAAGTACCTGAAAGGGCGTCTATCTGGTATAAGTTTAACCCTTTTCCGGACCTGGTAGACTAATTACGAAAAAGGAATACTCTAGTCACACTGGCTAGAAGAGTTCTTCATTGCATCCTTTTATGCTTCTTTGGGCCTTGGAGACTAAATCTACGAAAAAGCAACCCCCTGGAGTCTTCTTACTTGCTTTCAGACTCTCTAAAATTGAAAGCAACCACGAGCATGCACTGTCCTGGGCTCGTAAAATCCACACGACAGTACCATTCCACTACCTCAGAGTCTTCTTATCGCTTTCAGACTCCTTAAAATTGAAAGCAACCACGAGCATGAACTGTCCTGGGCTCGTAAAATCCACACGACAGTATCATTTTATCCACCCACTTCTTCTAGTTCCTTAACCCATGAAGAAGTATCCTCCCGTGCCTCATGGCACTATGATCGATCATCTCGGCAGCACCCCCAATCAGGTCGCCTTTGTTCAGAGTATTCTGCAGTCTCCTGCCATTGTACCACAGCTTGAGTCTCCCTCAGCCCAGTAACCTTCCCAGATCCAATACAGCTATGATCCATCTCCCCTTAGCCAGTTTCATATGCTGCCAGATCATTTCCATTATCATACTCTGAACAAAGGAAGTTTGAGTCCGCCCGCTCTACTTGCCCAGTTGTCCCCCCACAGTTTATCAGTCCTGCCATCAGCACTATCACATTTCGGTCTTATACCTCGCGCTCCTGTCAAGGAAACATCATTGCCTTGATAGTTGCAGGTCTCCCTCTGTCGACGACAGCTCCTCTATTCCAGAGGATAGGCCCAGAGGTCCCTACGCCTTGGACTTATCACCATCTGTGGTAAGTGCCTACGGATCATTCTGAGAGGAGACATCATTGCCTCTCCGAGTGGTTGTTCCTCACATGCTCGACTTCAGCACCTTGATCGCATCGTTGAGGATCGCGTAGGATTATATTCCATCAGTTTTTAGTCGAAGACCCCGGATTTCCCCCGACTCTAGCACATTGGTGAGTCACTTCGGAACGCCCAGTTGTATGTTCCCGTGGATGTCCGGGCTGCGTTGGCGTTTGTATTCGGAAGCCATCCAGTTTCATGCTTCCTTGAGTACCCAGTTTCAGTTCCCGATCAGTTCCAGTTCAGTATACCATGGAGAGTATGACCCCAGTCACTATGATCCAGCAGCTCATTAGTTCCTTTGGTACCACACTCAGTAGCACTGTTGATTGTTCCGGTGCACCAGTTCTGCAGTTCACACATGATCCGCTCAGCAGTATGTCCCAGATTTTGTGTCCCCTCTGGACCCTTATGATGTACACAGTGGCTATGTATCTTTCAGGTCCCCTTTTTCGGGCCTCACAGTTCTGTTCATGTCTCTTGATACGAGCATGGGTATGCCCGCCTCGTCCATATATTGAGATTATTCCTCAGTCAGTATTTGAGGTCATGTATATTTCAGGTCCCCATTTTTTGGACCCCATTGTTATTGTTATGTTATATCCTGATACGAGCATGGGAATGCCCGCCTCGTCCATATGATCAGATGATTCCTCATCCATTATTGAGGTTATGTACTTTTAGCTCTTGCAGTTGTTCGGGATCGTTGTTCCGGGCTTCAGTTTGTTTCTTCTCTTCTCTCCACATCCCAGAAAAACCATTCATGACTTATGATGTCCATCGGCCATACGATTAGCTCCTGACCTCGCACATCAGGGGGCAATCTGTTAACACCCAAAAAGTGTCCACTACCTCATTACCACATTATATGGCTCATTTGTCCATTTTCCTACCATTTTTCCCTTAAAATCCCAAAAAATCCCATTAAAAAGCCTCCAAAAGGCCACAAAACCATCAAAATAGCCTAAAAAAGGCTAAAAAACCCCCTTTTCCTCCAAAAATAGCAAAAATCCCCTAAAAAGGAATAAAAAATATAAAATAATGAGGAAAAGGAGGAAAAAACCCTATACAGCTGCCCAAAACCATGTGTTTCCTAAAACCATGGGTCAGCACTCCACCACCAAAAAACTATAAATAGGTGATGGAGATCCCTTATTCATATCCACAGTCACAAGCACCCTTACTCTGCCAAAATCTCTCTCGAAACCCTAGTTCACCTTTGAACTATTTTCACCTTGAGAGCCACCTTTGGCCCATCCCCAACATTGGAGAAGGAGAAAGGAGCATTCAGAAGCTTGGAGCATCCTCTTGGACACTGCAAAGGGCTTCACCAACCTTGACACTCAAGGTAACATCAATACAAAGTCATTCTTTCATTTTGGTGTTTATGCTTCATGCTTGTCTTAGAAATAATTTAATTTTTGTTTTTGCATAATTAGTTTAATATACTGAACTGCTACTAAGGAGTCCATTCTCCTTAGTAGGTGCTCATTGGCACAAGCTAGGGGTAAAACCCTAGCTACAACTATGGACAACAACAGCAATGGGAGGCTGTTCCTCCCTACCAACTCCCGGAGAGTGCCCAGACAACACTTCTCAGGACCCCCAAGCTTGCTCTAGTCTCCCTGGCTGGAACTAGGTGCAGCAAAACAATTCACTCAGCCAAACAGCTAAACTGGAACCAAGTTACTGCAACATCCCTCTCAAATCACTTCCTTACTATATTTCCCACTTCCTCAATGGGGACTCCTGAATAGCATTCACCTGAATGTATTCTCCCTCCAGAACTATTTGAACCCCCAACTCAGTTCATTGAGTACTATTTAAAAGATTGCCTAGGTCTTTGTTGGGTTAACTGTCATTAATGAGCCACCTTCTCAGATTCCACTTTCTTGGGGAATCATGATCCCAAAGTATAGGGAAGTTGTCACCTGCAACTTAGGAAGTGTTTGAGGATGTTGCCACTTGTCTTTTGCCTTTCCACCTAGTTCCATCCACCAGTTAGACCAGTAACCTCTTTTAACAGCTCTCCCATGCTGTTGTCTCCATAATTTATTTATTAATAATAAAATATTTAGAATTACATTCCATTTCTAGTGACTTTACTGAGTCATCAATTTCTACTAAGCATTAAATTTAACATAATGTCTTAGAAATATGATAAAATAATTACATTATTTTCACAAAATTGGGGTATGTGACATACACACCCCCTTAAAATGTAACATCGTCCTCGATGTTACTTATTCTTCATCCTCAGTCACCTGCTGGAATAGATTTGGGTATGCTTCCCACATCTTACTTTCCAGCTCCCAGGTAGCTTCTTCAGGACTAAGGTGCTTCCATTGCACCTTCAGCTGTCCAATGGTGCAGTTCTGCAGAGTAATTTCCCTCCTCCCGAGGATACAATCCGGTTCCACCAGAACTTCCCCTTCTGGTTCTACCTGTACAATGTTCCAGTCAATAACATGAGTAGCATCATTAACATACTTTTTCATAACAGAAATATGAAAAACATTGTGTACTTTTAAATTAGGTGGTAAGGCTAGCTGATAAGCAACTTGACCGATTCTAGATAAAATTTCAAACGGACCACAGTAACGTGGCGTTAATTTTGTACAACTTCCCAGTCTTAGGGAGCTCTTATTTGGCCTTACCTTGATGAACACATGTTCACCTACCTGGAACTCTTTAGGAGTTCTTTTCAAATCTGTTTGACTCTTTTGCCGATCCTGGGCAATCTTCAAATTTTCCTGCACTTGTTTCACAATCTGTTCCATCTCTTTTAATAAATCAGGACCTAACACTAATCTATCTACTGGATTACTCCAAGAGATAGGAGTGTTACATTTACGTCCATACAGAACTTCAAAAGGACTGAACTTAGCTGACGATTGATAGCTGTTATTGTATGCAAATTCTGCTAAATGTAAATAATCCTCCCACTTACCTGGTTGATCTTTAACATACATTCTTAGCAGATCTTCCAATACCTGATTAACTCTTTCAGTTTGTCTGTCCGTCTGAGGATGGAAGGAAGTGCTGAAATTCAGTGTGGTGTTTAATCCTTTAAACAAGGATTTCTAGAAATTCCCTGTGAATTTAGGATCCCTGTCTGAAATAATAACCTTTGGAACACCATGTAACCGAAAGATCTGTTTCAGAAAAATATCAGCTATGTTTGCAGCCTTGTAAGTGGTTTTAACATGAATAAAGTGTGCTGATTTACTTAATTTATCTACTACCACCATAATTGAATCATTATGTTGCTGATTTTTGGGTAATCCCGTAATGAAATCTAAGCTGATTATTTCCCACTTCCAGCTGGGAATAGGTAAAGGTTGCAGCAACCCAGCTAGATGTTGGTGTTCTGTTTTCACTTGTTGGCAGTCCAAACATCTAGCTATATACTCAGCTGTTTCAGATTTCATATTAGGCCAAAAATATTCTTTTCTCAACATGGTGACAGTCTTCTGGTAGCCTGGATGCCCTAAGTAAGGGGTTTTATGAACTTCGTCCAGAATTAACAGTTTAACTTTAGGTACATTTGGAACATATAGCCTATCCTTAAACAATAAAAATCCCTCTTTGTTTAGGCTATAACCCTTTATTAAACTTTCTGTAGGTTCATCTTTAGCTGTAACTTGTAACTTTTGATAAATTTCATCTGATTTTATCCCTTCAGCCAACTGTGCATTCAAATCAGAGGTATAACTGCTGCTAGCTGATACAAAATTCAGCCTTGCATTTCTACTCAAAGCATCAGCCACCTTATTTTCTTTTCCTTTTATGTGTTGAATTTCGAAATCATATTCACTTAAGAAGGCCAACCACCTGGCTTGTCTTGCATTTAAATTAGGATGATCTAAAAGGTATTTCAGACCCTTATTATCAGTCATTAAAGTAAATTTTCTGCCTATTAAGTGGTTTCGTCACATCTTTAAAGCATGGATAACAGCAGCCAATTCCAAATCATAAGTGGCATAATTCTTTTCGTGAATCTTCAGCTTCCTGGACTCATAGGCAATGACATGCCCGTCCTGAGTCAACACTCTGCCTAAACCATCATTACAAGCGTCGGTGTAGACTACAAAATCCTTATTTGGATCTGCTATTCTTAAAATAGGCGCGGTTGTTAATAAAGTCTTCAATTTCTTAAAGCTTTCTTCACACTTCATGTTCCAATCGAACTTCTTGCCTTTCTTTTGCAAGGAAGTGATTGGGTTGGCTATTTTTGAAAAGCCTTCAATGAATCTCCGGTAGTAACCTGTTATTCCCATGAAGGACCTAACATCTATTACGTCTTTTGGTACTGGCCAATCCTCAATTGCCCGGATCTTTTCAGGATCAACTGAAATCCCTTCCTTGGTGACTACATGTCCTAAGTACTGGATTTCATCTTTGAAGAAGTCACACTTACTGAACTTCACAAAGAGATGCTGCTCTCGTAGTTCTTGTAAGACTATCCGTAAATGTTCTTTATGCTCCTCTTCATTCTTAGAATAAACTAAAATGTCATCGATGAATACGACAACAAATTTATCTAAGTACTAGTGCATTATGTTATTCATTAGGCACATAAAGATGGCTGGGGCATTAGTAAGCCCGAATGGCATTACGACAAATTCGTAATGTCCATATCTCGTTCTGAAAGCTGTCTTAAATATATCCTCTTCTTTAATCCTCACTTGATGATAACCCGATCTCAGGTCTATCTTAGAGAATACCATAGCTCCACGTAGCTGATCAAACAGATCATCTATGCGAGGTAACGGATATCTATTTTTAATCGTCATCTTGTTCAGTTGACGGTAATCTATGCAAAGTCGCATAGTTCCGTCCTTCTTTTTAATAAAAATTACTGGTGCTCCCCAAGGGGACACACTGGGTCGAATGTAATTCTTATCTATTAACTCCTTTAACTGAGTTTTTAATTCATTAAGCTCCAAAATATTCATACGATATGGAGCTTTTGAACTGGGTACAGCACCTGGTACAAGTTCAATTGTAAAGTCCAGTTCTCTTTTGGGAGGTAATCCTGGGATTTCCTCCGGGAAAACATCAATAAATTCATTTACTACAAGGATATCCTCTACTGTTATATTGCTGCCTTCAGACTTATCTGTCTCATTTGTAATAGTTACAGCATAGGCTTTGCACCCTTTTTTGACTGCCCTTTTAAGTTGTAAAGCAGAAATCTGCCTGACTACTGTTTTCCGAGGAATACCCCTAACAGTTACAGGCTGTCTATTATTGTTTACACACCTAAAAGTTTTGTCAAAACAGTTTAAAACTACCTTATGTTGTTCTAACCAGTCCATACCAATAAGCATGTCATACGAGCCAAGTGGCAGAATATTTAATTGAACAATAGTTTGAAAATCATTCATATCTAAAGTACATTCTTTAACATAACAATTTACCTTCCTTTTTGCCCCAGTGGCTAGTTGTACTGACCAAGAGTTATCAAATCTTTCAACAGTCAGATTACATTTTTCTACTAGCTGGGGTGAAATATAACTAAGACTAGCACCTGGATCTATTAAAATAGTTACAGGGATTTTGTTCTTCATACCTCCTACTTCCACCATGGAAGTTTGATAGTCAGCTTGGCGGTTCTCCAACGTTGCATTGATTCGGGGCATAGTCCCTGCAAAGTCCCCAACAGTCATTTCATCTTGTATAGTATGAATATTGCTAATTGTTTTCTTTTGATTTGGGCAAATTGAAGCATAATGTGGGCCATTACACTCCCAGCACTTAACAGGCTCCTTCCTTTCAAAATTCTTAGTGTAATTTCCGTGATTGTTAGGAACCTCTTTGCTGCCCTTGAAGTTATTGGAATTATTAGCAAATCCATTTTTGCTTCCCTGGAAGTTTTTACCATTAAACAGGGTTCTGTTCTTGTTATTTTTGAAACTTTTCTGGGTTACAAACTCCTTTTTCCTGTACTCAGACTGATTGCTGTTCTTTTTAGCTTTCCAGATGGCTATCCCTTCTTTCTTTTTATTATGTTCATAACAGAAATTAGCCTTTCACATAGCATCTTCCAGCGTTTTGGGGTTATCATATTCAATTATGTCCTTGATATGATATGGCAGGAAACTAAGAAACCGTTGTATTTTTGGTTTTTCTTCGACGAAATACGGCACATACCTTAACAGACTCAAGAATTTACTGTTTAAGTCCTTCATAGTCATAGATCCTAGCTTCAGTTCATAAAATTCCTTGGCCCTTTCTTCATAGCATTGTTCAGACAAAAATTTCATTTTGAAGTACCTTTTAAAAGTACTCCAATTGACTTCTTTTTCTTTGATCCCCTTGACCCTTTTCAGGTCTTGCCACCATATATCCGCCTTTCCAGAAAGGTTGTAGATGGCCATTCGTGCCTTCAGCTGATCTGAATAGTTGTAAATCTGGAAATATTTTCTCATCCCGGATAACCAGGATTCTGCCTCTTCTCCTGTCTCAGATTCTCCATTGAAAGTTGGGGGTTTTATTTTCTTAAACTCCCCGGAAATCTCTTCATAAGGTCTGTACTTTTTCCTTCTGTTATGCAGCTCAGCTTCATTGCTGTCACTAGTAGTGCAATAACTGTGTTGTTCCCTTCTTTCTTCAGATGATGAACTGCTGTCAAATTTAGCTGTTTTCATCCTTTTTGACCCTCTTTGATGACTAGCTTCTTCAGATTCAGCTCTTTTGCTTCTTCCTTCTATCTGAAATTTTTCTATCAATAATTGATTTAGCTGCTATTGAGTTTTCAGAATTCTTTCGTTATCCTTCTCGACTGTTTCTATTTCCGTCTTTAAACCTTTTATGGTCTGCATCAGTTCCGAGGAGTGAGCAATTACCTCCTCTGTCACAGGTTCTCTCGACATCTGTCTTGTCGCAGTGTTTGGAGATTCCTCCTCAGCATATTCTCCTAGATTTTCCATACCTACCTATTAGATTCAGAAAAGGAAAATTTTCTGCTTTGTTTTTATAAAACAGAAAATACAAGTTAGTACATGATATTTATATATATAAATTTTTCTTTTCATTGGCACTGTTCTGCGGAAACTAGTGGAGCCATATTAAGGCCTAGTATATGAAACATGCTCTGATACCACATGTCAAAACCCGAAAATTTCCGAAAAATTAAAATTTTTTAAGATAGCAATAATTGTTATTAAATGCATTCCTTAATCTGTTGATTAAGGGATCACAACTATGTCTGAATAACTTGTCATTGTACTTAAATTTTTAATGTGAGTCTTATTTATCATTACTGATGGTTTTTCTGTTTTCAACCACAAGGGGGAATTGTCATCGCAGACTGGGATTACTTAGCTTCCGAGCTAATGCATCCAAATGTCTTTCATTTACAGGTATACAGGTAAAGTACGGGTCGCTGCAATTAATTTTTAAAGCATTGTAATTCCTTTAATTGTACCAAAATGTCCAGTAAAAGTCTAAATATGCGAGACAGGTTGTCGAGTGTAAAAAGGTAGAAGTTTCATTCCTGTAATATTCATATATTCTTACTATTAGAGAGTTGACCATTTTTGCATGAGAATATGATAGATATTGTTCTTTATCAGACTGTCTTAATTACCACCATGGAGTATTGTTCTTTGATATTATTATTGTGTTGCAATAATATCTCTTATCTAGCATCATGTAATGTCACGGGAATATGGAAATCAAACCATTTTGCTTATCTGTTGTTACTGTGTGATTTATGATTACACTTACAAGGATCTAGAAATTTGCAATGTATAAATAACTTATTACTTGCACTGTATAATATTCTGTCAGTTCATATCTTCTTATGATATTCCTTTAGGGTTTGCTTTGATTGCACCACTATCTCTATTTCTAGAAATAATAATAAACAAGGATGTCAGCTATTTCAAATGACAAGGGTATAGTAGAATTGTAAGTCATAGTACTTGTCTTCATTTTAATATTTTGTAGGTTTATAGATTTTAATGTACCCCTTGCCGATTCTCATGAGGCTAGGGTTAAGACATAAATATTGATAGGATGTTCTATACTATTTACAAACTTATCTTACATATAACTTTTATAATGAAATCGTTTTCTCCATGACTAGAATACCTCATGACTGCGTTTTTGAACAATAATCAATTTGCATGAATTAATAATTCATTGTTTAATCTATACAATGCTAGGTTTAAAGGTATTATCCTATTGTATGATTAAAAGGATAACATGTATCTATGTTATTTTAATCTTTAAGAATAGCCAAGCAACAACTATATTACTCATACTATAATTTGATTTTATCAACGATGATGAGTATCTCATTAACCTTGAAGTTATTGACGAGTATGATTTTAATGGCTGTAGGGTATATACATTATGGTTTGCCTACTCATGTTCGAAGGAATAGTTTGAAATGAGGGCAATGGTGCAAATTTACACTATGTTACCATTACCATAAAAGAATATTCAAACCATGATTAAAGTGCATCGACTCTATGATTTTTAATTGATGAAAAAAGGATTGTAGCACCACAAGGGACTATAGAACGTAACCCACTGCATGGGAAACATTAAAATGTGACGTGAAAGTTTCTACGCCAAGTGTTGAAGATATTTAAGTGTTGGTTCAACCCTAAACCCGGCATTTTTCCTTTGCCTTTGGGCCTGGTCCTTCTGTAGAAACCCTCCTGTCCGAATCTGAACCCTACTGAGATGTTATGGAACACAACTCTTCTGCAACTTTGAATCCTTCATGCTTATTCACCTCGTTACAAGAGAGTCAAAGTGTTTTTTGTTAATGGCGACTGTGGTTGAGTAAAATCCCAGGGTTTTATCCTTTTCATGTCGAAGTTTATCCCTGTCTTTGCGTTGCCATTACTCTTGGCTAGGTCCTACTGAAGTTTTCAATGTAATGGCTGTCTTATTTCTGCCAGCTCATGGCATTTGTTGACGAGGATTGGGGTTCTTACACTTCCCTTGCTTACAATTAACATGCTGAAAACAGTGTTAAAGATGCTTCCCGAAAGTGGTAAGTTACAGGACTTCACCCTTATCTTTATAGTTTAAAGATTTGGTTTTTATACAATGGCGTTTATTAACTAACACCAAAATGTTGATACAGGTCCTGTTTGCTCGCGATGGTGTACAGGGTGCTTCTCTCAATCGGTGGGATTCTCCAGGTAAGCCTAGTCAATAGCCATGGCATTCCTCCTTGCTGGTTGTAGGTCTTAGGGTCTGTATTGCATGAAGTAAATATAGGAATTTACGACAGCAGTTGATATGTGTTTTTAATGAAAGGTTATGGGCTTAGATCCCGGGTTTGTGTATAATTGTTATGGCCATGGTTCAATTTGTAATTCTAGTTTTGTTTTTGTGTTGATAACTCCTGTGGAGGGATTTCTGTAAAGACTTTGGAGCTGGCCTGTAGATGGCATTATGGGCTCGTAGTTTTTAATACAGAGCTCAAACAATTTTCACTCAGGGTTTGTTAATACGTTTTTGATATTAAACTTATGAAATCTTGTTTTTGCTCCTTGAAATTGTTTTATTATAAACCTAGATAGGTTCTACGTTTTCAATGTAATTAGCAGCGAAAGGGAACTACAACTGTGGTGAAAATGTTTTAGATACAGACTCTGTAGTTGTGATTTTTCTCCTGTTGAAAGTTCTTGAGAAACATGTAAAGGATAATATGATGATAAGAAGCTCGATAATGAGCTGGGAAACCATTCTGTCTGTCTCGTTTTGTGGTGGATTAAATATCTAGGTTTTTCTAGAATGATAGGGTTTTATTTGGAACACGCCCAGGGTTTTGGATAGATAACTTACTATAAAATTCTGCCTGTACACAGGCTTGTATAAGACGGGTTTTGTTTTTGTTCTAACTGTGTGTAGTGATGGTAATTCTTTTCGTCCTCCAAAACACTGTTACGGGGATTAAGGCTTGGTTATGGGTAAAATCTTATACTAATTAGTGAGCAATGGTTTTGTTTTACGTTTCTTTTAATGTGTAATGTAAGATTTTTAAATACGAATTGTTACAGTCGTTCTACATAAATGAGTGTGGCGTGCGTTGTGACTTTCTGTGTTTACATACTATTTTGAATAGAATTAAATTGCGGCCGTAGGTGGAAACCTAGTCTTAAACCCTAGCATTTATATTATTAGTAAAAACTGAAAATGATAGGGTTTAAATAGTTCAAAAGTTACAGTTTGGATTCTATCCCTTTGCTTAGTCTATCGTGTGTGGTTTAAGGTTCTAATATTAGTAATACTATAGGGTTTGTGAATCCTAGAAAAAATGGTAGTCGAGCTCCACAGTCATGATTTAGATTAGTTGCTTCCTCTGTGGTTACGAATACAACTCTGCTGCTTTTTTAAGATTTAAAAGGAAGAAGAAAAGATAATACAAAAATAATTGAGCTCGATAAATGAGCTAAAGATAAGAAGAGACGGTTCTGTGGTTCGATTTATGACTCTGTTGATACAAATAAACTCGATGTCGAGCTATTCTTGGTTCTGTCATCTAACCTGTGTTTAAACCATGTAATTTTGTTAACTATAGTCAAATGCTTGTGTCGATCCTCTGTTAGGTTTTCTGTACCATGGTTTGGTTTGATAGTTAATCATTGTAGAAGTTGTTTCTCCCATTAGTTGTAACTAATCTGAAAGGCATTGATAACTGGTATAAATACTGTGATTTAAAGGGCTATGTTTATTACAGTTCCTATGGTTGTTTAATGAGTTGTAGTACCAGAGAAACAAAATAACTTGTACCCTTAAACCCTACGTATCTATTTTTGTGTTATTATAAATAAACTAAGTTTAACAAATACAACAATTACTATTACTTACAGTATTACTACTGTTTATTATGCATTGTAAATATTTTATCTGTAAGATAATAATATAAAGGAAATCTTAACACAGTAACTATTATTAAATCTACTACTGATATTCAGGGATTGCGAATTTCTTACTGAATTAATTAATACTCAGACATAATGAAGATAAACATAACATGCATTCATTTATACTTAATAAACAAACAGGAGTAAGTAGCAGAACCTGTTTCAAAACTATGGACAACAACAGCAATGGGAGGTTGTTCCTCCCTACCAACTCCCGGAGAGTGCCCAGACAGCACTTCTCAGGACCCCCGAGCTTGCTCTAGTCTCCCTGGCTGGAACTAGGTGCAGCAAAACAATTCACTCAGCCAAACAGCTAAACTGGAACCAAGTTGCTGCAGCATCCCTCTCAAATCACTTCCTTACTGTATTTCCCACTTCCTCAATGGGGACTCCTGAATAGCATTCACCTGAATGTATTCTCCCTCTAGAACTATCTGAACCCCCAGGTCAGTTCATTGAGTACTATTTAAAAGATTGCCTAGGTCTTTGTTGGGTTAACTGTCATTAATGAGCCACCTGCTCAGATTCCACTTTCTTGGGGAATCATGACCCCAAAATATAGGGAAGTTGCCACCTGCAACTTAGGAAGTGTTTGAGGATGCTGCCACTTGTCTTTTGCCTTTCCACCTAGTTCCATCCACCAGTTAGACCAGTAACCTCTTTTAACATCTCTCCCATGCTGTTGTCTCCATAATTTATTTATTAATAATAAAATATTCAGAATTACATTCCATTTCTAGTGACTCTGCTGAGTCATCAATTTCTACTAAGCATTAAATTTAACATAATGTCTTAGAAATATGATAAAATAATTACATTATTTTCACAAAATTGGGGTATGTGACAGCACCTGCATATCTATCCAAGGAAGTAGTGGAGACCGTTGATGGGTGCATTTGAATGGAATGGAGTTGAGTGATGACACCATGTGAATTCTTCTTAAGGATCTTTTCCAAGCGATGTGAACTAATGATGCAGAGAGACCCTGGTTGTAAGCCCATAAATGTGTGTTGTTTCCCATTGACTGAAAACTGCATCCAAAGTTCAGCAAAATCCCATAGGATGGGGCCAAGTGTGCGCAACCATTGAACACCCAAAATCACATCACATCCACATAAGGACAAGGAAAACATGTCAGAGCGCAGGTTATAATATTCCATAGAGATAGGAACATTGTGACACTTCCCCTTTCAAGTTAAGGTGCCCCCATTGGCAATCATGACTTCAAAGTTGGAGCAAGAATGGACAAAACAATCATCATGTTTGTCGATCCGAGGGTCAATGAAGTTATGAGTGCTACCAAAATTAAGGAGTATTGTAAGAGGTATCTTCTTGAAGTAGCCCCTGACCCGCATTATTTGTGGGGTGGTGACTCCGGCTAAAGCATGGAGAGATATCTCTTGGTGGTTGTCTAGAGACGGAGGTTCAACAGACCGTTGTTGAATGTCGACCTGATCATCTAGTGTATCCAAAGCTTCTGCACCAAGTTCAGAGGCAAGTGAAGAATCCACATCTTAGAGATAGAGCTGTTGTTCAACACATCTACGTCCCTGAGTGAATTTCTCATCACAATTATAACAAATCCCTTTTTCTCTACGTACCCACATCTCTGCTTCACACAAATGCTTGATAGGAGTTGTGCGAGGAGATTTCGTGATGGGAGGTCATTGGGAAACCATATTTCTGAATGGAACAAAAGTGGATTTGGAGCATTGTTGGGTTGCAATCTTGTCCTCCACCAACTTAGCCAACCCTAGGAATTCCATCATTATGTTGGGACAGAAAATTTTAACCTATGAGCGGATTTCATCCTTAAGATCACTGATAAAACAACTCCTGTAGAATTCATCAGACAATCCTTTTGTGTGATTAGCTAGTTTCTCAAATTTTGTCTGATACTCTCTCACAGTGTCAATTTGGTGAAGTTTAGTGAGTGCTCCTATGAAGTCATCAAAAGCACTAGGACCAAATCGTTGCAAAATGAGGTGGCAAAAATCTGTCCATTTTGGCTCGTAATGAGCCTTGATGTACCAAAGGTATCATTGAAGGGATTCCTGTTCCAAATGAAAGGATGCAAGTGGAACTTTTTGGACATCAAAAGTATTATGCAGACTGAAATATTGTTCTTCCCGGTATATCCATCCAGTCAGATGATTACCATTGAAGCAAGGAAAATCAAGCTTCGGCCCATGAAATTGCTAGAAGAAGAGAAACTAGTGTTCATGGTTGAATGTTGAAGATGGAGGCTGACAAATTTTTCATCCAAATCTTGGATTTTGGTTTTGAGGGTTGCAAGTTCGTCCGCCATGATTTGTGCTCTTGTGTGGGTGACAACCATAACCATGAGTTTTTTTTTATGTGAATGGGTAGAAAAACACAAACAAAAGATTATTTAGTAAAGGGAAATTTGGATTTGGGAAAAACATTAATGGGTAATTAGGGTTTGACTAGGTTTTGGACACTTTCAAATGGAAATGGAAGCAAAAAATGGGGATTTCAAAAGCGGGGTGAAAGAATGGGAAAATTTGTCAAAGTGGGACAAAGAAGCAAAAATAGGGAATGGACACGGTGGGAAAATTTGAAGGCGATTGGGTGAAAATTGAAGAAGTTATGGCAAACCCTAAAAATAGACAAATGTGGGAATTCTGGCTTTGGGAAGTGGAATTTGGGATAGGGTCCTTAGGAATGAAATATGTAGAATGGGATTGCAGGGGTTTCAGTGAAGTTTCAAGGGAAATAGAGTTTAAAAAAAGGAGATATGGCGAAAAAATAGAATTTTAGAAACAACTGGATTTGAAACGACTTTTAGAATGGATTTGAAATGGCTCAGAATAGATCTAAAACGGCTGGATCTAAAATGAATTTTAGAATGGATCTGCAACAACGCGGAAGTGATCGAAAATAGATGGATTGAGAATGGTGCGGAAGTGATCGACAACAGATGGATTTGCAGTGGTGTGGAAGTGATCAGGAACAGTTCAGCTGAAAAATAGATATGGACCCCAGGTATTCTCGACTTCCTAATGGTTCAGGGGTTTCACTGGGCCACCAATGCTGTATGACGACTTGCATATTGGGGAAGTACCCCTGAATCCATGGATTAGGTAAAACTGATAACCACTTTTCCACAAACGACAGCTCTTGGTTTACCTCACGGGTGGGAACTAGTCAATCAGCTAGGAGTTGTTTCCCTTTTCGCTGGTAGGTCCTCTCAATGGGCCAGCTACTTCGGGGTTCCTGTGGTACTCCTCACAATGATTTTTAGGGCTTATTCCCAATTACTTCCCACATTTAATAGGATAGATATTATTCCTAGATCCGAACCTGCAACAGATGCGAAAAAATAATTGGTAGAAATTCCACAAAACGAGCCTAAGAAAGTGCTCTGATACCAGATGTGAGGAACCTACAACAATTAATTGATAAATTTCACGATATATTAGATCACAGAATATTTTTATTGATCACAATCCACTTTGAGGGGGAAACCTCCTTTGAGCAAGCTCAATACAAATAACTTCACAGTGCCTTCATTGGCCTCAACACACACTTTTATACTAAGTCTATGCCCAATACTATGGGTCAATACCATGGAATGTATAATAATACGGGACGGCTTACAAAGCATATGCATCCAATACTATGGGTCAATACCATGGGCTAATACAAACTATGGATCAACAAATACTATGGGATGACTTCCAAAGCATATGCGTCCAACAACAATATACTAACAAATTAAAGAGAAGGGTTGACACACGTTACTAACACTGCTTGTATGGTTTTCTTAGCCCACTTGGGCCTTGTAAGAGGGTCATGATATGCATGCCTATCATCATATTCATCCTAAACATCAAAATCAGAAATATCATAAAATGAAGCATCACTTACATCCTCTTCAGGTATGGGGTTTGAGCAATTCTCCTTCTTCTTGGTCATTTGCATGCATGGACTCTTCTTTGAACTGAACACTCCTCTCAATGAAAGTCTTCTAAGATGAGGGGTCAAATATATTGTATCCATTTTCATATTATGCATATCCAACCATGATAGACTCCTTGATTTGGGGTTTCAAGGATTTTCTTTTCTTTGGAGGTATTCTATCCCATGCTCTTGAGCCCCACACCCTGAGGTGAGACACATCAAGCTTATGTCCCATCCAAACCTCGAATGGAGTCTTTCCTTCCAAGTATTTGTGTGGTACTATGTTCTAAATATATGCAGCATAGTTAATAGCTCCATCCCATATTTTAGGAGACAAGGACTTAGCCTCCATCATACATGTAGCCATCCCCTTCAATGCTCTATTCTTGCACTCTGCTACACCATTCTACTAAGGTGTGTAAGGCATAGAATGTTTCACTTGAATGCCATATTCTTCACATAGGTGCTGCAGGTCCTTATTGACATATTCCCTTCCACTATCAGTCCTCAAGACCTTTATCTTCCTCCCACTGAATTTCTCCACACAATCTTTGAAAACTTTGAATGAGTGGAACACTTGATATTTAATCTTGAGAAAGAATACCCAACAAAATCTTGAAAACTCATCAATGATTATTAGGACATACTTCAAGTTTCCATAGGAAGGTGTAGGAAGAGGTCCTATCACATATAAATGGACCAAACCAAGAGGATGAGAAGCTCTTGTTTCCTTCCCATTCTCATACTTGCGCTCTGCATGCTTCCCAACAATGCACCCCATGGAGGTACATTTGGAAAATTTGATGCTTAGAAGTCCTTCAACCATGTTTTCTTTGATCAAGGCTTGAAGATATTTGTAGTTGAGGTGTCCAAACCTCTCATGCCAAAGTCTATTGAACTCATTATCATGTGACATAAGAGCATTATCATGTGACATCATCATGTCAATGGTATTCTTCATGCATGCACTTTCAGGGTGCCAACCCTTTTGACAATAAGTGAATTTATTCTTCTCCTTCTTCTTTCCTTTCTCCTTGACAGGGTTCGAACCCCCTTCAAAATATATGGGATTCTCCTTGTCTTTCTTCTTCTCTTGCTGCTTCGAACCTTTGGGATTTTGCTTCCCCTTTGCATGCTTCGATTCACCAGTTGCAAAAACTTGGTCCTTTTCCTTGATGGTACCCACTAGAACCAATTTATCTTGTTCTTGTGTAAGCATCTCCATGAAATCTTCCAAATATGGCATCTTCCAGTTTCAAACAATGAGCTTGGTGGAATGGAATGTTGAAACAAACACAGAGTACTCATGACCCAACTTTGAAAGTATGGACAACAACAGTTGTTCATCCTTCTTCTCAATGCCACATTTCTTGAGCTATAGGACCAAGGATTTGAACTTGGTGAAGAAGTCTTGGATGGTGTTGAAACTTCTTGGGATCAGAGAGATCAACTCATTCTCAAGTTGGTGGCCCCTCATCTCATCAGTATTCCCAAACAATGAATCAAGCTTGAGCCACACTTCATTTGGAGTAGTGATACTGTTAATATGAAACAAGAGGTCTCTTGAAATGCTGACACAAAGCATGCCAAAAGATTCATTCATTATGTTGAAGAAATTAAAATTCTCTACTCTAGAATTTGGCTCAGTTTCAGTCCCCATAGAAACTATGAAGAGACCCTTGGATATCAGCTGGATTATCATTTCAGTCTTCCACTCAAATTAGTTGAATGGAGTGAGCAAGATGACATGATACTGCTCCATTATGTAGCTTGTGGACTAGGTGACAAAGAACACTGGAAACCTACAATGAAAACACTCAATCACTTAGGAGGGGATCCTAACTATCTAATTCAAACCATGCATTGACAGAAGGAACATTCGGGAGTGCATCACACCCTAGGTAGACTCCAAAGGATTTCTCCAATGGCTTCAAGGAAATAGCCCTGGGGATTTCTGTGGTTACTCCACTGCTTTTGGTGCACTTATGAAACTGACTGGTTCGACTAGAAGCTCCAATAGCTATGATACCATGTGAAATTCAAATCACAGTAGGATCAACTATCTAAATATATCCTCACAATTAAGAATTTGACTAAGTATACAAGAAAAACAGTGTAAAAGAGGCACAATGAACACTCAAATGATCAAATAGTAGTTTATTATATTAATGTCCAACCCATAAATGGGTTGTGAACACCCTTGTATTACATTTGGGAAAAATCATGAGCCTTTGGAGGCATCTAAATGAGCTACAAATGGCTAGCTTACATTCGACCTTAATCCCCCTTAGGTTGACCAATAGTCTCCCAAATCACCTCAAACAATAACAAATTCCTATTATAATCGTTGGGATTGCATGGGAGGTCATTGATGATGATGGAACATGAGTGGGTGAGGATTTGTTGGAGTGTAGGTGGCCAAGGAAAGGCCAAAACTTCCAAGGAGGGGGGAAAACAGACACATTCAATGCATGGGTGTAACATCCCGTAAAATACCAAAATTTAATTTTTTTTTAAATAACAATAATTATCGAAGTTGTTAGTGCGGAACATATAAAATAGTTAATTCTCTTGACTAGGATAATTAATAATGATGACACGTCAAATTTATCAAAATAAAATATGATGTTAGTTGTAATTGCTATTGCGGATTAAATGGATGCTAAACTCTTTAACGAAAGACATTTTATGATTGTAACACAAGAATGCAATATTAAGATCTTTCTAAGTTCTAAAAGTAATTATATGTTGTACATAGGTTTGTATCATTATGATGTTCTTGATGATGTGATGATAGTTCGTTTGTATGATGACGAAGGGGTCCTACGAGGTACCCTGGGGTTTACTTAGCTATGTTTAGCTAAGGCATTTGAATCCTGTTTCCATGTGCAGAATGCAGGTAAGAAATTCTACAACAAACATGAGTTAAGAGTACATGTGTCTTTCAATTCATCGTCAATGTAATATGAAAATACTAAGTACTGCCTTGCAAAACAGTTACTAGAGGTATGGATATTTTGGTTTCATTTCTAGTTTACGTGCTGGCTTACAAACTCTTCCGTATTATAAAATCACATCGTCAATTTGTTTTTATATTGCTATATTGATTATCTAGGAGAAGTCACCCTAATATGACTATTTTCATTACGTCATGTGTTGATACCAATACCCATATGTAACTCTATTTGAAATCTTGTAGAAATAATGTTTAAACTATTGAACTATCATTACATTTTGCATCAACAGAACTTAGACTATTCTAAAGTCTCACAATTATCATTTGATTAACAATATATGAAATATATAATAGTTAAAGTACTAATGCTATAAATTAACATTATAATGTGCATGAAAACTTTACCTATAGTCTTACTCTTATCCATTGATTTCAGTACATAGCTAATATAGGAATTACATATTGTGAATATAGTGCTTATGCTATGAACTAGCATTATATAATGCATTAACATAACTTAGACTATATCTAAAGTCTTCATTTATCAAATGGATAACAATATATATAAAACTTTACCCTATTGCTATACAAAACTATAGAAATGAAATAAAAATATTCTATAGTGACTATGCATTCACATAATACATTGGCATATAATACCATTGTTACGATGCCTAAAACAAATCTTTGAACTATATAAAATGTGCACTTATGGATCTAATATTGCAATGATTTCGATTGATGACAGGGTATTAAAGTTCGTACTTGGCACGCTTTCCAAACTAGCATTGACCGGCCTAGCATTAACGTCATTCGACTTGTTAAGTGAAGTGGAAGCTCGGATGTAGTCTTCATGTGATTATGTTTGCAATGAGCACCAAATAGTGCTGAGCTGTGCCATGCACTAGCTCTCGGTTTGCTGACTTGGAGACTTGGTAGATGAAGTAATCAATGCAGTATTGATTGAAATCATTGCTCGAATATCAACATGCCTGACTGGGAGCTGATCCACCATTGATCTTCATAAGATCTAGGGCTGAGAACGAAACCCTAACCTCGCGTTGGTAAGTAATGAAAATTGGTTTTCCTGTCTTCATTGTTGCGTTTAGTGGTAAGGTAGCAGAGCCGACCGTTTGCTGCAATGTAGGGCTTAGTGGTTTTCTGTGAGGAGGACTCCTTCCTCGGTTTTGAACCTTGGACCTATGAGAGATAGTTTAAATGTTATAGGCTTATGCTCTTGTGCACTATAGCCACGATACAACCATGGTAGTTGTTGTTGGGTGTGTGAGCTATCTCAAATTAAAAACAACACCTAAGATTAATTATCAACCATGATCAGTAAACTTAGAGTTGAAAGCAAAATATATGCCAAGGTAGAAAAAGGTTCTATAGTTTCAGGTTTGTCAGACCTAAAAATGTTTAGTAAGGAAAAAGATCGAAAGATCTTTCAAAATGAAAAACCGAGTTAAATGTTTAAGAATACCTTAAAATCACAGATCATAATAGTACTAGATCATACTACTCTACCTCTATGGTTAATTAATAAGAAATATGGAAACAAATACTGGAACACAAACTACTCTAGAAAAGTAAGAAACTACCAAATTCAACTTCCAAATAACAACTATGGACAGAATTAGAGCTACAGATATTAGATGTTTAATAGGGAGAACTTCTAAATGTACATAAATTTAGATTAAACCATCTAATTCCACTCTTCTTGATTACGTACATCAAATGTAATAGGAACTAGAGTAAATGTATCGTAATGACTTTCAAATGTAATGAGGAAGCTAAACGGAAGTAAATCTAACTTAAGTTCTACAAACAAATGTAAACTAAAAGTCAACAAACTACTACTAATTTTAAACATTATGAACTACTGTCTATCCATATGTGAACAACATGAAACTAATGCAAGGAGAAGCAATCGAAAGACTTAACAAAGATGTCAAACTGAACTATATTAGATTTGGAAGCAAGTAGAAAACTTGATAAAGATATTTTATTATTAATCCAAATCTTACAACATAAACATCTTCATTAAACAAGAACTAGTCTTAAGATTAACAAACTAAAACAACTCAATGAAATGGAATTGTCAACTACCACTTGAAAATAAACTACTTAGGAACAACATTCATACATTTTGAATAGTAACCAAGTAACAAAATAGATTAAAGAACTAGATTTTAGAAGAAAGATGAGAAGAGGATAAAGAAGAAGGAAGAAAGGAGGAAATTATGATAACAAGTGAATTAAAAACTCTAAATAACATAAAACAAGATTAAATCACATCTCAAACTATTAAGGAGGAATAAGAAGAATGGTGATTAAGAGGCAGAAGAAATTATATTCGGAAAAAAAGGCCTAAAATAATGCAGAAATCACACAGGTCCGAATGACGATGCGAACGCCAGTTTGAAAGACAGTCCGAATGACTATCCGAATGGAGGAAAATGGTTTAAAGTGAGGAAAAGAAGAGTTTTTGAATGATTTAATTACCAACTGGGTTTATGCAAATGATCGTACAGTGCACAGGAAGCAAGAGAGAGATGGTTGGAGGCTAAGAAGTTATCTATGCAAATCATTACCTAAGGAAAAGAATGATTCTATGAGAAGTAGGAAGAAGGTTGGGAATAGAAGAAGGGAGAAGGATGGAATAGAAGAAAGGAGAATTAACCTACAGCAAATAGGAAGAAAAACTAATAGAGAAGAGAAGAAGGAAAGGAATGCTAACTATGGAAGAAGTTAGAAGAAATATCTATCTATGATGATGGAAGAGGGACTGAAAAGCAAACTACAAATGATCAAACTACTGAACTATTGGTCGACCATTCTACTCAGAAGAAGGGAGATTGTATTGATAACATAATATCAATTATAGAAGGATGAAAATAATACACACAAGAAAATGAATTACTTACACATATAAGAAATAAACTACTAATTGCAAGAAAAGAAATGCAGAAAATGTAAATAAAACCTCTAGTTGATGAGGGGCCCTTCCCACAAAATCGGAAGGTGAACTAGCTCAACTTAAACAACTACCATTAAAACATCAACAAGCTGTTGCTTCCATTGACTTGAGGAAAATTACAGAGTCTGTCTTCAAACTATCTACAACTGCAAACGCTTGGACTGAGATTGGAAAACCATCGTAATTCAGAGAACTAAAGATAAAAGACTCAAAGACTTCACGAGACTAACTCATCTCAATCACAGAGGCGACTATTTATAAGTTACAATGGGTGAGAGGGTCGACAAAGTCGACCTCTCTAATAATAGAGGTGTTTAATGTCTGTAACTGCTGATTAAATGATACATAACAGTGCATCTACCCATCTCCTTGGCGTCAATCCTTTCCAATTCGAATAGCTAAGCATTCATTCCCTCAAAACATGAGCAGAAGCATATGCTGGAGTGTCGACGTGGGCACAGGGGTACGTTAGCATACTATGCGTGGACATGGGAGTTATGTTAGCCAACTGAGTGTGAATAGGCTAAATCCTTCCAAAACGATGGCGTGAGCGAGAGCTGAGTAGACTTGTGTGATTCTGGGTTGAATGCATAGATGAAACAGGGCTTGGAGCATTGATGTGGATGTAGAATGCATTGTCAAGATTGGCAAGCTCAAGGTTGAATCTTCTGGAACAATGGTTCATTAACCAACAGCGCCACATGGAAAACAAAACCCACGTGTCCTCCTCTTTATTCAACGGTCTGAGATGAGCTGAAAGTGTTTTAGGCTAAGCATGTAGCACATGGGATGAAGGATGGATAACTTGCAAATCATAGCCTGTCAATTAAAACCATAAATGTTAATTATGCCCCAAAACATCATTTAAATCATAAATAAACCATAATATACGAAATATAACAAGATTTGCATGGTAAATGAATTTGTGCATACCTGGACTGTTTGAAGGGATGAATGGCTAAGAAAACAACTTACTATAGCAAAAATGATAGAAATAACGCCACTTTGAGTAAATTAAGTGATAAAAAATGGTGACAATATTGGACACCAGTAGTTGTGTATGGTTCTTCTATCGGTTGTTGAATATAATTTGAACTAGGGTTCGATTCTCTAATTTATGGAATCATCTTCTGAGGTTTGAATTTGTAGTTTGCTGTGAATGCTATCATGCTTCGTCGTTTTGTTGGTGTAGTGTGTCAATGTTCAGAAGCTTCGTTTCTAAGGGTAAGTGTTTATGATAATGAATGTAATACTGTGATACTTACTCTTATATTTGTGTTTTCTTGTTTTTAACTCTTCAATCTATGATTTGGCAGGCACCCACTTCGTAGGAGGTTTCTATGCATAATATTTGGAATGGAGATGATGTATCTACGTCCTGGTAAGCCCCGGTGGTTTTTGAAACCTCGTAGGTGCTTTTGGCATGGTTTAGTTGATGAGTGCGATGTGCCGAGAGTTGGAAATACACGACCATGTTGGAGTAATGGCCGAGTGTTAAATTTTAATGTTTTATAAAGCTATTAAGAGGATAAACCCTCAATGTTTAAATTTCTATTTGACTCTGTGATGCATGGCTGCGTCGTTTGAAAAAGACTTCGAACTTGTGTTCGTACTGCTATTTGTTAAGGGTAAAACCATGTGTAGTTTGTGGAACCTTGAACTCGTTTTAGTGTTTCTGGTTGATAAGGGATAGACCTTGTGTAATGATGGAACCTTGAAAGGTCCGTAACATAAACTCTCTTAAAGTTTTATTTATAATTTTGAATGTAAAACAAGAGCTGAGGGTTCACTTGCATTTATAAAACAATGGCTCGTTTTGTAATGAAATGTTTTGTTTTAAAATAATGATTGAGAAATTATTTATATAACTATTAATGTTGTTTCGAACAATGATAGTTGTATTTGCCTGAGAGTTATGGTTTGCATAACTGTTGATACATGTTTCCTGTACTTCATTATCATTGTTGACATTTAAGTTTTGGAATCGTGATAAGATAATGTTTGGTCTGTTATATGTTTTCAAAATAGCTAGTGCACAGGATTCTATTTTTTATCATGAATGAAACCCTACCTGTAGCTTTCGTTGGAAACCTTGCTTGTACTGAGATTTGGAACCCGAGACTGGACCTTAACTTGTGCATGAAATGGTGTAGACACTGCGTCTATTTCTAGTTAGGTTTGTAAGCTATTGTTTAGACATTGATACTAAAATCGTACTTTCTGCTAAGTGTTGTTTAGTGTCTTTTTAGTAATCTCGACATGCATAAGAGTTGGTATGGTTATAGAAAATGTTTAGTTAGGGTTTGGAAATTCATATCTGCTATAAACTCAGAAATAAATGTCTAATGTTTTCCATGAATGGCTTGATGAGAAGTTTATGAACTGTGTACTGAATAAACATTTAGAATCTAGGGTCTGTGATAATATAGGTTTTGATGCTACTGTGTATGTATTTATATTTAATGATTGAAATCAAATGTGATAATTAGTGATGAAATAATATCTGTGTACTTTTAACAATTCTATACAGAGAATAGTTTTGCAGCTCCTATATTTCTTAGAATATAAATGCTTGAAAACATGGAATTTATAATATTGAAATGCATGTGATTTCTATCTGAAATAGATAGAGTTGAAAGGGAAAATATAAATCTGTGCAGAAATAAAATGTGTTTTTATTTAAGAATTAGATGAATGCTATACATCTGTTTATACTATACTGTACTATTTTCTGTGTTTTACTTATGATTTAAAAGACAGAATTTAATAAGAAAAACTATTGTGTTTAACCTTTCATTCAAATGGCATTATGCCTATCAATCATCTCTATTAATTTTTCTTTTCTGTACTAGAGTACTATACAGATAACATTATGGGAAAAATACATAAAAGAATTTAATCATTCATTTCAATTACTTAATCATCCTTGAAACATATCATCCTTAAGTCAGAAAATGAATTAGTTCTTTTTGTATAACTGTAAATAATAATTCTACCATGCAGAAAACATTTAACTGCAAACAAAAGTAAGAATAATAGAACTTGGTTGACTGTAGGAGAAACAAACAACCCAAGGAACCTGTTCCACCCAGCCTATTCCTGAAGACAGCCAAGTTACTTTCCTTAGGACCCCCGAGCCTATTCACTGAACCACTAGGAGGAATATTATGTAGAAGCCTTAGTACTTCAACTTGTAGTAGAATATAGATTATCCAGTCATAAAGACTCAGCAGTCAAAGAGACCCGTACCAGCACCTTTGGTTTTCCTTCTCAGTATAACTAGCAGACTCATAGTTGCACTCTCACATAGCCTCCCTATTCGAATCTCTCAGTGATCGCCTGATACACTTGAGGAATATTTCTGCAGAAAATATTGTAGGGGCTGCCTGCCCAATTCGAATTGCCTTATATAGGTTGCTTAAGCCTTTTAGTGGTTAACTGGTCATTAATTAGATAATTGCTCTCTTCCACCCACCTGGGGTATAATGCCACAATTTTAGGGGTAGTTGTCCCATAACCAACAGGTAGTGGTGGAGTGCAAATGTTGCCATCTATCCCATGCCTTCTAATAGCTTCCATTCCTCCTAGTGGGTCAGTGAACACTCATTTAATAGTTCCCTTGGGTGTTTGTCTCATATTTTAATTTATTAAATAATAATAATCAGTAATTACAATCATCCTTGACCAAATTTGGTCATAATTACAAAACTTTGTAATTATAATTTAACATAAAGTATTTTGCAAATAAAATAAGTATTCTCAAAATTTGGGTAGGTGACATACACCCCCCCTTAAGTCTCAACATCGTCCTCGATGTTATTTAATCACTCTCTGAGTGTTCCTGCAATAGAGTTGGGTATGCTTCCTGCATACTACTCTCCAACTCCCAGGTTTCCTCTTCTGGGCTAAGGTGGTTCCATTGCACCTTTACCTACCCAATGGTACGATTCTAGAGTAGAGTTTCCCTCATTTCGAGGATACAATCTGGTTCCACCTGAAAATCGTCGTCTTGTCCCACTTGTACATCATTCCAATTTACAACATGAGTAGCATCGTGTACATACTTCTTTAAAAATGATGTATGAAAAACATTATGTATCTTTAGATTTGGTGGCAAAGCCAGTTGGTATGCCATTGGTCCAACCCTTGACAAAATTTTGAAAGGACCACAATACCCGGGTGCTAACTTGGCACAACTTCCCAATTTCAATGAACTCTTTTTCGGTCTTACCTTAAGAAAAACATGTTCACCAACCTGGAACTCTTTATGAGTCCTTCTAAGATCTGCTTGACTCTTTTGCCTATTTTGGTAAGCCTTAAGATTTCTTTGTACCTGTTTCACAATTAGTTCTAATTCCTGCAACAATTCAGGTCTTAAAATAACTCTATTTACTGGGTCATTCCAAGAAACAGGTGTATCACATTTCCTACCATAAATAATTTCAAAAGGGCTAAGCCTGGCTGATGCATGATAATGGTTATTATATGCAAATTCTGCTAAATGCAAGTAGTCCTCCCACTTACCAGGTTGATCCTTAACATACATCCTAAGCATGTCTTCCAATACCTGATTCAATCGTTCTGTCTGTCCATCCATTTGTGGATGAAATGTTGTACTGGAGTTTAATGTTGTATTCAACCCTTTAAACAAAGACCTCCAAAAATTTCCAGTAAACTTAGAATCACGGTCTGAAACTATCACTTTTGGTATACCATGTAATCGAAAAATCTGTTTCATGAAGATTTCTACAATGTCTGGAGCCTTATGAGTAGTCTTTACAGGTATAAAATGTGCTGCCTTGCTGAGTTTATCCACTACCACCATGATATAGTCATTTTGTTTTTGATTTTTGGGTAGTCTGGTAATAAAGTCTATGCTTATAATCTCCCATTTCCAGTTAGGTATAGGCAATGGTTGTAACAGTCCAGTCGGATGTTGATGTTCAACCTTCACTTTTTGATAGTCCAAACACTTAGCTATGTATTCTGCTACTTCATCCTTCATTCTGGGCCAATAGTACTCTTTTCGTAACATAGTGATGGTTTTCTGATAACCTAGATGACTAGAGTAATGGCTTTTGTGCATCTCGTCTAAAATCAGAATTTTTACTTTTGGTATGTTGGGTACATACAATCTGTTTTTGTATAATAAAAGTCCATTTTCCTTTAAACTATAATCTGCCATAGAATTTTTAGAATTGTTATTTGCTATCTTTTCTTGTAATTTTCTGTATTCTTCATTCGTTTCACTCCCTTCAAGGATCTGATTTTCTAAATCTGTTTAGTATGTATTGATGGCTAAAATAAAATTCAACTTTGCTTTTCGACTTAATGCATCAGCAACCTTGTTCTCTTTCCCTTTAATATGCTGAATTTCAAAATCATATTCACTTAGAGAAGTTAATCATCTAGCTTTTCTAGCGTTCAAATTTTTCTGATCTAATAAATACTTCAGCCCCATATTATTTGTCAACAAGTTAAATTTTCTGCCAATAAGGTGGCGATGCCACATTTTTAAAGCGTGAAATACTGCTAATAACTCTAAATCATAGGTAGAGTAGTTCTTCTGATGTGTTTTCAGCTTTCTAGAATCGTATGCAACAACATGTCCCTCTTGTGTTAGGACTCCACCAAGTCCATCATTACACACATCGGTGCATACTATAAAATCCTTATTAGAATCTGCAATCCTCAGAATAGGCGCTGTAGTTAGTAATTCTTTTAGCTTCTTAAAATTGTCTGAACATTTCTGATCCCACACAAATTTCTTCCCTTTCTTCTGTAAGGAGGTTATGGGGTTTGCAATCTTTGAAAAACCCTCTATAAATTTTCTATAATATCCAGTAATACCCATAAATGATTGTACATCCGACACATCCTTAGGAACCGGCCAATCATTAATGGCTTTTATCTTATCGAGGTCAACCGGGATTGCTTCCTTAGAAATTATGTGTCATAAATACTCAATCTTAGCCTTGTGAAAGTCACACTTACTAAACATAGCATATAACTGATGATCTCTTAGAACTTGTAATATAATACACAGATGTTCGTCATGCTCTTCTTTACTTTTAGAATACACTAGAATGTCATCTATGAACACAATAGCAAACTTATCCAAGTATTTGTGCAGAATATTGCTCATTAAACACATAAATACAACCGGGGCATTAGTCAATCCAAATGGCAGGACTACGAACTCATAATGTCCATATCGAGTTCTAAAGGATGTTTTAAAAATATCCTCATCCTTTACACAAACTTGATGGTATCCTGACCTTAAATCAATCTTTGAAAATATCGTTTCTCCACGCAGCTGATCAAATAGATCGTCTATGCGGGGAAATGGATATCGATTCTTGATTGTCATCTTATTCAACTGGCGATAATCTATGCACAGTCTTAAAGTGCCATCTTTCTTTTTAACAAATATAACAGGTGTTCCCCAAGGAGACATGCTGGATCTTATATAGTTTTTATCAATCAGTTCCTTCAACTGTGATTTCAACTCATTCAATTCTAGTATAGTAATCCTATATGGAGCTTTAGAATTCGGTACCACTCCTAGTATTAACTCGATGGTAAAATCTAGATCTCTCTTAGGGGGTAATCCTGGAATCTCCTCAGGAAAAACATCTTGGAATTCTTTTAGGACAGGTATATCTTCTAGTTTCAGTTTGTCCTCTTTAATAATTAACTCATCATTCACTACATTTACTGCAAAAATTTGACATCCTTTTCTAACTGCCCTCTTTACATGCATAGCTGAAATCTGTCTAAGTGGTGTCTTTCTTGGAATACCTTTTACTTCTACTGTTTCTTCTTCATCATTTAAACAAGTAAAACTTTTTTCATAACAATTCAGAACGACATGATGGGTTTCTAACTAGTCCATTCCGATTAAGATATCATAGGATCCTAAAGGTAAAACATTCAACTTGGTTTGTGTCTTTAACTGATTCATAGATAAAACACAACTTTCAATAAAATCAGATACTTTTCTTTTTGTTCCTATTGCTAGTCTAACTAACCAGGATTTATTGAATTTTTCTGTTTTGAAATTAAAACTTTCTACAACATCTGGTGATATATAACTCAGGCTAGCACTTGGATCAATCAAAATAGTAACAGGATGGTTTTGTATCATACCTTCAATCTCTACCATAGAGACTTCATGCTCAGCTTGCCTATTGTCTAATGCTGCATTAATTCTGGGCATTTCCCTTGCCAAGTCTCCAATAGTACGTTCAATCTGTATGGAATGAATATTGTTAGTTGTCTGCTTCCTCTTGGGGCATTCTGATGCATAATGATGACCTTGACACTCAAAACATTTGATAGGTTCCTTTTGGTCATTAGTTCTGGCAGCATTGGGAGTATTTCTAGGAGCTGTAAAATTCTGCTACTTATTATTTCTGGGATTGTTTCCTTGAAAATTTCGATTCTGAAATTTTTTCTTTTGAAAACCAGAATTTCCACTAAACTTGAAATTTTTCTTTTTCAGCTCAAAGTTGTTGGGTTTATGATTTTTTCAGTTAGATATCCCTTCTCTTTTCTGATTAGTGTCATAACATAAAGTTGCTTTCCTCATGGCCTCTTCTAAGGTCTTTGGATTTTCATACTCTATTCTGTCCTTGATGTTGAAAGATAGACAACTCAGGTATCTTTGAATCTTCGATTTTTCTTCCACGAGGTATGGCACATACCTCAACAAATTCAGAAATTTATTGTTCATCTCTTTCATGTTCATAGTTCCTAGCTTTAAATCATAGAACTCCTTTGATTTTTCTTCATACTATTGTTCAGATAAGAACTTTTTCTTGAAGTATCTTTTAAAAGTCCTCCAATTCACATCCTTGTCTTTGATTCCCTTCACTCTTTTGATGTCCTGCCACCAATTATCTGCCTTCCCAATCAAGTTGTATATTGCCATCTTTGCCTTCAATGATTATGAATAATCATAAATTTGGAAGTACTTCTTCATGCCGGACAACCATGCTTCTGCTGTCTCTCCTTTCTCAGTTTCACCATTGAAGGTTGGGGGTTGATTTTCTTGAACTCCCCAGAAATATGTTCATATTGTTTATGAATTTTTCTTTTGGGTTTGTAGTCTCCTTCGCTGCTATCACTTGAATAATTTCGTTTCTTTATGCGTTTTTCATGGGAAGCTTCTGATGATGTTGAAATGTTGTTCGCATCATCAGTTTTCATTTTCTTACCCTTGTCTCGATGAGGTAAATCTTCAATCTTGGAGGTATTTTCAATTTCTCTATTCTGTTCATCAGTTGGGCATTGTTCGAACAGTACTTGATTAAGTTCCTCTTGTGCCTTCAAAAATTTCTCATTGTCTTGTTTTGCAAATTTGATTTCTTCTTTTAACTCTTGAAATGTGCGTAATAATTCTGATGAATTGTCATTTAATTCGCCATGGACTTCTTCGTCATAGTGTTGTCCCATGCTATGACTGTTGGGTCAAAATTTGTCCTTTATATGTTCAGCTGATCCATCCATACAGGTAGCTTAAAACAATTTTTATATAACACAATAGTTTAAAATTTAATTAGTAAGATTTATGTTGCAATAAAATTTTCTGTTGCGTGTTCTTTGCACCTTTTCAGGCCTAGTGTTCGAACGTGAGCTCTGATACCACATGTAACATCCCGTAAAATACCAAAATTGAAATTTTTTTAAAATAGCAATAATTATCGAACTTGTTAGTGCGGAACATATAAAATAGTTAATTCTCTTGACTAGGATAATTAATAACGATGACACGTCAAATTTCTCAAAATAAAATATGATGTTAGTTGAAATTGCTATTGCGGATTAAATGGATGCTAAACTCTTTAACGAAAGACATTTTATGATCGTAACACAAGAATGCAATATTCAGATCTGTCTAAGTTCTAAAAGTAATTATATGTTGTACATAGGTTTGTATCATTATGATGTTCTTGATGATGTGCTGACAGTTTGTTTGTATGATGACGAAGGGGTCCTATGAGGTACCCTGGAGTTTACTTAGCTACGCTTAGTTAAGGCATTTGAATCATGTTTCCATGTGCAAAACGCAGGTAAGAAATTCTACAACAAACATGAGTTAAGAGTACATGTGTCTTTCAATTCATCGTCAATGTAATATGAAAATACTAAGTACTGCCTTGCAAAATAGTTACTGGAGGTATGGATATTTTGGTTTCATTTCTAGTTTATGTGTTGGCTTACAAACTCTTCCGTATTATAAAATCACGTCGTCAATTTGTTTTTATATTTCTATATTGATTATCTAGGAGAAGTCACCCTAATATGACTATTGTCATTACGTCACGTGTTGATACCAATACCCATATGTAACTCTATTTGAAATCTTGTAGAAATAATGTTTATACTATTGAACTATCATTACATTTTGCATCAACAGAACTTAGACTATTCTAAAGTCTCACAATTATCATTTTATTAACAATATATGAAATATATAGTAGTTATAGTACTAATGCTATAAATTAACATTATAATGTGCATGCAAACTTTACCTATAGTCTTACTCTTATCCATTGATTTCAGTACATAGCTAATATAGGAATTACATATTGTGAATATAGTGCTTATGCTATGAACTAGCATTATATAATGCATTAACATAACTTAGACTATATCTAAAGTCTTCATTTATCAAATGGATAACAATATATATAAAACTTTACCCTATTGTTATACAAAACTATAGAAATGAAATAAAAATATTCTATAGTGACTATGCATTCACATAATACATTGGCATATAATACCATTGTTACGATGCCTAAAACAAATCTTTGAACTATATAAAATGTGCATTTATGGATCTAATATTGCAATGATTTCGATTGATGACAGGGTATTAAAGTTCGTACTTGGCATGCTTTCCAAACTGGCGTTGACAGGCCTAGCATTAACGTCGTTCGACTTGTTAAGTAAAGTGGAAGCTCGGATGTAGTCTTCACGTGATTATGTTTGCAATGAGCACCAAATAATGCTAAGCTGTGCCATGCAGTAGCTCTCGGTCTGCTGACTTGGCGACTTGGTAGATGAAGTAATCAATGCAATATTGATTGAAATCGTTGCTCGAATATCAACATGCCCGAATGGCAGCTGATCCACCATTGATATTCATAAGATCTAGGGCTGAGAATGAAACCTTAACCTTGTGTTAGTAAGTAATGAAAATTGGTTTTCCTGTCTTCATTGTTGCGTTTAGTGGTAAGGTAGCAGAGCCGACCGTTTGCTGCAATGTAGGGTTTAGTGGTTTTCTGTGAGGAGGACTCCTTCCTCGGTTTTGAACCTTGGACCTGTGAGAGATAATTTAAATGTTACAGGTTTATGCTCTTGTGCACTATAGCCATGATACAACCATGGTAGTTGTGTATGGTTCTTCTGTTGGTTGTTGAATATAATTTGAACTAGGGTTCGATTCTCCAATTTATGGAATCGTCTTCTAAGGTTTGAATTCGTAGTTTGCTGTGAATGCTATCATGCTTCGTCGTTTTGTTGGTGTAGTGTGTCAATGTTCAGAAGCTTTGTTGCTAAGGGTAAGTGTTTATGATAATGAATGTAATACTGTGATACTTACTTTTATATTTGCGTTTTCTTGTTTTTAACCCTTCAATCTGTGATTTGGCAGGTACCCACTTCATAGGAGGTAGCTATGCATAAGATTTGGAATGGAGATGATGCATCTACGTCCTGGTAAGGCTCGGTGGTTTTTGAAACCTCGTAGGTGCTTTTGGCATGGTTTAGTTGATGAGTGTGATCTGCCGAGAGTTGGAAATACACAACCCTATTGGAGTAATGGCCGAGTGTTAAATTTTAATGTTTTATAAAGTTGTTAAGAGGATAAACCCTCAATGCTTAAATTGCTATTCGGCTCTGTGATGCATGGTTGTGTCATTTGAAAAAGACTTCGAACTTGTGTTCGTATTGCTGTTTGTTAAGGGTAAAACCCTGTGTAGTTTGTGGAACCTTGAACTCATTTTAGTGTTTCTGGTTGATAAGGGATAGGCCCTGTGTAATGTTGGAACCTTGAAAGGTCCGTAATGTAAACTCTGTTAAAGTTTTATTTATAATTTTGAATGTAAAACCAAGAGCCGAGGGTTCACTTGCATTTATAAAACAATGGCTCATTTTGTAATGAAATGTTGTTTTCTAAAATAATGATTGAGAAATTGTTTATATAACTGTTAATGTGGTTCTGAACAATGATAGTTGTCTTTGGCTGAGATTTATGGTTTGCATAACTATTGATAGATGTTTCCTGTACTTCGTTATCGTTGTTGAAATTTAAGTTTTGGAATCGTGATAAGATAAAGTTTGGTCTGTTATATGTTTTTGAAATAGCTAGTGCCACAGGGTTATATTTTGTATCATGAATGAAACCCTACCTGTAGCTTTCATTGGAAACCTTGCTTGTACTGAGCTTTGGAATCACGAGACTGGACCTTAACCTGTGCATGAAATGGTGTAGACACGGTGTCTGTTTCTAGTTAGGTTTGTAAGCTATTGTTTAGACATTGATACTAAAATCGTACTTTCTGCTAAGTGTTGTTTAGTGTCTTGTTAGTAATATCGACATGTATAAGAGTTGGTATGGTTATAGAAAATGTTTAGTTAGGGTTTGGAAATTCATATCTGCTATAACCTCGGAAATAAATGTCTAATGTTTTCCATGAATGGCTTGATGAGAAGTTTATGAACTATGTACTGAATAAACATTTAGAATCTAGGGTCTGTGATAATATAGGGTTTTGATGCTACTGTGTATGTATTTGTATTTAATGATTGAAATCAAATGTGATAATTAGTGATGAAATAATATGTGTGTACTTATAACAATCATTTACAGAGAATAGTTTTACAGTTGCTATATTTCTTAGAATATGAATGCTTGAAAACATGGAATTTATAATATTGAAATGCATGTGATTTCTATCTTAAATAAATAGAGTTGAAAGGGAAAATATAAATCTGTGCATAAACAAAATGTGTTTTTATTTAAGAATTAGATGAATGTTGTACATCTGTTTATACTATACTGTACTATTTCCTGCATTTTACTTATGATTTAAAAGACAGAATTTAACAAGAAAAACTATTGTGTTTAACCTTTCATTCAAATGGAATTATGTCTATCAATCATCTCTCTTAATTTTTCTTTTCTGTACTAGATTACTATACAAATAATAGTATAGGAAAAATACAGAAAAGAATTTAATCATTCATTTCAATTACTTAATCATCCTTGAAACATATCATCCTTAAGTCAGAAAATGAATTAGTTCTTTCTGTATACCTGTAAATAATAATTCTACCATGCAGAAAACATTTAACTGCAAACAAAAGTAAGAACAGTAGACCCTAGTTGACTATCGGAGAAACAACCAGCCCAAGAAACTTGTTCCACCCAACCTATTCCTGAAGACAGCCAAGTTACTTGCCTTAGGACCCCCAAGCCTGTTCACTAAACCACCAGGAGGAAGATTCTGTAGAATCCTTAGTACTTCAACTTGTAGTAGAATATAGATTATCCAGTCATAAAGACTCAGCAGTCAAAGAGACCTGCACCAGCACCTCTGGTTTTCCTTCTTAGTATAACTAGTAGACTCACAATTGCACTCTCACATAGCCTCCCTATTCGAATCTCTCAGTGATCACCTGATACACTTGAGGAATATTTCTGCAAAAAATATTGTAGGGGTTGCCTTCCCAATTCGAATTGCTTTATCTAGGCTGCCTGGGCCTTTTAGTGGTTAACAGGTCATTAATGAGCTATCTGCTCTCTTCCACCCACCTAGGGGATAATGCCACAATTTTAGGGGTAGTTGTCCCATAATCAACAGCTAGTGGTGGAGTGCAAATGCTACCATCTGTCCCATGCCTTCTAACAGCTTCCATTCCTCCTAGTGGGTTAGTGAACACTCATTTAAAAGTTCCCTTGGGTGTTTGTCTCCTATTTTAATTTATTAAATAATAATAATCAGTAATTACAAAACTTTGTAATTATAATATAACATAAAGTATTTTGCAAATAAAATAAGTATTCTCAAAACTTGGGTAGGTGACAATGGGCGTCTCAGGTCAATGCCAGATCCATAAAACAGGGGATAAGGGAATGCCTAACTCAGGTAGTGGTAATAAATGAGTGAGGTGTCCATAAATGATGGTTCCTAACTTCCTGTTTGACCAAAACGGGGCCCTTAAGTAGTGTAATGTGTAATTAATGCCTAACAACCTTCTAAAAACCTTGGATTATCATCATTAACCAATATTTGGACCAATCAACCATAAAAATATCTTATGAGATTATGGTACTAGGTGTAATAATTCTCTAACACTTAGATAGTAAGTTTTAGGTCTGAATCGGTAATTATGGTATCATATATGTCGGCATGCTTGTCACAAATGTGTTTGTCACTGGAAAAAATGGATTTAGGCAGCTTGGATAAGGACTTTTGAGTGATTGGTGGGTAAAAGTTTAGTTGATAGGATAAATTCCTATATAGGGTTTAGCAGGGAGAATTACTGTTAATTATTTTTTAATTGACGGATAAAAAGTAATTGGGTAAAAGACTTATGCAGTAAGTAATCGACTAAAACTTGATAGTGTTCTTGGACTTCAGGTTGTTGATACTTGATGTATAGGTACATCAATTTTCTGGAGTACTTGGTTATGAGAGTTTTCCTATACTTACAACTATTCCACCCGACCGTCGATTGTGAAGTGGTAACCTTAGTTGTTATTCCTAGGATATCACATAGTATATTTTCAGTGGGGGACGGTTCCAGTACCCCATATATGATTTGAAGCTTTTACTCCTTGGGGAGGTGATTGGTCAAGAACCAATACTTGTTCCTTTGTTGATTAAATTTTATTGTAACTATTTGTCAAACCTTCACTATTAGTAATTGTTTGAGGCTTGAGATTCCCCAACAACTACTATTTTCGAAATCCCTCTAATCTAGCTTTTCATTGAGCTTTGGTTCTTTGGGAAAGTAGATTGCTTGCTTGGATTCATATGACATTTTTACTGTGTGGACACTTTGCTTTTTGTTGATTCTAGACTTCCTTTATGACTTTTTTATTCTATTTTTTATTAAGAATACCATTTTAAACAAATCCTTTGATAAAAAACTTTGAAGTGGCTACTCTCCCGATCCTCTAGTCACGGTGGTAGCAAGGTGAGTCACTGGAATTTGAAGGCCCCTCTACATCGTGGAGATAGATACAAAAAACACAACCTTGTGACTTGGAAACATAATTGATTTTAAACTCAATTAATATTACTTGAGAGGAACAACATCAAACAAACCCTGAGAATTCATCGTCACATCACGAACTCAATATAGACATAGTTGATGATCTTACTCTAGTTTAAATTAAGACATTAAAAAATCACACAAACACTCATGTAATTCCACCTTTGTCGAGTCTTTCAGAACCATTTGTACTTACTATCTGTGAGTCAAAGGGTAAGATTAACCGTCTTTTTGAAAGTTTGAATATCATGCAAAATACAACACTTGACCCTATGGTTTCATCATAAGTTCAAGGGACCACATCAATGCACCCTAAAAATGGATGCAGGAGGTAGTAATGCTTCCAATTTAACCTCAACATCAATCCCAATAGTTAACATACATGCTATTAGCACAAGTTCAACTAGCACTTCATTATCAGTTGGTACAGTTATGGGTTCCAATCTCGCAAGTACATCAACTTCGTCTGCAGGGATCCCTGATGGGGGGTGTGTCTTACCAAACATGGATTTTCCATATGGTTCAGCTAATCAAGGTCAAAACACACAAGGATTAAACCAAAATCCTCTTGGTATACCTAACCTTTTTCCAAATTCTACTTCTAGGGGAAACCCTTCACCATGGAATGGTATTATTCTTGGTGGAAGTAATGGACCATGGAACAATATTTCCAATTGGGTTTATCCTCCACCAATTAGCGAAAATTCCCTAAGGTCTATCCTCTAAATTATCCTAGCACAATTCCTAGGGGAAATCCACCTATCAACCTCATTCCTCAATGGATTGGGTAGGTTTCGGGAAGTAACCAATCTTCTTGGAGCTCACCTCTGCAAGGAAGCAATCAACCTTGGAATGCTTATAAAAACCAAGGGAACAATCAATGGCATGGTCAAGTTCTAGAAAGTAACCAATATTATTGGGGCCTACATCCACAAGGGTTAAATCCATCCGTCCATCATGTTCCACCATGGATTGGACAACATTTAGGAAGTAACCAATCTTTTTGGATGAAACCTCCGCAAGTAGGAAATCTACCTTGGAATTATTTTCAAGCCCAAGGACAACTGCCATGGTGTGGTTGGGATCCAATAAGTAAGCAATATTCTCGGGGACAACCTCCGCAAGGGGGAAATCCACCCATTGTTCATGTTCTTGGAAGTACCCAATCTTCCTGCGGTCAGTCTCTACTAGGGGGAAACCCACCTTGGAATGCTTTTCATGCCCAAGGACCACATCAATGGAGTGGTCAAGTTCTAGAAAGTAACAAATATTTTTTGGGCCTAACCTTGCAAGGGGGAAATCCACCCATTAACCCCATTCTATAATGGAGTGGTTAGGTTCTAGAAAGTAACCAATATTTTTGGGGCCTAATCCCGCAATGGGGTAATCCGCCCATTAAACCCATTCCACAATGGAGTGGTCAGGTTCTAGAAAGTAACCAATATTTTTGGAACCAACCTACGTCCGATCCAACTAGGCCACCACATGGACCGCATGTTGATGGTATGATGGATTCCATCAACCAACTTGAGCAGATTACCCAACAAGTGGGACAAATATCTGTTCAAACTTCACAACCTACAACTGGACAAGCAATGCAAAAACCTAATAATCATTGCAAAACCTCTAACATCCTCAAATTCCAATCCATAGACCTTAGGAGAAAGAAGAAGAAGTATAAGGGTAAGCAAAGTGATAATCCTTCCCAAAATTCTGAAATCCTTATAGTCCAATCCATAGACCTTGTAGGAAAGAAGAAGAAATACAAGACTAAGCAAAATGATAACTCTGGGATGGCAGATGCACCAAACATGGCTCAATACGGTGGGAAACAATAACCCATTATTTTGATGCAACCCCTTCGGAAACAACATCATCAAATGGTTTCTACGACACTGGTACCCCCTCCAGGGGGAAACCAACTAACTTCCACACATGGGGGCAATAATCCCAATGCCAGTGTCTTCATGTGTGGTCATGAAGTGAACATTCAAACAAGACTTGATTCTTATGTTTTACCTCGTAGTACATCAGATCAATCAGTATCATGGCCAAGTGGTTCTCTCTCCATTGACAAACCAACCATAGAATTAGTACCACACCCCCCCAAAGGTTTTCTACATAGAACAAAACATAATCCTAATGTGTGAGTTTCTCATAACAATAATGTTGTTGACGACCTAGCTCAAGCACCATGTGCGATGTCAGCCTTGGAGGTAGTGGAATGTCATCCTATGCAAAGAAAGGAACTATTTTCTACAATTGGTGTTGTTGATCCATCCGATGTGACTTTCATCACATCAAACATAGACCATTCAATATGTAGAATCCCTTCTAAATTTTATTTTCAGATTAAAGTAACGACTCATGGAGATAACTTTTTTCGAACCATAGTTGATGAAGGGGGCCCATCTTGTGTAATTTCATTTAAATGTTGGCAAGCATTAGGATCACCCCTATCTGTCATAGAATTTTCATACCAAGCTATTCAAATGGCTTCGGCAGATTCAGATAAAAATATTCCCTTGATGGAGGAATATCATCCAGTCACTTGCCCCATTAGTATTGTGAGTTCTCCCAACTCACATGAATTCTTGGACAATATTTTATCATCATATGAGGCTATCCTTGAATCTATGAACATTCAGTTGCACCCACGTAAGGATATCTTTTATGGGGCCACTAGGAGCATATTTGGTTTAAATCTACCCAAGTATAGGATCATACCTATCATGTTCCTTGATCTGATCAGGTATATTTGGAAGCTTGCATATAGATTTAGGCTATCCATCTGTAAAGATGCATTTGAACCTTTTGCAACCCAAACTTTTCCTAGGATCAAACTTGTTGGAAATTGATGGGTCATCCCGTCATATATTTATTTTCCACCATTCTGACAGAAGAGCCTACCGAACATGGGACACTCTAGTTAACACCCCATTGTCGTTTTGGTTCCCATGCTAAGTTATTCTCATAGGCCCGGGATCCCTATTAGTACCATCATGATTTGGAGTATGAGACCACATATTTCTCATTCATATATTTTTTACCATACCTTGATGGGCCCCCAATTTTGTGTCACTTTACATAAGCATGTGTTAAAATATCCACTTGAACATTTGTGCCCACTGCTTAATTGCTTATTGCTTATGTTGTGTATTTTCCTTTGCAGTCACTTTTTGTTAGATGATCCGTATAAACTATTGCTTCTGTATAAATGACCCATACCCATGGAGGAAACACACATAAGAGTGTACATAACTAGCTCAGCCCTTGTTTGCAATATGTATCTTTGCCTTGGACTGACCCATTCCCTTGAAATATAGGCGCATGCCCTTGAGACACTCGTTTCCTCTAATGTACCATAGCATGCTTTATTATTTTTCAAGCTAATAAATGAGAAAGGTATAAAAAATTGGAAAACAAAAAAAATCCAAAAAGGGGGGGAATTGAATCATTCCATATTATATCCTTGAAAAAATGGCAAAAGTCAGTCCTTGTCCCCCTTGAACATGGCACATAATTTGGCACATAATTTGGTATCCACTTTCAGTACACCATCTACCTTTGCCTTAGGAAACTGTACCATCATTTTGAATAGATCTCCACCGATGGGTTATCCTTCCTCTCATCAATGGAGCTTTCGTTAATGCATATGGAATTGGTGGATTTCATTAAGGTCGGTTACTCAATGTCCTATGTTTTTGAGTGTCCATTATGCATCGTGTTATGTGTTCAAGGGAAGATCAAACAGTGTCATCCATTCCTCAAATATTATTGATCAATCATGTCGACCTTCCTTGTTTCATTATATAGTGTTGGCTCTCACAGTTCTACCAAATTATATCAGACTATTGATCATTGTTTCATATCGGTTGATGTGGGATGCATTAATGCCCTCCTTCTGATGGATCTATTCCTATCGATACCAAATCATCATTTAGGACATGGATCTAGAAACCCAAGAGTATCTTGGATCTTACAATCATTAGCAGTAGGTTTCCTCGCAAATGATAGTGGGTATAAATCAATGGCCCCTGATTATTTGATTCTACAAGTGTTCAAATCCATAATATCTATTCAAACTTGTTAGTTTGTACTCAGTACCTTAGAGTCCATCATCATTATCGGTGGGTATCTTCGCATCTGTTAATGGTATACATCAATGACCAGTAATCATATGGTGTTTTATTATGCTCGACATCAATTCATTTATTTGCATGATATAAACTCATACTATCGTTGGTTTGTATTGAAGACCTTGGTAAAAACAGTTCTATTACTCATCGATGCACTGCACGAGCTCCGCAAGATTAAATTACCATGTCAAAAGTACCATGAAGATATTGCACTCATCAAAGTGCACATTTGTATTTCTAAAAAAATACTTTTGACATGGATCCACTGTGTATTGCTCGTGGCCATGCTTGTTTACTGCTGAGCATGGGTATTCCTGCCTTAGGTTGATGTTATATATTTGGGAAATTGCTTTTTTTGACTTGTAGGTGTTATCCTGAATATTGCGCCCATGAGCTAATCCTTTTCCATCCTTTCCTTGATCAATAAAGAGTATCAGTGTGAAGAATATCAGTATGAAGAAATAATGTATTTCGGCCCTTAGATCTACTTCGAACCTCACACATTAGGAGACATTTGTTAACAATCAAATTAACACCCTTAACAAGTGAAATAAGAAGCACATTTTACCATTCACCCACAGCATGAAGACCAAAATTGTGGAACAATTGAGAGCTTTAATCTCTCATCTGACCATTGCTTCCGCAAAGGAAGAAGTATGTGAAGACAAAGGTTTGTCTAAAGAGGCCAAGTCTAGGACCACTTAAAGGGCCAAAATCCAATTTATACAACTCCTAGGGTGGAAAGAATACATCAGAGGTGTATTAATTGTCCTTAAAATTCTGGAAATGAATGTCAAAAGCCTGAAAATAATGGAAAAGTGGGGTTTTGAGTAAAAATAATTGAAAATCAATAAAAGTTATTATCCCACATTGAAAGTTGAATCCTAAATTTTCATTTTCCAATACTATAAAATAAAGGAATTTGGGGCATAATAAAATACATAAAGTGAGAGTAAAGGCATGCTGGAAGATTCAAAGGTTTGGAAAGCTCATATTCAACAAAGCTCTTGAAGGATCAAAGGCAAGGATGGAGAAGGATAGCTCAAAGCAAAGGACAATGGATTCACCTCAAGCAAGGTTGTAAGTAAATATCATTTCTTCTTTGATGTTATATGAAGTAATTCAATTTTCCCTCCCATTTATGAGTTTAAGTTTTTCCCTCCAAGTTTATTTCAAATTCAAAATGGTTAAAGATCCTAGGAAAGTTTAGATAATTGCTTCATTTTTGTCAATTGAATCTCACCAATTCATTGTAATATGGCTAATTAGAGTAGACACATCCATACTGTAATCACCATTAACAGGTACATAGGTTTAGACACTACTCTTCTTCTTCAAATGGACTGGATAACATTTAAAATCTAAGTTTTATATTTCAATGGATCCCTATTTGAATCTTGAGACATTTGGAAAATTTTCATTTGCGACTCTTCAATGATGTCATCTAAGGTCAACGGGTCCTAGCTGACACATGTCCACTAGGGAGGGACTGACATATATTCCATTGTATCATAGTTTGTTGGTGTGTATGTGTTTTTTATTAAAATCTATGGGTGGAAACCTAGGTGGTTTTTGTGGGCAGTAACTCCCCACAAGCTCGGTGGTATTGCAAAAAATATTTGTGTGGAGTTTTCAATCAAAACTTGCCACGTTTCCTCATCGATGTTTGGTGCAACTCCTCCTTGGGGAAAAATAACATGGGAACATTTTTTCAGTGCATTATCAACTTGACTCATTGAGCTGACGGCTACTTTTTTTATCATCTTGACACTTCCCCTTATCTCTTTGTCACTTTCCCAGTGCGGTATTAATATTCACTGTTGATTTGATTTAAGATTGATGATGTCCCGCTCATCTCCATTTACCTCTCAGATTTCACCCTATGGTGATGTGCTTTCTCCTTCACTGATCATTTAAGCATTTAGGCCCTTATGTAGCCTTTAAGATTTATCTCTTCAAGGATTGGATAACTAAACCTTCCACATTTTTCCATTTTGAAAGGTTGAAATCCCTGTAAAAATGTTAGTACTAACATTGGATCCGGCGGTGACAACTGTTTGTTCCACAAACTGCTGAGAATTGTGGATTAGTGCCTTTTGTTGGTATATGGATTCATACCTCATGAGACATTTTTAAATTCATCTAGTTTTAGCTTACAACAGTATTTACAAACATGGAAATGTAAAACTAGAAATCATAACTGCTTGAATGAATTGAAATGAAAAGGAAAGTCAACTTTAAAAACTTTGATTATACCGTGTACAATTATTTTAGGATACTTTTCTTGAATATACATGAAAAAGTGTTTGAGGAGTCTTCCATTGACAACAACATACTGTTCACCATTTAGCCCTACAATAATGAAAGTATTGTTGTCTTGTATAGCTAAAATGATTAAGGGCCCATCCAAAGGTTATCAAACTTTCCATGCTTGCCCCTATATTCTCTTCTTGCATCCAATTTTAGGATAAATTCCCCTAGCCAAAAATCCCTTACCATGGCCTTATTATCAAAAGTATTTTTCACTTCCTTCTAATGTTCCTGTAATTTCAAACTGGCTTGGTGCCTGTCTTTTTGTAGTTCTATTAAGTCATACATTCTCCTAACCATATCATTTTTCTCCTCTACTTCATCTTGGATCAACTTTAGTACAGGAACAATGGAATAAGGACTCTAAGACTAGGCCAACATGTCTATATGCCAAATAATTAAACATACATCCCTTTTAAATGAAATGCAAAAAACAATGATTAGCATCCCCCCCCAATGCACTTGCAATGCAAGCATGAATGCAATCCTGCTTGAACCTATAATTTAACATGTAACTAAACATTATCAACATATATATGGGATTCCATGAAAATCCAAATAATTCATAATAAGACATAGTTAGAGTTTGGCATGTGAACATTAATAAATTTCCAGTTCTCACTTTGCTAGTTTCAATTATGCAAGTGTTGTTGGTTTTCGGTTTAGGGGATTCCATATACACCATTAAGTGTTTATAAAATCATATTTATAATATGTTTCTACATCCATATACTCTTTACATCAGGTGTGAAGGATTCCATGTACATAAGAATAATCAAAATTTAGAGAAGAAAGAAAGAATGCTCACAAGAAACCGAAGAGAATCCATTCAACCCGCATCCAAAGGTTAGCATAAAAATCCATAAACCGAATCAAAGTTCACTTAGAATCAAAGGGAACATTAACTGCATAAAATACAGAGTATAAACATAGCATAATATTCATTCAAGGCAAAATGTGACTTCTCAGGGTTTAGAGAGAGCCCATACTTTCTGCACTTGTTAAAGGTCAACTTCAAGTGTCACAAGTGCTCCTCATTTGTCCTTGAAAAAACAGTCATATCATCTATATAAATCACTATAAACTTATCATTTTCTCACACAAATGTTATATCCATTGCTCGCTGAAAAGTTTCCCCTTCATTCATTAGTCCAAAAGGCATTTTTTCATACATAAATGTTCCCCATGGTGTACTAAATGATGTATTTTCTCTATCTTCTTTGCTCATAGCAACCTGATTGTATCCTGAAAAACCATCCATCATTGAAATCCTATTTGCTCCAACCACCTTTTGCAAAACCTTATCGATTTTCGACAGTGGATAATTGTCCTTTAAAGAGCATTTATTTAAGTTTCTGAAATCCACACATAATATTATTTCTCCACTTTTTTTCTTAACTGGTACCAAGTTTGTTACCCACTCTAAGCATCTCAAAGGAATTATTATTTTTGCATCTAATAATTTCCTTACCTCTTTTTCAAATATGGGTAGCAACATGGGATTTGTTTATCTTAGTTTCTGCTTGAAAGGCTTAACCCCAGGCCTCAAAGTTATTTTATGTTGAATTATGTATGTACCATATGTCCTAAGATCTTCATACTTACATGCAAATACATCTACATATTCTTTGAAAATATTTAAATATCTCCTTTTAACTTAACCATGAAATAGTTTTGACAGATTGATAAATTTGGGATCTTCTGTTGTGCCAACACTTACCTCTTCTACATATTAATCCTTTGGATGCATAGTAGGCTTCATAGGGATTTTTTTATTATAAAAAAATATTATCTAATTTTACTAGGTCTTTGGGGATGAAATTTTTCGTAATTTGTAATATCTTGTGACTTGGTATTTTGTTGCTTAATTTAGGCTTTGTCTCATATTTTCCTTCTTTCCCTTCTAGTGGGATTTCCTCATCTTCCTCCTTGTCTTCATATTTAACTATGCAAGAATTTGAAAATTCTTCAATCGTCTCCATAAATCTATTTGTTTGATGGTAATATTTGAACACTTGCCAATGTTTTATATTGTCAATTATGGAAGGCCCATGTATCACCTCAATCTCATGCTTATGTTTGGGACCAAACAGAGATTTAAATGCACTTCCATGTACAACCAGTAAATCTGATCTATATTTTTCTTCTCTTGTCATAGAAATGATATTAAAAGCACTGAATAAATTTTCTATAGAATCCCATACCTGATTTCCATATGCCCTCATCTTGGGATGCTTATTTTGGTAAAGACTTCTAATTTCTTGGACTACTAATTATGAATTTCCAAAAATAGAAATTTCCATGACTCCCATTTTCCTAGCAGCTTCTAATCCAAAAATCAAGGCTTCATACTCAACAAAATTATTTGTAGTCTCAAAATTTAATTTGAAAGACAAGCAAATTTCTTCTTTATTTGAGGAGAATAAAATTACACCTGCTCCTCCTTTTCCCTTTGATCAAGATCCATCAAATTACATTTCCCATAACTCAATTGAAGGGGGTGTAAGGTATGAGAAAAAGAAAGTTGTGTGAGGGATATTAATGTTCTTCATCTATGGCTATAATGCAACATCCCATGTCTTCTTCCATGGCATAGACATGGTAATTTTTAGGGCTTCTCTGATCACTAATCACATATGCAAATATGGCTTTCCTATACAATGATTTGGACTCACCTGCAAAAAATGGTGCAGTTGCATACTTTAGGTCCATATATTAGAATAATATGGTTTTGATACCCTGCAATTAATGCTACAAGCTAATATTATTGAAATTGAGAATTCCTCACTAAAATATTGCTTAGAGATTAGCATAATTGAGAAGAACAATTGAAGCAAAAATATGTGAGACTGAACACAATTAATATCAATTACATAATGATCATGTTCATTAATGAGAAGAAAATTAATAATGCATATTAGGAGAGAAAATTGAATGCACCAAAGGCAATTTGAATGACTCACAAAAGGTAGGCTTACTAAAATGATAAAACCCCCCTAGGTGACAAAATCTCTTTCCAAATTAGTCTAAAGGCTCACGAATTGGAAAAGGAAATATTGGAAGCTCATGAGTGAAGAAAAAGGAAAAATATTATGGATTTTGGAGAGAAAATAATGGAGAATGTGTTGGACTAATAATAGACAACTTGCCAAGTCAAACTAGCTTTATCCTTATCTGCTAAAAGAAGAAAAGAAGAATAAAACTATCTAAAGTAGGAAGGCTCACTTACTATTCCATAATAGTCATGAAATCAGATAGAATCAGACATAATCTTATCTAGAATCTATACAAGTGTGATCCTATGGATAATTATGGAAAGTGGTGGCATAAGAAGCCAAAATGAGGTAAATACATAGCCTAAACCTAGGAAATTAATAGAAAATGATTAATATATTATATCCTAAGTCTAAAGTGGGTTTTTAATGTTCCAAAACCCCCCCTTAATCCTGACCTAGAGTGAGTAAAATATTATTAGTGCCCAGGAAACAAAGGCTTATGGTAACCCCAGTAACAATTATTATGCCCATGTAAACTGAGAAAAGAGGGAAAAACTCATGGGAATAAAACCCTCCCTAAAAAATGGACATTTGCACACCAAAGCTTAATGCTTCTCCAAACTCAAATAGGTGTGAACTTGATCAGATGTATGGAGGTCTCTTCCTCTTGGGAAGAAGTGGATCATGCTCCAAAAACATGTGCTTGAATTCTCCATCAGTGGATGCAAGCGAATTTGGAAGTTCTTTGAACTTGCTCTTTAAACCAAACTTGATCAAAACAAATCCATGAATATGGAAACCATTTTGGAACTTGAAATTCGAACCAAATGAGGTAGGATCAGCTCCAAGAATGTGTATATGGTTCCTTGATATCACCTTTGAACTAGAAGGGGTGAGATCATAACCAAAATCACTAAAATATGCCTAAGAGTTAAACCCAAGCGAATGGTAGTGTCCTCCATCTTCAGTGCAACTCTAAGAACATGTACCAATGATCAAATAGGAAGCATGTGAGCATGTAGAGAGAATGAAGCAGCTCCAAATTATGATCTAACCTCCATAATATCTAGTAGATCATCATTCTGCATAGCAACAAACTCATGTGAAAGAGAGGATTTAAAAACCTATTCAAATTCTAGAGCATGAAATGGCTTATATTGCTCAGAATTTAGAGTAGAAGACTTATGAGAGAACATATGAGAATGGATGGACATCTCTTCAACAAAATCATCTCCATTTCTTGTATCTTCTTCGTTAGCAATATCAGGTTGCACACAAAAGAGGATGTCTCTTCAAATTCTGTAACTAGTGCTGAAGATTTTGTAGTTTGATCTTCATCAAGGACAACTTCTTCAGAGATGGTTGAGGCCGAGTCTTCAGGAGGGAGAATACATGAGTAGGTGTCAAGTTTACTCTCCATATTTATGATATAAACCTCATTATGCTTTCCAAATACTCTATCCAAATTGGTCCAAATATCCTTTGGGTATTTAACAAAATCAATAAGGTAGCGCATGCTTGGAGAAAAAGCTAGACACATGGCTCCATATGCTCTGTCATAATCATTCAACCAAGCATATTTATCTTCTAAGGATTCAATATATGAAATAGATCCCATAGAAACATCAAATAGATCACGGCTCTTAATATATGCACTCATATTTGGATTCCATTCAACATAATTGAATGGTGTAAGAGTAGGAACTAAATTCGAATCCATGAAGTTGTACCTGCAAAACAAACTCTAAAACTTATAATGGAAGAATAATCTAAATATATGCTATGATATCCCTGATATATTATACCATATTACAATTCTATGGTTTGAAACCATGTAATTAATTCTATAAGCCAAGAATCTTGAAATAGAGAATTCCTCACTAAAATATTGCTCAGAGATTAGCATAATTGAGAAGAAAAATTGAAGAAGAAATATGTGAGACTGAACACAATTTATGTCGATTCATAATGATCATATTCATTAATGATAATACAATCAATAATACATCTCAAAAGAGAAAATTGAATGCACTAAACCAAATTCAAATGACTCACAAAAGACAGGCTTACTAAAAGCATAAAACCCCCCTAGGTGACAAAATCTATTTCCAAATCAGTCTAAACTCTCACAAATTGGAAAAAGCGGTATTGGAATCTCATGAGTGAAGAAAAGGGAAAAATATCATTGGTTTGGGAGAGAAAATCATGGAGTATGTGTTGGCGTAATAATAGACAACTTACCAAGTCAAACTAGCTTTATCCTTATCCACTAAAAGCATAAAAGTAGAATAAAACTATCTATAGCAGGAAGGCGCACTTACTATTTGAAGATAGTCATAAAATTAGAAAAAATCAGACAAAATATTATCCATAATCTATCCAAGTGCACTCCTATGTCTAATGATGGAAAGTGGTGGCATAAGAAGCCAAAATGAGGTCAATTACCTAGTCTAAACCTAGGAAATTAATAAAAAATTATTAATATATTATATCCTTAGTCTAAAGTTGGTTTTTAATGTTCTAACACCATATGGATGGTTCCTCCCACCTTTTTGTCCCATGTTCCAGATATTAACATCCCATATATTGCTGGTACATATGCCACTGCCACATCCATCACAATAGTTTTGGTAGGAAGTTGTGCCAAAGTAATTACTAAGTCCTTAATCATCCCCATACATTTTACCTTCTTGGAGTCAAAGGTATAAAGATCATGACAAGTTTTGGTGGTTTCCAAATCTAACTGCTCCATGATTATTTTAGGCATTCGATTATGCAAATCTCTTGAGTCTAGCATGTAGTTGTGTAATAATTGCCATGCACATTTAGATTTATCTACAAAGGAGCGATGTAACGTCCCCATCTTAACACCATGGAATTAAAATTGTAAATGATGTAATATTGTTATGAAATCATGGTGAGGAGCTCAAGGCCAAGGCCTTGCCATCGATTTACTGATGCATATGGTTTACGTGCTATCCAGGCACAATGGAATTGCGGATATTATGTAAATATGCATTTTAACCCACAACTAGCTATGCAATGCAACAAAGAGATGGGGGCATGATTTTACAAGGAATTGGGAGGGAAACATTCAAACCCTTGGAGCCAATCAAGTCAAGCCAAGTGTAAATGAGAGAACCCATCAAACCCTCAACTACCCATGTTGACTTTTGTACCCAATCATTGATTTCTCCCAAGAGTTGGTTGAGGTAGTTAATGCCTTGGGGAATGGGAGGTATGGCTATCCAAATTCGAGTATGGGCAAGCCACCCTGCATGGAAAAACGTGTTTGGATTCTTGGGAAAGAAAAGAGACATGAATTGCTCCCCAAGCCATCATCCATCAACTAGTTGGGCTCTTTCACAAGTTAGGAGCTTGTTGGGCGTTTTTCCCCATCGAACTTATGTGTTTTCCTTCATTCTCAGCTGGGAGGAGCGTTTTTGTGTTGTATACCCATGGGGAAGAAGTGGAATCAAACTAGGGGTTCCATAGATATTGTTTGGTTGCTGAATGCTCAGTTAGTTGGGGAAGAAATCGTTTTCCTCCATGTGAGTGTTTTTCCCCATTCCATAATCCATTTTTGGCTGGAAACGAATTGGGGAAAACCCTTGACCATCCTATTGTAAATCCCATTGTTAAACGTGTATCCCTGCCCAATGATTGTGCTTACTGTGTGAGAAAAGAGTATGTTGGGGTATGGGTTATGGGTCTCCATTCTTTTGGCTTGAGCTTGAGTACAAGCATCCAGGGTTCTGATGTAGCCTGATAAACCCAACTATGGACTGGCTTGGCTCAAATGAAATTCTTAATTGGTTGTGTATGAGCTAAATGTCCCCCTTTTCCTTGTAAGGATCATGCCCATCTCGGGGGTGGCCTTCGGATGGATTGAGTATATGCCGTCGAAGAGCCTATGGTTGGGTGGAACGTTGCAGCGACATAGCTAGTTGTTTTGGGACAATTGCACAACGAAGATAAGTGTTTTATGTCTATGTATCTACTTCTGCAATGCTTAAATTAATGACTATTATTGATATTTTGAATGCATATGAAGAGTACGTGGATGAATATGTTTTATTCCGCTGTGCATGTTTAATTGATTTGCATCTGCACACATTTAATTTATGGCTGTGAATCTAATGAATGGACTGAATTTTATGAAAAGCCCCAGAGATTGTCATCATGTACCCTTCCTTGCCTTGGATATATGGGTGGGTACGTTACAAGTGATATGATTTTCTTTCTCATCTCCAAGCACTAGACCTATAGATATAGCTAGACTTTCATCTTCTAAATTTAGAGTATCTAGTTGTAGGCTTGGTAAAGAAAGGCTTAGGACCCTCTCTATTTTCTTCTTGTATTCAAGAATTTTGGCCAACTCGGACAGAGGAACGAGGATCTTTACTTTAGATAACTCATTTTATAAATCAAAAGGGACCGAATATTTGTCTAGATATTTTATTTCAATCTCTTCTCTCTTTGACTATAGAAGTTCATTTTTATTTTGGTTAATTGGATTTGCAAGTTAATTTTGAGGAGAAATAGGCTTTGTAGTAGGAACTGGATTATCAGTGGCTTTGTCATTCTTTAGATTTTAGTAGGCTTATTTAAGGGAGCTAATAGGATTCTGATTTCAAGAGACCCTTGTATCTCAGCTGGATTATCATTTCAGTCTTCCACTCAAAGTAGTTGAATGGAGTGAGCAAGATGACATGAGACTGCTCCATTATGTAGCTTGTGCACTAGGTGACAAAGAACACTGGAAACCTGCAATGAAAACACTCAATCACTTAGGAGGGGATCCTAACTATCTAATTCGAACCCTGCATTGACAGAAGGAACATTCGGGAGCGCATCACACCCTGGGTAGACTCCAAAGGATTTCTCCAATGGCTTCAAGGAAATAGCCCTGGGGATTTCTGTGGTTGCTCCACTGCTTCTGGTGCACTTCTGAAACTGATTGGTTCGACTAAAATCTCCAATAGCTATGATACCATGTGAAATTCAAATCACAGTAGGATCAACTATCTAAATATATCCTCACAATTAATAATTTGACTAAGTATACAAGAAAAACAGTGTAAAAGAGGCACAATGAACACTCAAATGATCAAATAGCAGTTTATTTTATTACTGTCCAACCCATAAATGAGTTGTGAACACCCTTATATTACATTTGGGAAAAATAGTGAGCCTTTGTAGGCATCCGAATGAGCTACAAGTGGCTAGCTTACATTCAACCTCAATCCCCCCTAGGTTGACCAATAGTCTCCTACATCACCTCAAACAGTAACACATTCCTAATATAAACATTGGGATGGCATGGTAGGTCATTAATGATGATGGCACATGAGTGGGTGAGGATTTGTTGGAGTGTAGGTGGCCAAGGATAGGCCAAAAATTCCAAGGAGGGGGGAAACTGGACACATTCAATGCGTGGGCATCTCAAGTAAAAGCCAGATCCATAAAACAGGGGATAAGGTAATGCCTAACTTAGGTAGTGGTAATGAATGAGTGAGGTGTCCATAAATGATGGCTCCTAACTTCTTGTTTGACCAAAACGGGGCCCTTAAGTGGTGTAATGTGTCATTAATGCCTAACAACCTTCTAAAAACCTCGGATTATCATCATTAACGAATATTTGGACCAATCAACCATAAAAATATCTTATGAGACTATGGTAATAGGTGTAATAATTCTCTAACACTTAGATAGTAAGTTTTAGGTCTGAATCAGTAATTATGGTATCATATATGTCGGCATGCTTGCCACAAATGTGTTCGTCACCAGAAAAAATAGACTTAGGCAGCTTGGATATGGACTTTTGAGTGATTGGTGGGTAAAAGTTTAGTTGATAGGATAACTGGTTGTATAGGGTTTAGTAGGGAGAATTAGTGTTAATTATTGTTTAATTGACGGAAAAAAAGTAATTGGATAAAAGACTTATGCAGTAAATACTTGACTAAAACTTGATAGTGTTCTCGGGCTCCAGGTTGTTGATACTTGATGTACAGGTACATCAATTTTCTGGAGTACTTGGTTATGAGATTTTTCCTATACTTACAACTATTCCACCTGACCATCGATTGTGAAGTGGTAACCTTAGTTGTTATTCCTAGGATATCACACAGTATATTTTCAGTGGGGGACAGTTCCAGTACCTCATACATGATTTGAAGCTTTTACTCCTTGGGAAGGTGATTGGTCAAGAACCAATACTTGTTCCTTTGGTGATTAAATTTTATTGTAACTATTTGTCAAACCTTCACTATTAGTAATTGTTTGAGGCTTGAGATTCCTCAGTAGCTACTATTTTCGGAAATCCCTCCAATCTAGCTTTTCATTGAGCTTCGGTTCTTTGGGAAAGTAGATTGCTTGCTTGGATTCATAGAACATTTTTATTGTGTGGGCACTTTCCTTTTTGTTGATTCTAGACTTCCTTTAGGACTTTTTTATTCTATTTTTTATTAAGAATACCATTTTAAACAAATCCTTTGATCAAAAACTTTGAAGTGGCTACTCTCCCGATCTGCCAGTCACGGTGGCAGCAAAGTGAGTCACTGGAATTTGAAGGCCCTGCTACATCGCGGATACAGATAAACCTTGTGACTTGGAAACATAATTGATTTTAAACTCAATTAATATTACTTGAGAGGAACAACATCAAACAAACCCTGAGAATTCATCGTCACATCATGAACGCAATACAGACATAGTTGATGATCTTACTCTAGTTTAAATTGAGACATTAAAAAATCACACAAACACTCATGTAATTCCACCTCTGTCGAGTCTTTCAGAACCATTTGTACTTACTATCCGTGAGTCAAAGGGTAAGATTAACCCTCTTTTCGAAAGTTTGAATATCATGTAAAATACAACACTTGACCCTATGGTTTCATCATAAGTTCAAGGTACCACATCAATGCACCCTAAACATGGATGCAGGAGGTATTAATGCTTCCAATTTGACCTCAACATCAATCCCAATTGTTAACATACATGCTATTAGCACAAGTTCAACTAGCGAATCAGTGTTAGTTGGTACAATTATGGGTTCCAATCTTGCAAGTACATCCACTTCGTTTGTAGGGATCCCTACTGGGGGGTGTGCCTTACCAAACATGGATTTTCCATATGGTTCAGCTAATCAAGGTCAAAACACACAAGGAGTAAACCAAAATCCTCTTGGTATACCTAACCTTTTTCCAAATTCTACTTCTAGGGGAAACCCTTCACCATGGAATGGTATTATTCTTGGTGAAAGTAATGGACCATGGAACAATATTGCCAATTGGGTTTATCCTCCACCGATTAGTGAAAATTCCCTAAGGCCTATCCTCTAAATTATCCTAGCACAATTCCTAGGGGAAATCCACCTATCAACCTCATTCCACAATGGATTGGGTAGGTTTCGGGAAGTAACCAATCTTCTTGGAGCCCACCTTTGCGAGGAGGCAATCAATCAATGGCATGGTTAGGTTCTAGCAAGTAACCAATATTATTGGGGCCTACATCCGCAAGGGTTAAATCCATCCATCCATCATGTTCCACCATGGAATGGACAACATTTAGGAAGTAACCAATCTTTTTGGATGAAACCTCTACAAGTAGGAAATCTACCTTGGAATTATTTTCAAGTCCAAGGAGAACTGCCATGGTGTGGTTGGGATCCAAGAAGTAACCAATATTCTCAGGGACAACCTCCACAAGGGGGAAATCCACCCATTGGTCATGTTCTAGGAAGTACCCAATCTTGTTGCAGTCAGTCTCTGCCAGGGGGAAACCCACCTTGGAATGCTTTTCATGCCCAAGGACCACATCAATGGAGTGGTCAAGTTCTAGAAAGTAACAAATATTTTTTGGGCCTAACCTTGTAAGGGGGAAATCCACCCATTAACCCCATTCTGTAATGGAGTGGTTAGGTTCTAAAAAGTAACCAATATTTTTGGGGCCTAATCCCACAATGGGGTAATCCACCCACTAACCCCATTCCATAATGGAGTGGTCATGTTCTAGGAAGTAATCAATATTTTTGGAACCAACCTATGTCCAATCCAACTAGGCCACCACATGGACCTCATGTTGATGGTATGATGGATTCGATGAACCAACCTGAGCAGATTACCAAGCAAGTGGGACAAATATCTGTTCAAACTTCACAACCTACAGCTGGCCAAGCAATGCAAAAACCTAATAATCATTGCAAGACCTCTGACATCCTCAAAGTCCAATCCATAGACCTTAGGGGAAAGAAGAAGAACTATAAGGGTAAGCAAAGTGATAATCCTTCCCAGAATTTTGAAATCCTTATAGTCCAATCCATAGACCTTAGAGGAAAGAAGAAGAAATACAAGACTAAGAAAAATGATAACTCTGGGATGGGAGATGCACCAAACATGGCTCAATACGGTGGGAAACATTAAGCCATTATTTTGACACAACCCCTTCTGAAACACCGTCATCAAATGGTTTCTACCACATTGGTACGCCCTTCAGGGGGGAACCAACTAACTGCCACACATGGGGGCAATAATCCCAATGCCAGTGTCTTCATGTGTGATCATGAAGTCAACATTCAAACGAGACTTGATTCTTACGATGCACCTCATAGTACATCAGATCAATCGGTATCGCGGCCAAGTGGTTCTCTCTCCATTGAGAAAAAAACCATAGACTTAGTACCACACCCCACCAAAGGTTTTCTACGTAGAACAAAACATAATCTTAATGTGTGATTTGTTGATAATGATAATGTCGTTGACGACCTAGCTCAACCACCATGTGCCATGTCAGCCTTGGAGGTAGTGCAATGTTATCATATGCAAAGAAAGGAACTATTTTTTACAATCCATGTTGTTGATCCATCTGATGTGACTTTGATCACATCAAACATAGACCATTCAATATGTAGGATCCCTTCTGAATTTTATTTTCAGATTAAAGTAACGACTCATGGAAATAAAAAATTTCAAACCATAGTTGATGAAGGCGCCCCATCTTGTGTAATGTCATTTAAATGTTAGGAAGCATTAGGATCACCCCTATCTATCATAGAAGTTTCATACCAAGATATTCAAATGCCTTCGGCAAATTCAGATAAAAATATTCCCTTGATGGAGGAATATCATCCAATCACTTGTCCCATTAGTACTATGAGTTCTCCCAGCTCACATCAATTCTTGGACAATATTTTATCATCATATGAGGCTATCCTTGAAGCTATGAACATTCAGTTGCACCCACCTAAGGATATCTTTTATGGGGCCACTGGAAACATACTTGGTTTAAATCTACCCATGTATAGGATCATGCCTGTCATGTTCCTTGATCTGATCAGGTATATTTGGAAGCTTGCATATATATTTAGGCTATCCATCTATAAAGATGCATTTGAACCTTTTGCAACCCAAACTTTCCCTAGGATCGAACTTGTTGGAAATTGGTGGGTCATCCCGTCATATATTTATTTTCCACCATTCCGACAGAAGAGCCTACCGAACATGGGACACTCTAGTTAACACCCCATTGTCGTTTTGGTTCCCATGCTAAATTATTCTCATAGACACGGGATCCCTATTAGTACCATCATGACTTGGAGTATGAGACCACATATTTCTCTTTCATAGATTTTTTACCATACCCTGATGGGCTCCCAATTTTGTGTCACTTTACATAAGCATGTGTTAAAATATCCACTTGAACATTTGTGCCCACTGCTTCATTTCGTATTGCTTATGTTGCGTATTTTCCTTTGCAGTCATTTTTTATTACACGATCCCTATAAACCATTGCTTCTGTATAAATGACCCATACCCATGGAGGAAAAATGCATAAGAGTTTACATAACTAGCTCAGCCCTTGTTTGCAATATGTATCTTTGCCTTGGCCTGACCCATTCCCTTGAAATATAGGCGCATGCCCTTGAGACACTCGTTTCCTCTAATGTACCATAGCATGCTTTATTCTTCTTCAAGCTAATAAATGAGAAATGTATAAAAAATTGGAAAACAAAAAAAATCCAAAAAGGGAGAGAATTGAATCATTTCATATTATATCCTTGAAAAAATGGCAACAGTCAGTCCTTGTCCCCCTTGAACATGGCACATAATTTGGTATCTGCTTTCAGTACACCATCTACCTTTGCCTTAGGAAACTGTACCAGTATTTTGAATAGATCTCCATCAATGGGTTATCCTTCCTGCATCAATGGAGCTTTCGTTAATGCATATGGAATTGGTGGATTGCATTAAGGTCGGTTACTTAATTTCCTATGTTTTAGAGTGTCCATTATGCATCGTGTTATGTGTTCAAGGGAAGATCAAATAGTGTTGTCCATTCCTCAAATATTCTTGACCAATCATGTTGGCCTTCCTTGTGTCAATATATAGTGTTGGATCTCACAGTTCTACCAAATTATATAAGACTATTGATCACTGTTTTATATCAGTTGATGAGGGATGCATTAATTCCCTCCTTCCGATGGATCTATTCCTATCAATACCAAATCATCATCTAGGACATGGATCTAGAAACCCAAGAGTATCTTGGATCTTACAATCATTAGTGGCAGGTTTCCTCGCAAATGACAGTGGGTATACATCAATGGCCCCTGATTATTTGATTATACAAGTGTTCAACTCCAGAATATCTATTCAAACTTGTTAGTTTGTACTCAGTACCTTAGAGTCCATCATCATTATCAGTGGGTATCTTCGCATCTGTTAATGGTATACATCAATGACCAGTAATCATATGGTGTTTTATTATGATTGACATCAGTTCATTTATTTGCATGATATAAACTCATACTATCGTCGGTTTGTATTGAAGACCTTGGTAAAAACAGTTGTATTACTCATTGATGCACTGCCCGAGCTCCGCAACATTAAATTACCACGTCAGAAGTACCATGAAGATATTGCACTCATCAAAGTGCACATTTGTATTTCTAAAAAATTACTTTTGACATGGATCCACTGCGTATTGTTCGTGGCCATGCTTGTTTACTGCTGAGCATGGGTATGCCTGCCTCAGGTTGATGTTGTATATTTGGGAAATTTCTTTGTTTGACTTGTAGGTGTTATCCTGAATCTTGTGCCCATGCGCTAATCCTTTTCCATCTTTGCCTTGATCAATAAAGAGTATCAGTGTGAAGAGTATCAATATGAAGAGTATCAATATGAAGAAATAATGTATTTCGGCCCTTAGATCTGCTTTGAACCTCACACATTAGGAGACATTTGTTAACAATCAAATTAACACCCTTAACAAGTGAAATAAGAAGCACATTTTACCATTTGCCCGCAACATGAAGACCAAAATTCTAGAACAATTGAGAGCTTTAATCTCTCATTCAACCACTGCTTCCACAAAGGAAGAAGTATGTGAAGACAAAGGTTTCTCTAAAGAGGCCAAGTCTAGGACCACTTAAAGGGCCAAAACCCAATTTCTACAACTCCTAGGGTGGAAAGAATACATCAGAGGTGTATTAATTGTCCTTAAAATTCTGGAAATTAATGTCAAAAGCCTGAAAATAATGGAAAAGTGGGTTTTTGAGTGAAAATAATCGAAAATCAATAAAATTTATTATCCCACATTGAAAGTTGAATCCCAAATTCTCATTTCCCAATACTATAAAATAAAGGCATTTGGGGCATCATAAAATACATAAAGTGAGAGTAAAGGTATGCTAGAAGATTCGAAGGTTTGGAAAGCTCATTTTCAACAAAGCTCTTGAAGGATCAAAGGCAAGGATGGAGAAGGATAGCTCAAAGCAAAGGAGAATGGATTCACCTCAATCAAGGTTGTAAGTAAGTATCATTTCTTCTTTGATGTTATATAAAGTAATTCAATTTTCCCTCCCATTTATGAGTTTAAGTTTTTACCTCCAAGTTTATTTCAAATTCAAAATGGTTAAATATCCTAGGAAAGTTTAAATAATTGCTTCATTTTTGTCAATTGAATCTCACCAATTCATTGTAAGATGGCTAGTTAGAGTAGACACATCCGTACTGTAATCACCATTAAAAGGTACATAGGTTTAGACACTGCTCCTCTTCTTCAAATAGACTGGATAACATTTAAAATTGAAGTTTTATATTTCAATGGATACCTATTTGAATATTGGGACATTTGGAAAATTTTCATTTGTGACTCTTCAATGATGTCATCTAAGGTCAACCGGTCCCAACTGACACATGTCCACTGGGGAGGGACTGACATATATTCCATTGTATCATCTTTTGTTGGTGTGTGTGTTTTTGATTAAAATATATGGGTGGAAACCCAGGTGGTTTTCGTGGGAAGTAAATCCCTACAAGCTTGGTGGTATTGCAAAATATATTTGTGAGGAGTTTTCAATCAAAACTTGCCACGTTTCCTTATCGATGGTTGGTGCAACTCCTCCTTGGGGAAAAATAACATGGGCACATTTTTTCAGTGCATTATCAACTTGACCCATTGAACTGGCGTCTACTTTTTTTATCAGCTTGACACTTCCCCTTATATCTCTGTCACTTTCCCAGTGCGGAATTAATATTGACTGTTGATTTGATTTAAGATTGATGGTGTCCCCCTCATCTCCCTTTACCTCTCGGATTTCACCCTATGGTGATGTGATTTATCCTTCACTTATCATTTAAGTGTTTAGGCCCTTATGTATCCTTTAATATTTATCTCTTCATGGGTTGGATAACTAAACCTTCCACATTTTTCCATTTTGAAATGTTGAAATCCCTGTAAAAATGTTAGTACTAACATTGGATCTGGAGGTGACAACTGTTTTTTCCACAAACTGCTGAGAATTGTGGATTAGTGCCTTTTGTTGGTATATGGATTCATATCTCATGAGACATTTTTAACTTCATCTAGTTTTAGCTTACAACAGTATTTACAGACATGGAAATGTAAAACTAGAAATTATAAATGCTTGAATGAATTGAAATGAAAAGGAAAGTCAACTATAAAAAATTTTATTATACTGTGTACAATTATTTTTGGATACTTTTCTTGAATTTCAATACATGAATAAATGTTTGAGGAGTCTTCCATTGACAACAACATACATTTCACCATTTATCCCTACAAGAATGAAAGTATTATTATCTTGTATAGCTGAAATGATTAAGGTCCCATCCAAAGGTTATCAAACTTTCCATGCTTTCCCCTATATTCTCTTCTTGCATCCAATTTTAGGATAAATTCCCCTAGCTGAAAATCCCTTACGATGGCCTTATTATCAAAAGTATTTTTCACTTCCTTCTAATGTTCCTGTAATTTCAAACTGGATTGGTTCCTATCTTTTTGTGGTTCTATTAACTCATACATTCTACTAACCATATCATTTTTCTCCTCTACTTCATCTTGGATCAACTTTAGTACAGAAACAATGGAATAAGGAATCTAAAACTAGGCCAACATGTCTAAATTCCAAATAAATAAACATCCATCCCTTTTAAATGAAATGCAGGAAACGATGATTAGAATTCCCCCCCAATGCACTTGCAATGCAAGCATGAATGCAATCCTACTTGAACCTATAATTTAACATGTAACTAAACATTATCAACATATATATGGGCTTCCATGAAAATCCAAATAATTCATAATAAGACATAGTTAGAGTTTTGCATGTGAACATTAATAAATTTCCAATTCTCAGTTTGCTAGTTTCAATTATGCAAGTGTTGTTGGTTTTCGGTTTAGGGTATTCCATATACACCATTAACTATTTATAAAATCATATTTATAATATGTTTCTACATCCATATACTCTTTACATCAGGTGTGAAGGATTCCATGTACATAAGAATAATCAAAATTTAGAGAAGAAAGAAAGAATGCTCACAAGAAACCGAAGAGAATCCATTCAACCTACATCCAAAGGTTAGCATAAAAATCCATAAACCAAATCAGAGTTCACTTAGAATCAAATGGAACATTAACTGCATAAAATACAGAGTATAAAAATAGCATAATATTCCATAACTAATATCTATCCTTCATATTTCATAAACAAAGTTTCCAAGCAAGATTTGAAGTAGAAAATGAGCATCTATTCAAATAGTTTATAATAGAAACCAAGGGTGTATTAGTAGAGATAGACAAAACATATAAAAACATGAATAAACATATAATAGAGTACTTATCTTATTGAACTGCATTAACTTCAACATGAAAACTTTTGTCCCATCCATAGGCATAGTCTAGCCAAATCGTAGTTGGACAAGCCACCCTCGAGCTAAGGAAAAGGAATCCACAGGAAAGGAACACTCAAGCAATGGAATATCTCAATATCATATTCATAAACAAAACCCAATCCTTTCACCATCTACTTTCCCCTCCATCTACACTACCCAGTCGAATGTGACTCCCTTCACTACACAAGTCCCTCAGGATATCACCATTCTTCCCAGGGCTTACGTGTTGAGATGGGGAAGAGATAAGAAATGAGAGTGAAGAAATATTGTTGTCTCAACAGTGGAAAATAATCTCTATCAATGGTTCAACCCCATATCAACTCACAATGGTTCAAAATGCACATAGATCTCATAGCATCATTTTTCACACTGGGATGAATCGATCACATAATATTACTGAGGTAACTAGTAATTGTTCCCAAGGAAGGTAGCACCTGGTTTTATAATGAAGGATGAAATTTGAATTCATTGAGGGAATAATGGAGGCAATTTTAACTCTAATAGGTTACCTTGAGTTGTGTTGAAGAAGAGGTTAAGTTGAGATAGATTCCATTTTCCAGGAATAGCAAAATGAGAGGAGTTACTCACAAATTAGGAGTGGAGGAAAAGGAGGGATAAATTGGTCATGGAACGTGAGAGAGGGATTCAATTAGTTGTCATAACAAACCCGCAGCACAAAAATATGGATCCTCTCCCATGATTAGTGGAGCAATCACGCTATCTCCAAGTGGGGCCCACCAATCTATCAAGAGGCCGCACTAGTGCAAGTGGAGCTACCAAACCTTCATGAGGGAGTTACAAAACATCAGTAAGGTCCAAAAGGGTAAATTTGGGTCCATAATCAAGTTTTTGGGTGGTCATCAAGTCTATATTGCACTAGGATGTCCTCATTCTCCCTCACCTATGGAGTCCAAGGCCCCCCATTCTCATTAGTCATCCATGTTGAGCCATATATTTTATTTATTTACAATGATGTCTATAGACCATAGTCTTAACACCTAGTTCCATAATAACAAGTACATATGATTAGGGGCTCAAAATAGGGGTACTACATCAACATTACCTGCTTTCGACATGTTGGTAATGGTATTTATCAATTCTTTTAGATTTGGAATAAATCTTCATACTAAGATTATCTTCCCTATGAAATATTGAACCTCTTTCTTATTCTTGGGGATGTCTATCAATTTAATAGAATCCACCCTTTCAAGATCTATCCTTACTCCATATTTGGAGGCAATGTGCCCCAATAATTTTCCTTCATTCAAGGAAAAATGTGACTTCACAGGGTTTAGAGAGAGCCCATACTTTCTGCACTTGTTAAAGGTCAACTTCAAGTGTGAAAAGTGCTCCTCATTTGTCTTGGAAAAAACAGTCATATCATCTATATAAATCACTATAAACTTATCATTTTCTCACACAAATGTTTTATCCATTGCTCACTGGAAAGTTTCTTCTACATTCATTAGTCCAAAAGGCATTTTTTCATACATAAATGTTCCCCATGGTGTACTGAATGATGTATTTTATATGTCTTCTTTGCTCATAGAAAATTGATTATATCCTGAAAAATCATCCATCATTGAAATCCTGTTTGCTCCAACCACCTTTTGCAAAACCTTATCCATTTTCGACAGTGGATAATTTCCCTTTAAAGAGCATTTATTTAAGTTTATGAAATCCACACATAATATTATTTCTCCACTTTTTTTCCTAACTTGTACCAAGTTTGTTACCCACTCTAAGCATCTCAAAGGAATTATTATTTTTGCATCTAATAATTTCCTTACCTCTTTTTCAAATATGGGTAGCAACATGGGATTTGTTTATCTTAGTTTCTGCTTGAAAGGCTTAACCCTAGGCTTCAAAGTTATTTTATGTTGAATTATGTATGTATCATATGTCCTAAGATCTTCATACTTGCATGCAAATAAATCTACATATTCTTTGAAAATATTTAAATATCTCCTTTTCACTTAACCATGAAATAGTTTTGACAGTTTGATAAATTTGGGATCTTCTGTTGTGCCAACACTTACCTCTTCTACATATTAATCCTTTGGATGCATAGTATGCTTCATAGGGATTTTTTTTTATCAAAAATACTATCTAATGGTACTAGGCCTTTGGGGATGAAATTTTTTGTAATTTGTAATATCTTGTGACTTGTTATTTCGTTGCTTAATTCAAGCTTTGTCTCATATTTTCCTTCTTCCCCTTCTAGTCGGATTTCCTCATCTTCCTCCTTGTCTTCATAGTTAACTATGCAAGAATTTGAAAATTCTTCAATCGTCTCCAAAAATCTATTTGTTTGATGGTAATATTTGAACACTTGCTAATGTTTTAGATTGTCAATTATGGAAGGCCCATGTATCACCTCAATCTCATGCTTATGTTTGGGACCAAACAAAGATTTAAATGTACTTCCATCTACATCCAATGAATTTGATATTTGTTTTTCTTCTCTTGTCATAAAAATGATATTAAAAGCACTGAATAACTTTTCTATAGAATCCCATACCTGATTTCCATATGCCCTCATCTTAGGATGCTTATTTTGGTAAACACTTCTAATTTGTTGGACTACTAATTATCAATTTCCAAAAACAGAAATTTCTGTGACTCCAATTTTCCTACCAGCTTCTAAATTTCTAATCCAAAAATCAAGGCTTCATACTCAACAAAATTATTTGTAGTCTCAAAATTTAATTTGAAAGACAAGGAAATTTCTTCTTTATTTGAGGAGAATAAAATTACACCTGCTCCTCCTTTTCCGTGTGATCAAGATCCATCAAATTACATTTCCCATAACTCAATTGAAGGGGGTGTAAGGTACAAGAAAAAGAAATTTGTGTGAGGGATATTAATGTTCTTCATCTATGGATATAATGCAACATCCCATGTCTTCTTCCATGGCATAGACAGGGTAATTTTTAGGGCTTCTTTGATCACTAATCACATATGCAAATATGGCTTCCCTATACAATGATTTGGACTCACCTGCAAAAAATGGTGCAGTTGCATACTTTAGTTCCATATATTAGAATAATATGGTTTTGATACACTACAATTAATGCTACAAGCTAATAATATTGAAATTGAGAATTCCTCACTAAAATATTGGTTAGAGATTATCATAATTGAGAAGAAGAATTGAAGCATAAATATGTGAGACTGAACACAATTAATGTCAAGTACATAATGATCATGTTGATTAATGAGAAGAAAATTAATAATACATCTTAGGAGAGAAAATTGAATGCGCTAAAGGCAATTTGGATGACTCACAAAAGGCAGGCTTACTAAAATGATAAAACCCCCCTAGGTGACAAAATCTCTTTCCAAATTGGTCTAAAGTCTCACGAATTGGAAAATGCATTATTGGAAGCTCATGAGTGAAGAAAAAGGAAAAATACTATGGATTTTGGAGAGAAAATAATGGAGAATTTGTTGGACTAATAATAGACAACTTGCCAAGTCAAACTAGCTTTATCCTTATTTGCTAAAAGAAGAAAAGAAGAATAAAACTATCTAAAGTAGGAAGGCACACTTACTATTCCAGAATAGTCATTAAATCGGATAGAATCAGACATAATCTTATCCAGAATCTATCCAAGTGTGATCCTATGGATAATTATGGCAAGTGGTGGCATAAGAAGCCAAAATGAGGTAAATACATAGTCTAAACCTAGGAAATTAATAGAAAATGATTAATATATTATATCCTAAGTCTAAAGTGGGTTTTTAATGTTCCAACCCCCGCCCTTTAATCCTGACCTAGAGTGAGTAAAATATTATTAGTGCCCAAGCAACAAAGGCTTATGGTAACCCCATTAACAATTATTATGCCCATGTAAATTGAGAAAAGAGGGAAAAACTCATGGGAATAAAACCCTCCCTAAAAAATGGACATTTGCACACCAAAACTTAATGCTTCTCCAAACTCAAATAGGTGTGAACTTGATCAGATGTATGGAGGTCTCTTCCTCTTGGGAAGAAGTGGATCACACTCCAAAAACATGTGCTTGAATTCTCCATCAGTGGATGTAAGAGAATCTGGAAGCTCTTTGAACATTCTCTTTAAACCAAACTTGATCAGAACAAATCCATGAATATGGAATCCATTTTGGAACTTGAAATTTGAACCAAATGAGGTAGGACCAGCTCCAAGAATGTGTGTATGGTTCCTTGAGATCACCTTTGAACTAGAAGGGGTGAGATCATAACCAAAATCACTAAACTATGCCTGAGAGTTAAACCCAAGCAAATGGTAGTGTCCTCCATCTTCAGTGCAACTCTGAGAACATGTACCAATGATCAAATAGAAAGCATGTGATCATGTAGAGAGAATGAAGTAGCTCGAAATTATGATCTAACCTCCAAAATATCCAGTAGATCATCATTCTGCACAGTAACAAACGCCAGTGAAAGAGAGGATTTAAAAACCTCTTCAAATTCTAGAGCATGAACTAGCTTGTATTGCTCAGAATTTAGAATAGAAGACTTATGAGAGAACATATGAGAATGGATGGACATCTCTGCAAAAAAATCATCTCCATTTCTTGTATCTTCTTCATCAGCAATATCAAGTTGCGCACAAAAGAGGATGTCTCTTCAAATTCTGTAACTAGTGCTGAAGATTCTATGGTTTGATCTTCATCAAGGACAACTTCTTTAGAGATGGTTTAGGCCGAGACTTCAGGAGGGAGAATACATGAGTAGGTGTCAAATTTACTCTCCAAATTTATGATATGAACCTCATTATTCTTTCCAAATACTCTATCCAACTTGGTCCAAATATCCTTTGGGTATTTAACAAAATCAATAAGGTAGCGCATGCTTGGAGAAAAAGCTAGACACATGGCTCCATATGATTTGCCATAATCATTCAACCAAGCATATTTATCTTCTAAGGATTCAATATATGAAATAGCTCCCATATAAACATCAAATAGATCATGGCTCTTAATATATGCACTCATCTTTGGCTTCCATTCAACATAATTGAATGGTGTAAGAGGAGGAACTGAATTCGAATCCATGAAGTTGTACCTGCAAAACAAACTCTAAAACTTATAATGGAAGAATAATGTAAATATATGCTATGATATCCCCGATATATTATACCATATTAAAATTATATGGTTTGAAACCATGTAATTAATTCTATAAGCCAAGAATCTTGAAATAGAGAAGTCCTCACTAAAATGTTGCTCGGATATTAGCATAATTGAGAAGAAAAATTGAAGAAGAAATATGTGAGACTGAACACAATTAATGTCGATTCATAATGATCATATTCATTAATGATAATACAATCAATAATACATCTCAAAAGAGAAAATTGAATGCACTAAACGAAACTCGAATGACTCACAAAAGGCGGGCTTACTAAAAGCATAAAACCTCCCTAGGTGACAAAATCTATTTCCAAATAAGTCTAAATGCTCACGAATTGGAAAAAGCGGTATTGGAATCTCATGAGTGAAGAAAAGGGGAAAATATCATGGATTTGGCAGAGAAAATCATGGAGTATTTGTTGGACTAATAATAGACAGCTTACCAAGTCAAACTAGCTTATCCTTATCCACTAAAAGCATAAAAGTAGAATAAAACTGTCTAAAGCAGGAAGGTGCACTTACTATTCCAAGATAGTCATAAAATTAGAAACAATCAGACAGAATCTTATCCAGAATTTATCCAAGTTCGCTCCTATGTCTAATGATGGAAAGTGGTGGCATAAGAAGGCAAAAGTAGGTCAACTACCTAGTCTAAACCTAGGAAATTAATAAAAATTTATTAATATATTATATCCTCAGTCTAAAGTGGTTTTTTAATGTTCCAACACCATATGGATGGTTCCTCCCACCTTTTTGTCCCATGTTTTGGATATTAACATCCCATATATTGCTGGTGCATATGCCACTACCACATCCATCACAATAGTTTTGGTAGGAAGTTGTGCCAAAGTAATTATTAAGTCCTTAATCATCCCCAGACATTTTACCTTCTTGGAGTCAAAGCAATAAAGATCATGACAAGTTTTGGTGGTTTCCAAATCTAACTGCTCCATGATTATTTTAGGCATTCAATTATGCAAATCTCTAGAGTCTAGCATGTAGTTGTGTAACAACCATGCACATTTAGATTTATCTACAAAGGAGCGATATGCTTGTCTTTCTCATCTCCAAGCACTAGACCTATAGATATAGCTAGACTTTCATCTTCTAAATATAGAGTATCTAGTTGTAGTCTTGGTAAAGCAAGGCTTAGGACCCTCTCTATTTTCTTCTTGTGTACAAGAATTTTGGCCAACTCGGGCAGAGGAACAGGGATCTTTACTTTATATAACTCATTTCATAAATAAAAAGGGACCGAATATTTGTCTAGATATTTTATTTCAATCTCTTCTCTCTTTGACTGTAGAATTTCATTTTTATTTTGGTTAATTGGATTTGCAAGTTAATTTTGAGGAGAAATAGGCTTTGCAGTAGGAACTAGATTATCAGTGGCTTTGTCATTCTTTAGATTTAAGTAGGCTTATTTAGGGGAGCTAATAGGCTTCTGATTTCAAGCATTATTCCTTGGCCTCAAATTGTATCTTCTCTCAACTTCTTGATCATTTTGATATACTTCTTCTTGTAAATATTTTTCATAATATTCTTGTGTGAGGTGAATCATATTACCCTCATCTTCCATCCACAACATTTATTCAGGAGGTTCATTGTCTTCCTCACCTGGAGGTATATCAACCACATGATTGTCATTGTTTTCCCTTACAAGAGGTTGTAAAGGTGGATCTTCATTTCTTCTATCTTTATTTATTATTTGAGGATTGAAGGGACTCGGATATTGATTTGGATTCCTCTGTCCACCTGCTTAAGGATTTCTGTTGGGATAGTTTCCTTCCATATCCATTCTACTAAGTTTATTTGAGAGACCTCTAAGTAATTTTCACATCTCCTCCATATTTGAATCCTTCATATCTCTATCTTTCCTAGAGGTTTGAATGTTTTATGTAGATTTCCTCTTATCAGGTTCTTGCTTGTATTTCAGTTTCCCTAAGGCTTTCATATTTCCCTCCACATCTGTTGCATCATCCTACATGTTTAACAAGGTTGCATATCTTCTTTCTCTAAGGATCATAGAAAACTAAAGCTCAAAGGATCCTGCATAAGTTACTTTGGAAGCTCCCTTTCAGGGTTTAATATCTTTAGGAATCTTGTTATAAATTTTGTTTAACCTTTTGTTGAATTCCCCTATTGTCTCTCCATTTTTTCTCTTCAATGCAACAAATTCTATAATATAATAAAGGTGATCCCTCTTCTTACCCCACTTTCTCATAAAGGCAGTCTCAAGGATAGGACAAGAATTGATGGAAGCTATAGGAAGGGCTCTGAACCACTTCCTAACATATCCTTTCAAAGTTTGACAAAAGAGTCTCATGAACACATCATCATGTTCAATATAAAGGTTGTCAGTGAAGTCTTGAAACATGACCATATGTTACTGAGTTGTAGTAGCCTTTCCACCATCATAGTTTCATAATATATTCAAATAAATATCAGGTAGGTCATGGAGGTTATTTGTGAGATCAAATTGGATGTACCTAGAAGATACCCAGGGGTTTACAAGTGGTTTTGGTCCACTTCCTCTTCCTTACGTATTTAAATGTTGCAAGATTATATTCCTGGCTTGAGGAGTTATTGGATTCCTATGTGGTATTATCTTAATTTGTAATGGGATAGAAGTACTTGTGGAAGCAGGAAAGGGAGAATTTTGAGGTTCAAGGATAGGATTTGAAAGGATCTTATGAGTTTCTTGATTATTTAAATTTGAATAGCTCTCTTGACTTTTGAAAGTAGAGGAAAATAAAGGAGAAATTACTCAAGGAATACCTTCCTCCGAGGTGTTTTTATCCGCCCAAAGTATTTTCTATTGGTTTATTGAATTAGGGAGACTCGTGAATTCATTTGAAGTAATATTTCTTCTAGTGTGCCTCTTTTCAGAAGCCAACTTCAAAGAAGTGGATTCATCAAGTGATAATTTTAGTCAAACTGTCTGATCCTTCTTCACAGATCCGAAGGAGAACTCAACAATGTTGTACTTGAGGAAAATTTATCCTTCACTTCCATTCCCTGGAAACGATGCCATTTTTCATGTTAGTCCCTGAGATGTACTATACTAAATATAGTGCACGTGATGGCATGAAAGAACTCAATTTTTATATATTTATGAGTTCAATCTCTTTTGAATTTGAGGTAAAAATGATATTTATTGAAATCTACTTGTAAGTAAATACTTGTGAACAATTCTATTGGTGTAAAATGATTGTAGAGGAATTTTGCAGAGTGTAATAGTACTTTGGTGATAGTGAGGGTGATATGTTGGGCCTGGCCCAACAGGGCCATTTTTGGTGACATTTTTGATGATAAATGGACCAGAGTTGTGTGCAGCTCAGGAAAATATCAAATTTTGCCTAAGTATTGGGAGTGTTGCGAAGATGTGCACAGTACCGAGTTTTGAAGGATGCTGTGAAGATCAGCACTGAACAGGTTCAGTGCTGCGAAGGTAGTAGGCCATGTGGAACTGTCACGTCCCCATTTTGACCCCCTTTTTCATTAAATCGTAAATGATGTAAAAATTGTTATTTAATCATGGTGAGGAGCTCAAGGCCAAGGCCCCACCATTGATTTAGCATTTTATGTATCGACAATTAAACAAATAGATGCATATGGTTCTTGTGCTAGATAGGCACAATGTAAATAAGACATCATGTAAATACGAATTTTAATGAAAAACCCACAACTAGCTATGCAATGCAACAAAGAGATGGGGGCATGATTCTACAAGGAATAGGGAGGGAAATTATTCAAACCCTTGAGCCAATGGTGTTAATCCATGTGTCAATGAGAAAAACCATAAACCACCAACTACCCATTTTGGGTTATGGACCCAATCATTTAATTCTTCTAGAAATTGGTTGAGGCAGTTAATGCCTTGGGAATGAAGAGGTATGGCAGCCAATTTTGTGCATGGGCAAGCCATCAACCTGGGAATTCGTATTTTTGCTTCTTGGACAAGAAAACACCCACGAAATGGTGCCCAAAGCCATTCTAAACCCACAGTCTTTCCTCTCTCACGCAGTCTGAACTACTGGGTCTTTCCCCATCACGTTTTTACCAATTTCCTGCATTTTACCATAGCTGGGAGCTCGTTTTTGTGTTGCACAGTGGCTGGGAAAAAGGGAGTCATGTATTTGGGGTTTATAGAGGTCGTTTTTGTCCCAAAATACCCATGGGAGTTTTTCTAAAAATGGTCTTTGCTCTCCAGGGTTGAATCCCCAATTGCCATTTCGTTTTGGGTCTTCCCACATTTTTCTGGGCTGGTAGAAACCCCATCTTTGGGCATCTCACTGTTAAAACGTTTTTATCATGCCTAATAATTGTGGTTCTATTGTTATGTGCACCCTTGTTTTGGTTTGAATCTGTGAGCAAGAGATTGGAGTGGTAGTGGACAGAGAGGGCTTGATAAACCTAGTGGGGGAGAAAACCTCTCAAGAAGATCAAGAGGGCTTTGGCTACTCTTCTATGCACACCCTGAGAGCACTAGATGGGAAAGGTATGGCTTGAGGGACTGTACAGCAATGAAAAGAATACTTCCTTGTGCTGGGTGTGTAGGTATTGTGGGTGCCAAGCTAGATAGATCTTGTGAGGTTATCCCTAGCTCTGTGCTTGAGCTCACTAGCTTAGCAACTCTTCCTTTCCATTTCCTAGCAGCCTGATAAACCCAATTGTAGTTTGGCTTGGCTCATCTTGGTATATGCTTGGCTATGTGTGAGTTTGTTGTTCCTTGGTTCCTTGTAGAAATCATGCCCACCTCGGGGGTGGCAGTTGCATCAAGAGGTTGATAAGCACAACTGGCCTATGGTTGGGTGGAATGTTGCAGATGCATAGCTGGTTGCTTGGGACTACCTTGTTAAGATAAGTACTCTCTGTGTTAACTTTGCATTTATTTATTTGATGAATATTGTGAATGTATGATGGATGTGTTATTGATATTATTTCCGCTGTGTTTTTCTTATAGTTATACATTCCTGCAATGCCTTTATTTAATGGCTGTCACATAAATGTTGAATGTATGTTAGATATTAAACATGATTTTTAATTCTGCTATGTTTCTATAATATACACATGTATATGTCTTTTTATCAATGAATTTTACTTAATGGATATGGTGCTAGATGCCCGGTTTTAGCATCACGATCCTCTCCATTGCACTAGTATGATGGGAGGGGATGTGACAGGAACCAGTAAAGTTGTGTACTGGACAGAGGATGACCAGATGGAGTAGATAGACTAGTGATGGTCTACTTTTGGTAAGACTGCTGCAAAAATGTGTTGAATATTGTAACTTCTAAGAATATTATATTTATACATTATTTATTCTGGAGATGTTCCATCCCTCCGAGGTGATTTTATTATGTATCCGTAGATGTTTATTCCTCTGAGAAGTTGTAGTAACTAGGGTTATTAGAACCACCATGTGGGGGTCGGCCCAGTCAATTAGAATAGGGTATTTAACCTAATGGTTAAATACGAGCCTACATGTACTTTTGTAAAATATATGTCAGAGTAGTGTATAAATAGAGGAGGTGTGTTCCTCATTTGATACACTCACTCACTTAAGAGAGGCGCACTTGTGGAGGAGAGGTATGCTATGGTGGAGGAGGAGATCATGTCTTTGGTTTGCATCTTTTTATATTGTTGGTCATCTATATTGAGGAAGCTTTACTGGGTTTTCTACCCCATGAGGGTTTCCCAGGATAAATCTGTGTCTCTTGTGTTTATGCTATGCTTGTTGTTTCTTCAGTGATCCTGTATATGCTATTATTGTGAAATGGAATGTAATGCTACTATTTTATGTCTTAGCATATTGAATTTTAACATGGTATGAGAGCTAACCTGAAGGAAGGCAATGTATGGCACTTACGACACTTGCTTCTCTTGCGACAATTTGAAGGTTAGGGTTTTATATAGCAAAAATCAGTCATCGTGGAACTTTCGCTATAAATCCATTTATGAAAAGTTTCAGGATCTACAAAGTTTACAGGTCGTAGATAACATCCCCAGGTACCTTGTGTCCAAAGGGAACCCTCAGATTCGTTGTACTTTGTGAGTTATGATCAGTACAAGTTAGGGTTTCTGCCTCTTCCAGATCTCAGCAAAATCAGGTGACCTAGGAAAAAAGGTCATAACTTGGGCTAGGAAGCTCCAAATGAAATTTCATAAAAAGTGACAGGTAGTACACAGACGGTACTATCTCAAGAAACTTTTGCAAAGGCCGAAACTGAACCAGTGACATGTGGCACGCCATACAAGTTCGCTCTCCTGTTTTATCCCATAAACAGGTCACGTTGCGACACTTGGAATAAATCTCTCTCCGAGAGTCCAATTGAGTTCAGACCTATCAGGATGGAAAGATAACAGGTCGAGCTAGCTCAAGAACAGTTTTCAGAGTCCGAAGTTCAAATAGTGACACGTGGAACGCCGTACAAGTTCGCTCTCCTGTTTTATCCCATAAACAGGTCACGTTGCGACACTTGGCATAACTCTCTCTCAGAGAGTCCAATTGAGGTCAGACCTATCAGGATGGAAAGATAACAGGTCAGGCTATATCAGGAAACATTTTCATACCCTGTGGATCAAAAAATTCAGATTTATAGTAGAAACAATCAGGTACATATTTCTATCAAAACAGAATTATTTTTTGAGCACATTCATTCATGGCTTCCGGAACTTAGGGTTTTGGAGAAAGTCAGAATTTTTGGAATCGGAGTCCACGGATGAATGATACTCAGGAAAATCAAAATTTAGAGACCAAGATCAAATTTTTTGGTTGGGTAGAAGACCGGGCTTGATCAAACCCTAGTTCGGTATTTTGATCAGAAAGATGGAAAATTAGGGCTTCAGCAAAAGTTGGAATTTTTGAAGTTTGTAACCACGGCTGGAAACTCCTCAGAAAAATAAGAGTTTAGAGCCTTGGATCCAACCTTTTGATTGGACAGAAGGGTGGGCTTCATCAAACCCTATTTCAGGTTCCTGTCCAGAAGATCCAGAAGTTTCGAAGGCAATTTTGAGGAGTCAAATTTTGGAGATTTCAAAATTGAATATGCTAGTTTGATCAGCTCAGCAAGACACATCCTTCCATCCATTCAGAAGTGTGAAAGTCAAAGATTGAATTTTTAGGGTTTCTCTAGCAAACCCTAATCAAGCTCCAGATCAAGTTTCAGGGGGAGTTGAGGCTAAGGCCTTACATAAGAAGACTACAAGAAGTCTCGACAGGTATGACTTAAAGAGGTTCAGGTATGTCTTGAAATCTGATTCTTGATTAAGTTCATAATGTGTTTGTCTTCATTAGTACAATCTTGATTAATGTTAGAATTGTCTTATCACCCTAGTAACAATATGAATGCATGTGAATGATCGAAGGCATTCATTAATTAGGGCTATATGATTGTACTAATGCATTATGGTGTTGTGTGAGGTTGATGTTGTCTGCTAACAAGATACAGGTACATCACAAAAGACAAATCAAGTTCCATGACCATAACAACATGAAGACAAAGACTCATCCATAATCTTTGTTCTACTTACAAGGTATGTATGACTTTGTTATATTATGCTTAACCTATGAGACATGCAGGTTCTAGCTCAGGCTCTCTAAATCAATGAAGAGATTGTTTAGGTATGTTGTACATAACTAAGTAGGTATACTAATCCAGGTATGTTTTCCTATGTCAAGTTAGAATCTTACCTTGTGTTAGGATCCATTATATAAGTATACTTAGTATGATTGGTTATTCTTATTCATAAAGTTAGTAATCAAGGGTTTATGCATATTATGTCTCTTATCTTGGTTGATGATTTAACTAACTAGATCAAACAAGAATATGCATGAGTAAAAGAAGACTTCCCTGATACCTTGAATATTATCTATAATCATGACTATACATTTTCAAGATTATTTAGAACTATAATGTTTTGATAACATTGAGAATATACTAATGAATGTATGTTTGTGTATGAGATCATGAGAATGACACTAGTGCACACTTGAGCATGCACAGTGGTACATAATGAATAGAAGTTCAAAAGACATACAGAAGATCAAGCGGGAGGCAACCACACAAACATAAAAGATAAGTATTTGAGTTGTTATTAGAAATAGTAAATGATATTGCTTGTATGCATATTTGTATTCCTAGAATATATCATGCTACTAATATGCATATGATTGGTAAGTTGGAAAAACATTCCATTGTTGCTTGCCTAGAATGAAACCTCTTTGTTGACATGCTGAGAGCTGTGCACACTCTCGATAGTATGTTCTGGTAGAGATGGAAGGCATCTAGATAGCCACTGTATGCATACAGGATATGGAAAAGTGTTGTGCCAAAGTATTGGTCAAAATAGTTGCATAACTATGTAAATGATAGCTATATGCATAATAGGTTATCATGTCAACATGATTTAATGATTATGAAGTATTACTAATCATGTACTTAATTTTGATTTGTAGGAAAGATCATGATAAATGATGAACACTGAACAAGCGATGGATGTTCAACAAAAGATTTACAAATCAAACACACTATAGAAGGCTTGTGGCTAGAAGAGAATCATGATGAGATGTTTTGCTCCAAGTGGCTAGATAAGACCATTCTCTTAATGGTGTAATTAAAGAAGAAGTGTGAATCAGGTTCTGTATGGGTACCCAGGATTGGTAGTCAATTGATGAGCTTAATGATCATCATGGGTGATGTGGATCTCAACCTTTGCTACAAGGTTGAATATGGCTTCTATACACATATGACATGGATGCAAGAAGGAACTCACCACAGAGTTCGAATGTTTTTGAGGCTCATATTAGTAGACCCATCTGATGAGAGATGGCACAGATAGATATGCAGAAGATCACTCAATGCAGAGTGTGAATAATGGACAATTGACAGCTTCATGACAAAGCTTGGGCTTTACCAGAAGTAAAGCTGATCCTAACCTTTACCTTAAGGTTGTGGATGATGAACCTATCATACCATTATTGTATGACGATGATCTCTTTCTGACAAGGAATGAGAAACAGATCATGAAAATAGATGCAGAAATGAAAATGAAAGATCTCGGATTAATGCAATACTTATTAGGTCTAGAAGTATGGCAAGATCCAAAAGGAATCTTTTAAATCAAGGTAAGTATGCTGTGAAGTTTCTAAAAAAGATTTGATATGTTGGAGTATAAAGCCATGGCCACTCCCATGGACTCCAACTTGAAGTTATTAGTTAATGACTCATTGGATTTAGTGGACCTAACCCTATATAGACAAATCATTGGGTCATTGATGTACTTAACAAATACTAGGCCAGATATATGCTTTGCTGTAAATACCCTAAGTCAGTATCTAGTAGAACCTAGAAAGGTTCACTTAATAGCTACAAAGCATGTAGTGAGGTACCTAAAAGGTACATTAGATTTTGGTCTATATTATCTTGGAGGTCATGAACTCCGTTTACATGGTTACTCAGATTCTGATTGGGCAGGAAGTGCCTCAGACAGAAAGAGTACTTCAAGTGGATGTTATAGTCTTGAATCTGCCATGATCTCATGGTTCAGCAAGAAACAATCTAGTGTGGCTCTCAGTACTGCTGAAGCAGAATATATAGTTGTCTGCTCTACCAGCTGTGAAGCAGTGTGGCTTCAGAAGCTATTATATGGAGTGTTTGACTTAGAAATGGATTCCACTGTGATTATGTGTGACATTCAAAACTGCATCAAGATAGAAAATCTTGTATTCCACGATAAGTCAAAACACATAGAGATCCGATACTTCTATGGTGCAGAGAGGAGCTATCAAGCTCAAGTATATAAGCACTGAGGATCAGATTGCTGATATCTTGACTAAACCTCTGTCTCGAGTAAAGTTTGAATACTTCCGAGACAAGCTTGGTATAGTCCAGAAGGACCCTCCTCGAAAGGGGGAGTAGTATAGTATCTGATAACAAGTCTATCCCATCAATTTGCTGCACTTAGTTAGAATTATTTAGATTTAGGAATCTTATATTTTTTCTTTTGATGATAGATGTATACATGCTTTTGATGATAGATGTTATGCATGTTTTGATGATGAGGATACATGTTTTTTTATACATGTTTTGATGATGAGGATACATGTTTTGATGATGAGGATTGTTGGCTTGGTTTTGCAACCAAGCTTAGTGCTATGGGCACCTGCTAACTAGTAGCAGCAGTTTCAATAGAAATAAAAACAATCTAAACTAAATCTAAACTAAACTAAACTAGCATGTGCATTTTGAATTAAAAAACAAGAACAAGAAACATAAGAAATAATTTTGTATTGAAAAATGGGGGCAAGCAAGTGCTTGCAATAACAATACCTCCAAATGATGAAGGTTGTTGAATAGCTCCAATGGTGAGCAGCTCCAATATCCAATGGGTCCTTTCTCCAAGGTTGCTACAATGGCCAAATACTCAAGAGAGATTTTGGCAGCATGAGGATAGGAATATGAATGGATGTGAAATGAGGAGCCCCTACCACCTTTTTGTAGGTTTTGGTGGTGGGGAATACCATTTGTGGTTTTGTGGAAACCAATGGTATTGACCAACATGGTTTAGGTACTTTTCCCTCCTTTTTTCCTCTTTTGAATAAAATTAATATTTTAATTCCCTTTTTAATATTTTTGGGGAATTTGGACCCTTTTTAGGGTTTTTTATGCTTTTTAGGAAAAATAATCTTTTTGAGTGGGAAAAAGGGGTGTACTAAGGTCTTTTGGTGACCTTTTGTTGGTTTCAGAGGCTCATATGGTGGAAAAGTGGACAAATGGGTCATGTGAATAAGGGAATGAGCTAGTGAGCACTTTTTGGGTGTTAACAGATTGCCCCCTGATGTGTGAGGGCACGAGCTCATCGTATGGCCGATAGACATCATAGTTCTTTTGTCTTTTTTATGGGGTTTTGGGGAGGAGAAGAGATCGATTGGAGACTAGATCCACGTCGCATGGAAGCTGCAAAACAAAAAATATTACATGGCCTCAATATGAATGAGGAATAATCTCTGATAATGGACGAGGCGGGCATACCCATGCTCGTATCAAGACATATACATAACAATTAGTCCCAAGAAGGGGGATCTAATACATAAAAAATATACTGGTACATCATAATGGTCCAGAGGGGACATTATTTTGGGATGTACTCATGATCATGACATGGCTGATCTCAATAACTGATACACTGGAATAACCGATGAAGTGTTGGAACTGAAGGTGTCCAACATCTGTAGGGACGTAATGACTGTGAGCCATGTCTGAGAAGTATCTGTAATTGTATACTCGAGGGAGTATAAAACTAGGGTACATCTGAATATTGTCGCCATGCGCAACCCGGATATCTATAGAAAAATGTGTAACTGGTTGTATCCATAGGTAGACTCTCAAATGTGGAGGAGTTGGGAGGTATCCGGGGTCTTCGACTAATAACCTGAGCAGACCAATACCCTGTGCAAGTCTCAATGATACGATAAAAGTGTTGAAGTAGAGCATGTGAGAAACAACCATTTGGAGAAGCACTGAGGACTCTTCTCAAAATGATTCGTAGGCACTCATCATAAATGGTGATGAGTCCAAGACATAGGGACCTCTAGGTCTATCCTCTGGAATAAATTTGGTTGTCGTCGACAGAGGGAGACCAGCAACTAACAAGGCAATGATGTTTGCCTGATAGGAGTGGGAGGTGTAGAACTGAAGTGTGGTAGTACTGATGGTAGGACTGACATACTGGTGGGGATGGGAAGTAACTGGGGTCAATGGGTAGACTCAAACTTCCTTTGTTCAGAGCATGATGTCATGGTTGACCTGGCAGCGTAGGGAACTGACTTGTAGGTGTGGTTATCATGGATTTTAAAGACTGAAGGGTATGTATTGATTCTAGGGGGGAATCAAGCTGACGGGTGCTGTCAAGGGATTCTCAAGGTAACATACTGCAGAATACTCTGAACAAAGGCGACCAAAATGGGGAAGCCGCCATATGAGGAGACATGATCTGTCGTGGCACTGAGAAGCACCATTGGGTCCTTCTTCCTAGTTTTAATGAGCTCCAAGAAGGTATAAAAGTGTGCTCTAAAATGGTACTGTCCTGTGGATTTGTGAGCCCAGGACTGTTCGTGCTCATTGGTGCTTTCATTTTTAAGGAGTCTGAAAATGATAAGAAGACTCTGTAGTGGTTATGACTACTGTCCTGTTGGTTTTACGAGCCCAGGATGGTGATTGCTCGTGCTCGCTTTCATGTTTAGAGAGTCTGAAAGCAGTAAGGGGACTCCATTGGTGTTCTTTTTCGTAAGTTTAGTCTCCAAGGCCCGAAAAAGCATAAAATAATGCAGATGGAGAACTCTTCTAGCCGATGTGACTAGAGTATTCCTTTTTCGTAATTAGTCTATGAGGTCCAGAAAAGGGGTAAACTTATACCAGGCAGACGCCCTTTCAGATACGTTTAACGAGCATGAAAGGAAGCAAGGTTGCTCGACAATCTTTTCATTGTTTTAGGAGTCAGAAAAGAGCTTAACAGAAACTCCCTAAGTGCCTTTTTCGTAAAAAGGGATTGCTCGGCCCGAAAAAGGGATAAAATTATACCGAACAAAAAGGGGACTGATGAGAGCGAGAAAAGGTCTCAAGCATCATCATGAGTGCGGAATATTGGATCCGGTGACATAAAAATTGTCAAAAGGGGGCAATGGCCAATGTGGCACGCAAACCGAGGTGATGGGTGATATTGGAAGAATATCCAAAAAATCTGGAGGTGAGAGCGAGAAATGATCTCAAGCATCATCACGAGCGTGGAAAACTGAATCCGATGATATAAAGATTGTCAAAAATGGAGAACGGCCAATGTGGCCCGCAAACCAAGGCAACGAGGGGGCATGGAAAAAATGCCCAAAAAATCTAGGCGTGAGAGCAAGAAATGATCTCAAGCATCATCACAAGCACGGAAAACTGAATCCGGCGATATAAGGCTCGCCAAAAATGGATGACGACCGATGTGGCACACAAACCGAGGTGACGAGGGGGCATGGAAAAAATGCCCGAAAAAACTGGGTATGAGAGCAAGAAATGATCTCAAGCATCATCACGAGCGTGGAAAACTGAATCCGGCGATATAAGGCTCGCCAAAAATGGATGATGACTGATGTGGCACGCAAACCGAGGTGACGAGGGCGTGAAAAAATGGTCAAAAAATGGACCTAATGAAAACAGGAAAAGGAAAAATCTATCATGAAGTTCTACAATGGACGATGGTGTCCATCCGGTTTACTATGGGTAAAATCGTTTGAGGTACAACCCGTTGCGTGGGTTGCGGAGGGGGTTGCCTTCTGAATCGGTCAGAATGTATGCCCCCTGTCCGAGGCAAGTGTGTATAATATATGGGCCTTGCCACATGGATACAAATTTTCCTTTCCCAGTTTTGTCATGAGCCTGATCGTAAGCGAGGACAAGGTCCCCTTCAGAAAAAGATCTTGGGTGGACATGTTTATCATAATTCAATTTGGATCGGTTCTTGGCTGCTTCCATGTTTTGAAGGGCTGTGCACTGATCTTCATCGGCCTGCTCCAGGAGTAGTAAGCGTTGTTCAATTGGGGCAGTATATGGTAGGAGTTCAATGGCCATATGTAAGGTTGGAATCTGGCACTCAATGGGGAGGACAAATTCGACACCGTGAACTAAGTGGAAAGGGGTAAAACTGGTGGCGGTTTTAGTCTATGTGCGGTATGCCCATAGTGTCGGGAAGAGCATGTGGTGCCAATTTGACTTGTGTTTGTCTACAGTGCGCTGGAGGATTGTTTTCAAAATTTTGTTTATTGCTTCGACTTGGCCATTTCCTTGGGGGTAGTAGGCAGAGGAGAAATGGTGTTCAAATTTCAGTAAGGTGGATAGTTCTTTCTAGACGGCGTCTTCGAAGTGAGAGCCGTGGTCTGATACAAGTTGCTTTGGCACTCCAAAACGTGCGATAACATGGTTGAGAAAGAATCGTGCAACAGTTTCGGCTGTGCAATTGTAAGTTGGCATTGCCTCCGCCCACTTGGTAAAATAATCTACGGCCACAATAATATGTTTGTGACCGCTGGCTGACGTGGGATTGCAGTCAAGGAAGTCAATGGCCCATTTGCAAAATGGTCCGGCAGTAACGACTGGATGAAGGGGGGCGGGTGGGGTTCTCGCGTTAGGGGCAAAAAGTTGACAATTTTGGAAATGTTTGACTACGGTGATGCAATCAGTAAATAATGACGGCCAAAAGTAACCTGCACGAATGATCTTTTGGGCGGTGGCCATGCCGGAGAAATGGCCTCCACAGGCACCGCTATGACAATCATTGAGGACTTGTTCTACCTCACTATGGGATAGGCAACGTCGTAGGATGGTATCAACGTCGCGTCGATAGAGCACATCTCCTAACAAGAGGTATCAAGGGGCGTGGTGACGTATACGACGGCGTCTGTCACGATCGATATGGGGTCGAAATTTCTGTGTGCGGAGATAAACTAGGATGTCACCGTACCATGGGTCGTCAGACGAAATAATGAATATGTGATCGTCAATCAGATCCATTTGGATAGCGGGTGATGACGAAGAGGATGGGAGGTCAGTGATGAGATGGGAAAGCGCGAGGGCTTTGGTACTCTTGGGAGTTTTGAAAGTGAGGTCATATTCCTGGAGGATAATGACCCATTTAGCAACACGACCTTGTAGGAGCCGCCGGTTTAGGAGATAGACCATAGGGTTGGAGCCAGCGACGACCATGGTATGACCAAGCAGAATGTAGTGTCGTAATTTTTGGACGGAAAAGACTACAGCTAGGGCTAATCTTTCCTCGTATGGGTAACGTAGGGGTGGGCCAGACAAGGTCTGGCTAACGTAATAAATGACATGTTCTTGGTGAGAGGCATCTTCTTGGACCAAGACTCCAGACACGGCATGTTCAGATGCCGAGACGTAAAGGGTGAAGTCCTGAGAGAAATCCGGAGGGGAGATCAAGGGGGCTTGTGTGAGAGATTTCTTGAGGGCTTCGAATGCCGTGTCTTCTTGCTCATCCCAAACAAATGGTATGTGGGTGCGAAGTAGGCGTAAGAATCCGTGAACTTTGGTGGCATAATCAGGCACGAAGCGACGAAGGAAATTGGACCGCCCCTGCAAACTCTAGAGTTGCCGAAGCGTGAGTGGAGAGGGAAGGTCTAAGATGGCTTTAACTTTCAGGGGATCAACAGTAATTCCATCCTAGGAAACAATGAAACCCAACAAATGGCCTGCAGGAACGTAAAATACACACTTGTGTGGGTTCAAGCGGATTTTATATTTGCGACAACGCAGGAAAACTTGCCGGAGGTCGTTAAGCTGGTCTGATCATTTCCGGGAACGAGCTGTAAGGTCATCAAGATAGACCAGTGGGATATGGACCAAGTCGTGAAAACAATAGGTCATGGCCCGCTGGAAGGTGGCGCCAGCGTTTTTGAGGCCGAAAGGCATGACACGATAGGCGAAGGTGCCCCATGGGGTAGTAAAGGAAGTCTTGTACTGATCCTCCTTACGGATCTGAATCTGGTTGTATCCGAAAAAGTTGTCCATGAAAGATAGGACTTCATGTCCCGCACACGCGTCAATGAGTTGGTCGATGAATGGCGTGGGGAAATTGTCTTTGGGACAAGCGCGGTTTAAATCACGGAAGTCAGTGCATACTCTAAGGGTGCCTTGTTTTTTGTTGATGGGAACGGGGTTTGAAACCCATGTGGTATAAGGGATAGGATAAATGAGTCCTGCTTCACGAATTTTCTCAACCTCGGCTTTAATAGCGGGGAGGTTGGAAGGATGAATGGGTTGCTGTTTCTGACGAACAGGGGGGACATCAGGCCATGTGTCAATGTGGTGCTCTATAATGGTGGGGTCAAGACCAGGCATTTCAGTATAGGACCAGGCAAAGATATCTCAGAATTCTTGAAAAAGTTTTTTGTATGCCTGAGTCTCTGCTTGAGTGCAAGATGCACCCAGTGAGATGAGCTCAGGTTTCCCAGGTGTGGTGGAAATGTCAATTTGTATTGTGGGGGAAATGTTGGACATGTTCCCTTCTTCGAAGGCATCCGGTGCTGGGATGGGGTCCTTTAACCAATCGACCTTAGTGGGTATGAAATATTTCGATTCGACGGATAGCTGATCAAATGCCGTGGATGTAGACGCCTCTGGGAGGAAATAAGAGCGATGATTCATATCGTCCCAAGGGTAGTCGGGGGCAGTGAGTGTTTCCAAAATTTGCTCGTCAGTATTGAGGTAGTCAGACCACAAATCAAGGGGTTCTGGCTTGAAAGTGGTAGTCGAAGAGATCATATAGATGGTGTTAATCTCTTTGGATGAGGATGATGCGGGAGGGTAGATGTCCTCGATAGTAGGGGGTGCTGTCTCAAGGTCCAAATTATTCATCTCGTAGAGAGATGCTCTGTAATCTGGGATGTCAGGACAGTTGTGTGAGTAGTGGCCGTAAATACCGCATATCGCACATGGGTGGTTGGTACGCAGTGATTTATCACGAGGCATGGGGTTTGGATCGAGTTTGACCACCGGGATGTTGGGGTCATCGTCCAACATTTGCATGTGTTCCTGTAATGCAGGTAACTGTGGACACTGATGGGTTGGATGGCCTAACTCATCACACAACGAGCATTTTGGAGGAGCACGGAATATGGGGGGAGGTTTAACTGCCTTGGGTGGTGGTACAGGAGTGTATGGTTGTGGGCCTGATGAGTGGAGGGGGATTCGTCGATGACGAAGGAGTAGTGATACCGGGAGGTGGTTGAGTAGAAGTAACAACGGGTTGCACCGGTTGCAGGATGAAATTTTGTGTCGGCGGAGGAACGGGAGGAGAAATATACCACACAGGAAATCCCAATGTTAACCCGAGGAGACTGAGGGTAGCCATAACCGGAGCGCTTACTACACCCGAAGGAGGGAATAGAAAGGGGATTGTGTGGATGGGTGTAACACCGATGTGACTAGGGATCAATGGTGGTTTGGGTAACAAGGAGGGTTGATTACTGGGTGTTTGTGAAAGAGTGCAGAGGTTAGTGATGTGGGTCTCCGGTGACGGTGGTGGAATGGCCTGGAAAGTAGAAGTCATTGGCACATCAGATTATAGTCCAGGTCCTACTGAGTAAACGAACGAGGTAGCTGCACCACAAACAGGTTGTTCAACCATGGGGAGAACATTTTCAGGTGTGGAGGGGGCCTTTGGGTCGTAATAGGTAAGTTGGTCGACCTTGACCATGCGTCCTTCATGGGGGAACTACATGGTACGAAAAACAGATGAGGCGACCACCCACATGGAATACATGTAGCTGCGACCAAGTAAGAGGTTATAGTCGAGTTGGGCATTGATGACCTCAATGTCAATGAGCACGGTTTTACCCGCCAGTTGGACGGGGACATTAGCTAAGAGACCTTGGGGTTGTGCCGAACGGCCGTCATAGGCTCACAATGCAGTGGTGGACTACTGGAGAGTAGGGGATCCCAACTTCTGCCAAATGAATGTGGACATGACGCATGTAGAGGCCCCTTCATCAATAATGCACCGATGGATGACAAGATTCCAAACAGAAACGGAAACTTGGAATGCTAAACTGGAAGGCAGTCGTGGTTCGGACTAGTCTGAATCGAATGTGATCAGCTGTGAATCATTGGGGTCAATGGCGCCAATGGCAGAGAGCAAAGTCTTGCGCTGTGAAGGATAGTTTTTTAAAACTTCTAAAGCAGACATGGCTGCAGGAGACTGGGCTAAGTCATCGACAATGTTGTAATTCGATGCAGCTCGAGCATTGGGATTATTGTTGATACGACGAAGTGGGAAGCGAGGTGCTTTGGAAGTGCCATGAAGTGGAGCCGGAGGTATACGTAACGTAACGTTTGATCTGTGGGATTAACGTTAGTGTTCTTGTCGGCGGGAGGGGCTTCAGAAGTGGATCCATATTGGTTCCGACGGGTTGGAGGTTGGTGTCGGTGGTTGACATCATCAACAAGCGGTGAGTACCTGAATCGAACATGGGTTGGTCAGGGGCTGTATAAGTGATCTGTTGTGGTGGTACGTTGCCCTGAGGGGGGGTTGACGGCTGAGTGTTCACTACACCTTGGTTTGGAAAGGGTTTTTGCAGCACCAAAGGTTGATGTTGAGGTGGTGGAGGGTTGGGTGGTGGCTGAGGAGCCGCTTGCCCTGGACGATGGGCATCGTCGGTCCAGAGTTGCCGAGCTCGATCCAAATGTGGGAAAGAATGGGTGTAATGACCATAGACTCCGCAGATAGAACAAGGGTTGTTTTTTCTAAGGTTATTATTTCTAGGCTGCTTAGGATTACGATCCATATTGCAATTGGGAGGAGCAGCATTGTTATTTTGTGGAGGATTGGGAGGTGGAGGACCTTGCTGATGTTGTTGGTTATTACCGCGGTTACGACCTCTACCACGGTTCTGTTGCGCACCTTGGTTGCGCTGGTTGTTCTGGTGCTGGGGCTGGTTGTGCTATGTGTACACTTGCCCTTGAGCAGTGGGAGGATTTTGGTTCACCGCAAGTGCGAGAGCAGGTTGTGGTGGATAATACACCGGTGGGGTTGGAAGTGGACCAGATACCTGCTGGGGTTGTTGGTAACCCTGAGCTATTGGAGGTGTTGGGTTAGCTGTCGCAGCTAGATGTGGGTAGTACACCGATTGAGGTGTAGCTGGGGGGGCGTATTTAGGTGGTGCATGACCAAAACACTAAGGTGGACATGAAGGTCCATGGGTATGGTGGTGATGTGCCATGGGAGCATATGAACTAGTTGCTCCAGATTGAGATGTAGCCCGCGAAAGGTCGGGACCATGGCTAGGATGTGCAATGGAAAAGGGTTGGGGATGTGAAGCCATACGACCAATGATGCCATCAGCGGCATGGGATGCCCTCGGCGCATCATGTTGGGATGACTCGCCCCGAGGGGCGTCTGGTATAATGGTATACAGGTAACCCGACTGGGCATAAATGAGATCAAACTGTTGGGATTTGAGGATGGCCTCTTCTTAATACTGGGGTCTTTCGGATTCCACATCCTTTGCAATGAAAGGGAGAAGGGATTTCAGAAACCAATCTAGGAAGATACGGCCGTCTAACTTGATTTTGCAGAGGCTTCAGTGTCGACGCCACTCATGAATGTGGTCAGTGATGTGGGTGGCCGTGTTCTGTCTGCAAGACAGTAGGATCTCAACTCCCGCATCATAGCGGACAGGTAACTGGAAGAACTACAGGAAGGTCGAGGCAAGGGAGGTAAAGGTGGCATGCGTCCCATGGGGCTGCTCGATATACCACTTAGCTGCAGAGCCAGTGAAGGTGTGTTGTAACAGACGGAGGCAGACAAAGTAGTCCACTATGGAGTTGGAGGAACACCATAGATGGAAGGACATGATATGGTTCTGGGGGTCCTCGCCTGCCTTGCCGTCAAACTTAGGGATGTCGGAGGGGAGTTTGGTGGGCATGTGAGGCCACGCAGGATCGTGTCTAATAGGATCATTGGTGAGCTTGGCTAAGTCTGGCAAGTTCAGACTTGCCATGTACGGTAAGCTAGCAGATGTAGTGACTGGGACTGGGACATGCCTAGTCATGGTGGTATGATTTAGGGGTCCAGTAGCGCCTAAAGGTATGCTAGGTATCAAAGGTATATGTCCTCCAATAGGTGTGGTCTGGTATGGGCCAGCGCTTCCAAGTGCAACATGGGTTACACTTGGGTTAGGAATAGCAGTAGGGATTCCTGGGATAGGGTTTGTGGAAACCAGAGGGGGTGTGACCCCTATGTTGGGCATACCCATAACAGGTGGTGGCCCTATGTTGGGAATTCCTATAACAGGAGGTGGCCCTGTGTTGGGAATTCCTAAATGTGGAGTGTCTGCCATATTAGGCATACCTAAGGGGGTGGTGGTTGCCATGGATGGCACCACTGCAGAAGGGTCTGTGGACGTCTCTCCTATGGTGCTGGTAAAGAGTGGGTCAAATGGTGTTCCAGCCATAAGGTTGGTTGGGAATAACTCTGTGGGGTTTTCGGATTCTGCCTCTAAATAAAATGTGAAGTGAGGCGTGTCAGAATCGAATGACTGTGTGGTTGATCGACGATGTGTTGAGTCAAGGGATAAGGCTCGACGTCGGTGACATGGCGAGCCAAGTAGACTTAACTCTGGGAGTTCGCCCTAAAGACGACGAGAGCGTCTAAAATTCTCAATGGTGAGAAATAAGTTTTTGTGTAAAAAATCTTATGTGTAAAATGGTAATGTATAATAAACTCAAAACCCTAATGCAACCAAGGGTGCAAGAAGGGGAGTGAAAATGAAGGCTCTCAGGCCAAAAAAAATCAACCTCAAAAAGGCACTTATTATAGTAGCTGTGCTATAATAAGTGGAGGGATGCAAAAAATGGTCAGAGTACCAACATGTAAACAGCTTCTAGAAAAAATAGGTGTAACTAGACCAAAGGTGGGTTGAATCATGCAAACACCTAACTAAAAGTATTGTGAATCAACAAACTATATTCTCTGCAAGGTGATGAAATCCAAGTCAGACAATATCGAGTGTTGAGTCAATGGCTAGATATCCCCCTACCGGGAGGGACACCGGGTAATCAATCCTAAAGAATGGCTACTAGGATACTCCGTTCATGACACGTCGAGAAAAGGTAAATCTATCGTTTGGTCCTTTATCGCAATATCCTAATACAGGGATATCCCAAGAACTGCGAATGGTATCCCTTCGGTTACTGAATGGATTTCGGTATTCCACTCAGGCTTCCGGAACCATCCTCGCGACTTCAACCCTCCTAGGGGAGAGGCCTTCCCATAAACCGGTTGTGACTGTGCCAATAAATACTAAGAGATTTTAGCTCCCTAAAGGACAACAACTATGTCTCAGATGTAATAACTGAGGGGTGTTATTGGAACAACTATCCCCTCAATACTACCTAGCTACAAAGTTCTTTTAGTGTTCCCCAAGTGGGGTTAAAAGTGGGTTGAAAATAGGGTAAGTTTTAAGGCTCAGTTTAAAATTAGTGTTTGAGTGGGTGCACGTGTGATATTTTAAACTGAAATTGAAAAGGTAAATGCTAAGTATTCAAAAAACAAAGGATCTTTTGAAATAAAAAGCAAATATTATGACTTTTTCAATAAATGGAAATTAAATGCTTTACAAAGACTATTCAAAAAACAAAGGATCTTTTGAAATAGGAAAGCAAATAATGTAACTTCTTTGAGAAATAAATGGATTTCGTTTTCAAAAATTGTTATGGGCAAAATATTAAAGAAGCAAACAGCAAATTTTTTTAATCTAGATAAAATGCAAAAAGAAATCCTTCTTTCAATTTCTGAAAATTTTTAAAAGACTTTTTCACATGTGCATTCTAAATAGTAAAATTTTTCTATGGCTGTAAAATATGCAGGATTTCTAATACTGGAAAATGTGCTATGTGGGTAGAAAATACAGTAAGAAATTAATTTTTTAAACGATTCGGCCGAATGAAAAAATTAGCATCGCGGGTTTTGACAGAAAAGCCGCGATGGACCGCGCGGGTTTTTGTTGCACAGTCGCGATGGGAAGCGCGGGTTTTGACCACGAAGCCGCGATGTGCAGCGTGGGATTTCGTCACACAGTCGCGATGTGCAGCGCGGAAAAGGTCCGTGAAGCCGTGATGTGCAGCGTGCTAAATGGCCGCGAAGCCGCGGTGAACCGCACAGAAAAAGGCCGCGCAATCGCGATGAGCCGTGCGACTGTTGGGAAAAAAGCTGCGAGGCGAAAGCCGTACGCGGACGCTGAAAAACGAACCCGAAAATTGAGAATTTCGGGCTGTTAATGGCTAAAAAATGGGCCAAGGTCTAGAACAGCAATGGATCTGCTATCTAGGGTGGCAGATCTATGTATTAAACTAACAAATACCATCAAAAAGTAAGATCTAAAGCAAAAGTGAGATCTTAAGATTCAAAAAAAACAGCGGAGTCGCCAAAAACTGTTGGCTTGGTTTTGCAACCAAGTTTAGTGCTATGGGCACCTGCTAACTAGTAGCAGCAGTTTCAATAGAGATAAAAACAATCTAAACTAAATCTAAACTAAACTAAACTAGCATGTGCATTTTGAATTAAAAAACAAGAACAAGAAACATAAGAAATAATTTTGTATTGAAAAATGGGGGCAAGCAAGTGCTTGCAATAACAATACCTCCAAATGATGAAGGTTGTTGAATAGCTCCAATGGTGAGCAGCTCCAATCTCCAATGGGTCCTTTCTCCAAGGTTGCTACAATGGCCAAATACTCAAGGGAGATTTTGGTAGCATGAGGATAGGAATATGAATGGATGTGAAATGAGGAGCCCCTACCACCTTTTTATAGGTTTTGGTGGTGGGGAATACCATTTGTGGTTTTGTGGAAACCAATGGTATTGACCAACATGGTTTAGGTACTTTTCCCTCATTTTTTCCTCTTTTGAATAAAATTAATATTTTAATTCCCTTTTTAATATTTTTGGGGAATTTGGACCCTTTTTTAGGGTTTTTTATGCTTTTTAGGAAAAATAATCTTTTTGAGTGGGAAAAAGGGGTGTACTAAGGTCTTTTGGTGACCTTTTGTTGGTTTCAGAGGCTCAGATGGTGGAAAAGTGGACAAATGGGTCATGTGAATAAGGGAATGAGCTAGTGAGCACTTTTTGGGTGTTAACAAGGATACATGATTGACACATGTTTTGATGAAGTTCTTGGTCACTATGTGAGGGGATTGGATCATCCCTGGACTTCAGTCCGAAAGAAGAGCCGTAGACGTATGTCTTCGAGAATGAAGTTCTTGATGAACATGTGAGGGGATTGGATCATCCCTGGACTTCAGTCTGAAAGAAGAGCCGTAGACGTATGTCTTCGAGAATGAAGTTCTTGGTGAACATGTGAGGGGATTGGATCATCCCTGGACTTCAGTTCGAAAGAAGAGCCGTAGACGTATGTCTTCAAGAATGAAGTTCTTGGTGAACATGTGAGGGGATTGGATCATCCCTGGACTTCAGTCCGAAAGAAGAGCCGTAGACGTATGTCTTCAAGAATGAAGTTCTTGGTGAACATGTGAGGGGATTGGATCATCCCTGGACTTCAGTCCGAAAGAATATCCGTAGACGTATGTCTTCGAGAATGAAGTTCTCGGTGAACATGTGAGGGGATTGGATCATCCCTGGACTTCAGTCCGAAAGAAGAGCCGTAGACGTATGTCTTCGAGAATGAAGTCCTTGGTGGACGGTTGAGGATTAAGTCATCCTTGGACGTGGTCCTAAATGTACGGTGGAGGATTAAGTCATCCTTGGATGTGGTCCTAAATGTACGGTGGAGGATTAAGTCATCCTTGGACGTGGTCCTAAATGTACGGTGGAGGATTAAGTCATCCTTGGACGTGGTCCTAAATGTACGGTGGAGGATTAAGTCATCCTTGGACGTGGTCCTAAATGTACGGTGGAGGATTAAGTCATCCTTGGACGTGGTCCTAAATGTACGGTGGAGGATTAAGTCATCCTTGGACGTGGTCCTAAATGTACGGTGGAGGATTAAGTCATCCTTGGACGTGGTCCTAAATGTACGGTTGAGGATTAAGTCATCCTTGGACGCGGTCCTAAATGTACGGTAAGGATTGGATCATCCTTGGACTTTGGTCCTGTGAACTGAGCCGTAGACATGAGGTATCCGAGAATTGATAGGATTGGATCATCCCTGGACTTTGGTTCAAAAGGTACATGATAGGACTGGATCGTCCCTGGACTTTGGTTCAAAAGGTACATGATAGGACTGGATCATCCCTGGACTTCGGTTCAAAAGGTACATGATAGGACTGGATCGTCCCTGGACTTCAGTTCAAAAGGTACATGACTGGATTGCATCATCCTTGGACATAGGTCCTAAAGAGAACTGGATTGATCGTGTGATGATGATGCTGGTGATTGTGTGATAACGATGCTTTTGATCGTATGATGACGATGCTGATGATGATGCTGATGATCGTGTGATGACGATGCTGCTGATCGTATGATGACGATGCTGATTATGATGCTGATGATCGTGTGATGACGATGCTGATGATCGTATGATGACGATGCTGTTGATCGTGTGATGACAATGATGATGATTGAGTACTATCAACTCTGATGATGTTGATGTTCCAGTAACTAGTCAAGTTACTGATGATGATGAATTGAAGAAAGCTTCCGATGAAATATAGATGATGTAATGAATGATTCCTTGCTCCTGCAGATGTTGTTATAATATCCTTCTCGTTAAGGGGGAGTGTTGAATATTGTAACTTCTAAGAATATTATATTTATACATTATTTATTCTGGAGATGTTCCATCCCTCTGAGGTGATTTTATTATGTATCCGGAGATGTTTATTCCTTCGATAAGTTGTGGTAACTAGGGTTATTAGACCCACCATGTGGGGTTCGGCCCAGTCAGTTATAATAGGTTATTTAACCTAATGGTTAAATACGATCCTACATGTACTTGTGTAAAATATATGTCAGAGTAGTGTATAAATAGAGGAGGTGTGTTCCTCATTTGATACACTCACTCACTTAGAGAGGCGCACTTGTGGAGGAGAGGTCTACTATGGTGGAGGAGGAGATCATGTCTTTGGTTTGCATCTTTGTATATTGCTGGTCATCTATATTGAGGAAGCTTTACTGGGTTTTCTACCCCATGAGGGTTTCCCAGGATAAATCTGTGTCTCTTGTGTTTTTGCTATGCTTGTTGTTTCTTCAGTGATCCTGTATATGCTATTATTGTGAAATGGAATGTAATGCTGCTATTTTCTGTCTTAGCATATTGAATTTTAACAAAATGCCGAGTTGAGGGCATAAACAGATCAGGAAAGCGGCCGAATGTACAAGTCCGTTAAGCAGAGGGTGGATCGGGAAAGTGACAGTTCGGTGTACAGCAGAGTACGTGACCGTTAAGGGGAAAACGGCAGATGGAAAGCGACTAGGAGCTGAGCCAGTTGTATGTGGCCGATAAGGGATGAACGGACTGCAGAGAAAGCGACTGGGAGCTGAGCCAGTTACACGAGTCCACTAGTGGAAGGGCGGCTCGAAGTGGATGACCTATTGGTGTGCGCACAACAGAAAGGCTGAAAGCGATGGATCTAAGGTGTGGAGGACTACCACAACAGCAGAATCGCTATCAGAAGCCGGCATGACGGTTCAGAGGGACCATATTGGTTTGGAAACCCTAAGGGTTTTGATCTTCAATGTTGTAAAGACATGACCTTCAGGCGTGATCTATTTGAAGAAGACCATTTTTGTATAGGAAGGGTTGGTCAAGGTGAAGGGTCGTTGTTGGTGATTGTTATGGTATTGTAATATATTTTGAATCAAGAATAGATTGTAAAGGCTCTGTAGCTGAGTACGCAGAGACCTATCTAAGCAAGAAGAGAGCCACAGCTGAGTGCGCGGCTAAGAACTATGACCCTTCCTTAAAAGAAATATCAAACATAGTTCTTGTGGACATAGCTTCTCATCTGGGGGAGTGAACCACGTTAAATAGAGTGGTGTGTGACTGAATGTTTATATGTGTGTTCGCATTTATCTGTTTTTGTAGTTGGATATCTGAATATTTGCTCACAATCTATTATGAGGAGGCTTTTATATGCATTTGCCATCAAGAGAGTATGGAATGATATGTTAAGTCTGCATTAACAGAGGTATGGTTAATATTAGCTTCACTTCTAAGGACAGTGAATCTATCGTCTGCTTGAGTATGGGGAAAGTCGTTTATGTGTCTGAATGAATGCAGTCGACGAATGTATAACAGTTAGTCCGCACCTGAGGGTTATGCTTAAAATAGTAACAATCTAAGTGTGTGAGTGAGCATTAAGTAGTAAGTTAGTTAAGTGTATGACTGAATGGATGAGTGATATTCAGCTCATTGCTTTAAGCATTTTTCAAACAGTCCAAGTGTAGGAAGTCAAGCAGTAGTGCTCACAGTGTAGCATTAAGTCTCGCAGTAAGGGAGAAGATAGTGGAGTGGGCCGCGGTGTTGACCATCGCCGCGCAGTCCGACCCTCGCAGCGTACTGCCGGTGCGCTTCTGCGAACTTCGTCATAGTCATCAACTCATCACTCACTATGGACATCTGAGTCCACAGTGCCCCATTAGAAACACCTCGGGTGAGATCTCTGCCTGCTTGCGGGTTGTTGCCGAAAGGGCCGGTGCAAAGGGGTTTTGTTGGTTTAAGGTAACCGCACAGAACTTGGGTCTTCATAAAACCTCTGGTCAGCATTTGTATAGCCAACAAATGGTTCCTTCTGAATGAGTTCTTTGATGAACTCAATGATACCCAGGAAAACGGTGGATAGTTCCACTTCACATGGCTCATCATCCTCATTGCCTTTTGCGGATGGAAGGTGCCAAGGGACTATGTGGGGATTAACATAGAAACCAATGATCCCAGAGGATTCCGATATGCCAACCTCTGGGCAAATTTCATCGCACTGCGACAGCTGAGGTGTTCTACCAATATTATACTCAGCTGCGCGATGCGATTGCCCATACACCCCGCATCACAAAGCAGATAACGTCAAAGTACATTCGCGTTTTGGACTTCAGCGCAGACATGTGATGTATCTTCATTGCACCAAAGGCAAAAATGATTAACCTAGAGTGGTTCCCAGGTAGCTACCACATGTATGAGGAGGATATTGAAGCCCTCATGAGGGATTGGCCCACCGACTTCCATGTGGAAGTCATGGATGTTGAGACAGACTCTGAAGAGGACGAGCCAATCCCGATGGCATGCCCAATTGTTGAAGAAACGGGCAAGCACAAAGAGCCAGAGACTCCACAGAAGCCAAAGGCAAGAAAGAAGGTGAAGGCTACAAAGATTCAATCTGAGGCAGTCCTGAATGAAGATGATTATGAGATGATAGCCGAAACAGTTTCAGAACAAATGAAGGATCTCATGGCAGCTAAAGATAAGAACAATAAGGTCATCTAGGATGACCTCCAAAAGACGCGGCTCGCAATGCAAGGCCTGATGAAGAAAATGGACAATGTCCAGAAAATCCTTACCTTGCTGCGAGAAGCAGGAGCTGAAGGGAGGTTGGCAGGGACCTTGCAGCAAAAACTGCCACAGCTAGCAATAATGCTGCTGTCAAAGACCAGAATTGTCCACGTCGACCCATTGGCTATTGCACTGCCAATGGTAGAGCAGTTGGTCTTAGACACAAAGGGAGTCGAGCGGGTAGAGCTCGACTTGGAAAAAATCCCATTACCAGGATTTCACTTCATCCACATGCAAATCGTCAAGGAGATGCATGACCAAACAGTAGAGTCAATGAAGTCGCAAACGAAGCTCACCGCAGCAAACAGATAGCTCGAGTTGCGCACAGACATGCAGCTACAAAATGAACAGGAACACCGATGGAACTTGGAGACTACCATATCTAATGTTGCGAAGGATATTGAAGGCATAGAAATCCAGGATGATCCTGCAAACACAGTTATGAGGATCGGAGATAAGGTGAGATCCTTGCAGTCGGAGATGCAGGATAAAGAGATTTATTATGAGGCCGATATTGCCACATTGAAGGATAAGCTGAATAAGAAGACACCATTAACTGAGCAGCAGCTGAGAGAACAAGCCGTCAGTACTTCTATGCAGAATATGATGAGCAGCATCACTCAGTGCCAAGAGCTGCTGGAACAAGTCTCCAAGGAATTCACTGCTCTTGAAGAGGATCAAGCACTGCAGCACATGAAGACTGCGGTAAAGGAAAAACAGACCTCCCTGGATAAATTGGACGCAGAGGTCAAAGCTCTACCACCAAGGGAGAGGCTGGCCAGGTATAAGGAAGTATCAAGCTTGAAGAAGCAAGTCCAGGCATTAAGAGAGAAGGAGACCGAAATGGACAATTAGTCACAGCAACTCATGGAGGATGCTACAGCAGTGTCGCAGTAGATAGAAGACAAGCTGGCAGAAATACACGACAACCAGGAGCAAGTACAGGGACAGATTGGAGCAGAGATAACCCCAGCGCTGCTCGAAATGGTTTAGCAAGTTGAGCAGGATACCAAACAAGCAGTCGAACAGTTGCTCAGCGTATATAATGAGTTCATGGCCAAGCTAGTTCCACTGGCCACATAGCAGAGTGAGACAACTGCAGTAGCAAGTGGCTCGGGGACGAGCCACATGTAAGTGTTAGGGGCATGTTGGGCCTGGCCCAATAGGGCCATTTTTGGTGAAATTTTTGATGATAAATGGACAAGAGCTATGTGCAGCTCAGGAAAATATCGAATTTTTCCTAAGTATCAGGAGTGATGCGAAGATCAGCACTGAATAGGTTCAGTGCTGCGAAGGTAGTAGGCCATGTGGAACCAGTAAAGTTGTGTACTAGATGGAGGATGACCAGATGCAGTAGATAGACTGGCGATGGTCTACTTTTGGTAAGACTGATGGAAAGATGTTGAGTTGAGGTCATAAGCAGATCAGGAAGGCAGCTGACTATATGAGTCCGTTAATCAGAGGGTGGATCAAGAAAGTGACAGTTCGGTGTACAGCAGAGTACGTGATCGTTAAGGGGAAAATGGTGAATGGAAAGCGACTGGGAGCTGAGCCAGTTGTACATGGACAATAAGGGATGGACGGCCTACAGAGAAAGCGACTGGGAGCTGAGCCAATCGCACAAGTCCACTAGTGGAAGGGCGGCTCGAAGTGGATGACCTGTTGGTGTGCGCACAACAGGAAGGATGAAAGCGATGGATCTAAGGCATGGAGGATTGCCACAACAGTAGAATTTCTATCAGAAGTCGGCATGACGGTTCAGAGGGAACGTAGTGGTTTGGAAACCCTAAGGGTTTCGGTCTTCAATGTTGTAAAGACACGACCTTCGGGCGTGATCTATTTGAAGAAGACCATTTTTGTATAGGAAGGGTTGGTCAAGGTGAAGGGTCATTGTTGGTGATTGTTATGGTATTGTAATATCTTTTGAATCAAGAATAGATTGTAAAGGCTCTGTAGTTGAGTGAGCAGAGACCTATCTAATCAAGAAGAGAGCCACAACTGAGTGCACGGCTAAGAACTATGACCCTTCCTTAAAAGAAATATCAAACACAGTTCTTATGGACGTAGCTTCCCATCCGGGGGAGTGAACCACGTTAAATAGAGTGTTGTGTGACTAAATGTTTATATGTGTGTTCGCATTTATCTGTTTCTGTAGTTGGATATCTGAATATTTGCTCACAATCTATTATGAGGAGGCTTTTATATGCATTTTCCATCAAGAGAGTATGGAATGATATGTTAAGTCTGCATGAACAGAGGTATGGTTAATATTAGCTTCGCTTCTAAGGACAGTGAATCTATCGTCTGCTTGAGTATGGGGAAATTCATTTATGTGTCTGAATGAATGCAGTCGACCAATGTATAATAGTTAGTCCGCACCTGAGGGTTATGCTTAAAATAGTAACCGTCTAAGTGTGTGAGTGAGCATTAAGTAGTAAGTTAGTTAAGTGTATGACTGAATGGATGAGTGATATTCAGCTCATTGCTTTAAGCATTTTTCAAATAGTCCAAGTGTAGGAAGTCAAGCAGCAGTGCTCACTGTGTAGCATTAAGTCTCACAGTAAGGGAGAAGATAGTGGTGTGGGCCGCGGTGTTGACCATCGCCACACAGTCTAACCCTCGCAGTGTACAGCCGGTGTGCTTCCGCAAACTTTGTCATAGTCATCAACTCATCACTCACTATGGACATCTGAGTCCGCAGTGCCCCATTAGAAACACCTCGGGTGAGACCCCAGCCTGCTTGCGGGCTGTTGCCAAAGGGCTGGTGCGAAGGGGTTTTGTTGGTTTAAGGTAACCACGCAGAACCTGGGTCTTCATAAAACCTCTTGTCAACATTTGTATAGCCAACATGATATTTAGCATATGGAGACAAAAATAGGCATAAGAAGACCTGTAGGACAAATCTCTTTGATCCTAGTGACAACATAAATGTACTGAGCTTTGAATTAAAGAATTCAGTAGTCTGTAAACAAATTGTATTGAGAATCATGAGTTTTTTTTATGAATTTTCAAGCAATAATACATTCATGGTAACAAAAATAAGAGAAGGATTCAAACACTTTTGTATCTCATAAAAGCTTTGAAACTAGATAAGAGTTCAAAATATTTGAAATCTCTGCAATCAATTCCAACATTCATCAATATATGATATCACCAACAAAATATGGAGTTGAATATGTTACTCATAACTTTATTGGCATATCATGAGAGTATACATGGACATGGAAGAGTACAATAACAAATAAGATAGACAAAATACAGAGGAAAACATCTATGTAGGACTCTACAAGCTTAATATCTATTAACAACCAAATTAACACCCTTAGTCATGTGACGGAAGAAGCACATTTTTACTATGCGCCCGCAACATGAAGACAAAACACAAGTACATTCAGAGATAAGTCCTCTCTGATCTAATCACTTCTCCCATAAATGGAATGATTAGGTGAAGACAACAGAAACCTAAGGATACCAAGTTCAGTGATTCAACTGCTCATAAAAGGTCCAAAACTAATCTACACCAATCAAAAAGTGAAGATGAATGCATTAAAGTGCATTAATTATACTTAAAGTATGCTAAGTTGTACAAAAAATCCTAAAAACTATGGAAAAGTGGCTTTTTGAGCAAACATAATAAAAAAAGATGAAAAGGGACAATCCCACATTGAAAAGAGAAACTTGAGGGCTCATTTCCCAATGCTATATAAGAAAGGCATGGGAGGCATTGTAGAGTACACAAAGGAAGAGCAAAGGCATGCCGGAGAGATTCTGAAGGAGGAAGAAGAGCTCAAATTCTTCAAAATCAAGGGTGAAGGAAGGAAAGCTCATGGCAATGGAGGAGGGATTCACACCAAGGTCCATGGTAATGATGTATCTCTTCATTGTTTTAATATGAAATGATTCAAGTTTGTTCCATTTAAGAGTTTGAATTTTTCTTATCATGTATGAATTTAATTCGCAAATGGATTTAGATCTTAATGAGTTTTTTATGAATGAATGTAGATCTTGAGAAACTTCTGATAATCTTTTCATTTACTGACATAGAAACTCACCAATTCTTAGTAAAATAGTTGAAATAGTGTAGACAAGTCCCTACACTAATTGCTGCTATCAATATGATCAGACAAAAATGTACATTACAAAATATTTCATCAACTCAATAAATGATAGAGTCCATCTAAAAAATTGACATTCGTGAGTTATGCACTTGGATTACATTAAATAGGTCTTAAGGAGTAATTGAATTCTATTGACTTTAACTAATTTGCAACAAACTTGTAAATCTATCCCTTTCATTTTTGAATTTCTAACTAAGTAGAATCCTTTTACTTTTTAACACTTCTTACTTGCCCCTTTGTTTATGCCTCTTGTCGGCTTTGTTTGTCCTCTCATGTATACATTATTCTATACAACTAGATACCCAAAATCCAGACCTGTTGGTTTATTAGCTGGAGGTATTCCTGCTTCCCCCTCATTTGGTGCATCATATTCACATTTACATGTCCTCCAGTTGGCATAAAATCCAAAGGAGTTGGCTATCCCAAGAACTGACTTGGAAATATAGGAAAATGTTGTCCACTTGATTGTACTTGTGGCACGCTGGAAGTCTACCATGCGGCTTTCATTTGAGGTGGAAATACTATTTGGGAATATTTTAACAATGCATGTCAATCCTTTCCCAATGGAATTCAATGGGCCTTGAATGCCTCCAAGGATATTTCAACATCAATATTTTTCTCATATCATATAGGACTGAGCTCCTTCAATAGTCCCTTTAAATGGATCCATATCTAAAACTGAGGTTTTAACCTATCAATAACATAATATCTAGTTATGACTCCTTCTAGTGCATCAATTTGAGACACCTCATTTCTTTTATGTGTCAATTTAGCCTTATATTCTTCTGTGGGGACAATATCTTAATTTCCATCCCATGGATGTGGTAACCCAAATTTTATGACTTTATCAAAAATGCTTTTAAAATACCTTATATCATCGACCAGTGATTTCATATTGATTTGGGTTCTTCTCAATAGAGTATGTTTCATTACCATTTGTCTAGCTACCTTGATCAATTGTGTTATGTTTGTAATTTGTAACTCCTCTAGTTTTCATTTACTTCTTCTATTCAAATATTCTATTATCTGCATAGGTTGTCTAGGAATATTTCCCAGCTTTGTTTCCACCATTTTGACTTCTTATTTGACTAGTTTATAGGTTTTCAGTTCATCTTGGATGACCTCACAATGGTCCCACTAATTCATGAAAAGCTAGGATATATTATCCCACGGGGTCTAATTTGTTGTTCTAATCAAATATTCCCCTTCTACATCCAAATTGAGCTTATTAATTTGAGTCTTAAGCTCATTTACCTCAATCTCCTATTCTTGGATGTCATCTTCCTTCCTGATATTGTCTCCTTCAAGATCCACAATTCTCTCATCTTTCTGGCTTACCTAAGACTCCAACTCTCTAATCTTATTGTATTTTTCAACCTGCTCTTGAGAAGGATACTGAGTTGGATTATCTTCATCCATCACATCACTTACCCCTTTATCTTTATCTTTCCTCTCAGGCTCTCTTGCAATCAACTATGTCTCTCCCGCAAGATGGACTGCTTCTTGTATTCTAGGAGGTAAAGCTTGAGTGATTTGTTCGTTGGATATGTGGGATTTTGTAAGTTTAGTGAGGGGATATACCATTTAAGCTCATATATTTGTTTTAATTCTCTTCAGCTAACTACTTGAAATGAACCATGCTAGCATATATTTTTTCATTTTCTTCTTGAGATTGTCTTAGTTCAGGGGTCTAAACTAGTTGACTTAAATGTATATTCAACTGCTTCTTTAGGTGGAATATTTCTTTATCTTTTTCCTTCAAAATAGACTTAGTATGGGACCCATCAACTGGGTTAACACATAAGGCCATTATTTGTTTTTACAACTCCTTGATATTGACGTGTTTTGGTTTGAATGCCACTTTTTCTAACTTCCAAATCCTCAAACCTATCCAATGTTTCCCCAATCGTTTTCTCTACTATGACAGATTGTACCACTTCCTTACATATCATGTCACTGGTCTACTTATAGAAATGTGCTTTGTCCAATTTTTCAAATTGGTAGAATTCTACTTAGTATCATCAGCTTTCCAATCACTGAGGCTAGTAGGACAAGGGATTGCAGGTTCTACCACAGACCACTTCAAAGTGTCATTTTTGTGATCTTTTACTGTGAAAAGCCTCTTCCCTAATGTACCTAATTTATTCCTGGTATCATTTATCATTTCAACACTTCTTTCTCTTATATTTCTATATCTATTTTGCAAGTCTATCTTTACTGGGCACTAGATATTCTGAAGGTGACCTTGAAGGTGATGTTTGCAACATCTAAGGATCTGTGAATTCTATAGAAGGCTAGTGGGTAAATTTAATTGTTGACCCCTTTCTATTGAATGGAGGCCATTGCATCAATTTAGACAACTCACTTCGAAGATCTTTAGATTGATATTCTTTCCTTAATGCTTCTTCAACCTCTCCTCCTTCTTCTTTTTCCTTTTGGCTTGATGACCTTGCTTAGCATTATCAATTTCCATATGTGTAGAGAGTTCTTCAACTCCCTTCTTATGCCCTGCTTGATGCTATGAAACTCTTTGTTCTTCCATGATCTTTTGGACTTCTAGGACTTCCTCCCAACTTTCTAAGTTTGCAATACTCTCCCAAAATGGCCTTGGCATAGGTTCATAAGAAGAATTTTTGTTTCATATTCTCTATTTGGAGATAATTCCATGGGGGTCATAAGGCCCAACATCTACTTTCTTTAAATGTAACTATAGCTAGTGATTTCACACCATCCTGTGCAAATGGACACCTACTAAGGGTTAGGAAACCCTTATTAGCATATTCAAATATGGATTAAAAAAAATGAAAACTACTATGTATGAGTGAAAATGATAACAGAAAAAATAAACCTAACTAATTACAACAGTAAAATATAACTGATAGATTAGAACCCATGAAATATTTTTGTATTTTAGTGCAAACTAGGGTTTACAAAAATGGTTACTCCAAAGATGAGGTGATGGGGGCCCTTGCAGCAGTACGAGAGTAGTGCGCTAGGTCTTCTGAGTTCCTTTCTCTTCTCCAAATGCTTAATGGGTTGGCCAAGATCCAACTAAGTGGGCACAAAATCCCTAAAGGGTAGGCTAGAGTGTTGTAGGGAATTCGGCAACATAAGGATATGAAGAGTGATCAGATATGAAATGGGAGGTCTCCATCACCTTTTTATAGCATTTTTGGGTGGTGGAGTGTTGGCCCATGGTTTTGGGAAACCAGTAGTATTGGTTAGTGGTTTTTGATATTTTCCCTCTTTTTATTTTATTTTATTTTCACTTTTTCCCCCTTATTCATTTCTTTTTGGGGATTTTTGGACCCTTTTGTGGGTTTTTGACCTTTTTTGAAGGGATTTAGTTAATTTTTTAGGGGAATAATTATTCCTTTCCCATTTGGTTACCAATTTAGGGTTTTGGAGGCCAAAAAATGTAGGAAAAGTGGACAAATGGGTTATGTGACTAGGGAGATGAGCTAGTGAACAACTTTTGGGTGTTAACAGTAACTATTTTAAGAAACCTTCCAGGTATTGTATAGACTTCAAACCTCTAAGCTAGAAGGATCCTCTATATTTTGGCATCAAGAAAGTTCTTTTATGTCTGAAAACCATAAACTTTGATGACTATGTGCTCCTCATATAGAAACAAGTCACGTGTCATTGTATCAAGGGTGAACTGTAGCCACTTCTTATTTCAAGAAACATATTAGGGGGTGAAGAGTCATCAATAATAGTGTGTGTAATATTCATTACTCTCTTGGTAAACTCATTATAATTGGAGTTGTCATATATTCTTAGAATTAAGCCACTCCAATTATATATTGGTATTGGGATTCCATTTTGATATGTCATCCTTAAATGCAAACGCTTATAGTGTTCAAAGTTCTGATATAAAAACATATAAAATAGATCGAAGAGATATATGAACTTTCTAATGCCTAGAAATTATTATATTTGATAATGGGTTGCTTCAATTAAGAACTTACAGAGATCATACTTGGGAATACTACTTCCTATTATACCCTTATTTTCCACCTTAGGTTCATTGGAGACCCTACTTCATTTCCTAGTTGAGACACTTACCTTTATACCTTTCTCTAGCCTCATTTTGCCAACTTTTTTTCCACCATCGCCCTCTGCGTGATTCTAAGTGGGGTGATTGTCATGACACCATCACTCCCTACATGCCTTGAGGGGGCAATGGTCCACTTATCTATGAAGATTGGGAATCTTTTGGATTGGATCATGTGCATGAATTGGCTCCAATTCATCTTACATGGGAGCTCACACACTAGATTGATCCCATCTATCACTTAGAGTCTAGATTCATCCTCCATTCACCTATATATTGAGGCCATTTTATAAGAAATGGGAGAATATTATTATGCATTGTTATGCTAGTGAAATCACTTTGATTCTCTTAGCCATTGTCATAATCCTACTGTCTATAGCCTAGGAAGGTCTTGGATCAATAGAATTGGAAGAGGTTTGCAACCTCAACACAAGGTAATATATGATGTATGTCTCTTGTTATCATTTAATATAGACATGTGATTATTACCCCCTCTTTTCATGTTGTTAATGGATTTATATGTTTCTTTGTTATAGATCTGAATTATTCGTAACACATACGTATTGGATCTGTTATTTCTTGTGTGATACATATTAGATCTAGTTTATGATAGCTTAGATCTATGGTTATATTGTTGGGGCCAAGGTCGCAGCTATAGTAAAAGCTGCGAATTTTGGGAAAAATCACGAGTATGGAAGGAAAGTGCTAATTCTGGGACAAGCACTAAGTTTTGGGTAAGAAGGAGACAGTGCGCAGTACGGTGCCAGATGGATGATCTCAGCGCAGATCATGGACCGGAAATTGCGGAGATCGCGCGCACGTCATCAAAGAATGAAGGTGGCTCAGCTACCATAATAAATAAAGGCGATGGAGTAGAGGGCTTAGCTACCCTCATTTAAAGGCTTAGTACAGAAGTTATGGTTGCTCGGATCAAGGAGGAGCAACGGACCAGAGCATTGAAGGCGAAGGACGATCGCCCATACCCACAATCTGCGCCGGAATTCACGGAGCCTGCAGGAAGCGGCGACGTGACTGCAAGCGGCGCCTACAGTACACCTAGCCATGTGCGTGGTTAGGGTTTTTGGGAATCACTGTTGGGAAAGGCCCACAGTTTTGTAAAGGTGTGACCGTCATGGCTACCTATATAGATGAATCATTGTAATGGGTAGAGGGTTCTTCCTCCCTTCCTTCAGTTCCTTCCTTTTGGAGAGTTAGAGAGTTGGACACTAGACTGTTAGAGAGCCAGTCTAAAGGATAGATCATGTGTTGATTATCCTTCACTGTAATTTCTACCCGGTGTGTAGAACTAGAGAGAGGAAATCGGATAGCCGAGGAGCTAATCCCTGAGTTGCCAGACAGTCTGAGTCGACGTCTGTGCCTTTGTAATCTCCATAGAGAGGAGACAAGCTTGAGAGAAGGGCTCCCAGCTGTGTGCGTGGAGTTTCCTGTAAGATCTAAGGCTGCAGCTGTGTGCGCAGCATATTGTATGACTCTATCATTTTCTGGTTAATATAACGCTCCCGTGGATGTGGTTTTCCTCGAGGGGATGAGCTTCACTTATGTCTTCTTGTTATAATGTTTGCGTGAATGATAACTATTTAGAGTTCATTATTTGTGTATGCAAGACTTCTGTCTTATCCTTGTGACTGTTTGAGCAAGTTGGAAAGATCCTTTGATAACTAGAAGTGTCTTAAGTACTAAAGAGGTAGTAACGCACGGTCGCTGCGGCGAGAGCAGACTGCGTTACTGCGCTAGATGTGAAGGGCGAGGAAGTGTTCAGCGCGTCGACCCAAGGGACAGTTGCCTGCTGCGTTAGAGAGAAGAAACTGCGCAGTAGACCTGCCAAGGAAGGGACCCACGCAGCTGCGGCGAGCGGCCTGCGGGAAGGTCCGACCGCCAATTTCACAGGAACCATTCAAGGAAGAGCCATCTCCGCGTCACCCCGGTTAAGGAAACCTGATTCCTTAACCCCCCCATAGCCACTTCGGGTGAGACCTCGAGCTGCCGCGCAGCTCGTTGCCGAGAGGGCCAGTGCGCCAAGGGGTTTTGTTGCTGCGCTTCATTAAAACCCGGGTCTGCCCAGAAAAGCAGCCAACAAATGGTTCCGTTGCCGCGCGAATGAGACTTGTTATTTTGGCAACGCGCGAGATAGAAGAGTCAACAAATGGTTCCGTTGCCGCGCGAATGAGACTTGTTATTTTGGCGACGCGCGAGATAGAAGAGCCAACAAATGGTTCCGTTGCCGCGCGAATGAGACTTGTTATTTTGGCAACGCGCGAGATAGAAGAGTCAACAAATGGTTCCGTTGCCTAGTGACCAACAAATGGTTCTATTGCCTTATGACTTTTTGATCACATTACTTCCATGGCTTTGAACCCTGTTGATTGAGCCAACAAATGATTCCTTTGCCTTGCGACTTGTTGCTGTAAGACTTACTAGTCACGCGACATCTGAGACTGTTGCTGAAGACAACATAAGGTTCTGTTACACTGAGACTTGCTCAGCTAACAAATGTGTTACTGGAATCCTACAGCTAAGGAAATTGGAGATTGGTTTGATTTAAAGGCTAAAGAGTTTGCTGAACAAGAAAATAGAAGCCCTACGCTTCAAACAGAAGATTGGTTACAGAAGTATATTTATGCTGACCTTTACGAAATTTTCTTTGTTACGTTTGCATTGGAGTTACACGCTTGGATAGCCAAGTTAGCAGAATCTAGACCTACGCTGCATGTTGATCGACCCGTCACGTGGACGCCTGAGCTAGTTAGTATTGTGAAGCGGATAGACAATCCTGTGTCCCGCGCAGTAGACTTTTGGTTGAATAGTCTACTGGAAGGTTTTATTACCGAATTTGCAGTCGATACAAGAAAGAGTTTCAGTGAAGCTGAGAGGAGTTTCTTCCAAGTACACAGAGGTAAGTTCTTAAATTCTCTGAACTTATGGATTAAAATGCTTCTGTATGAAAAAGGAAAGCTATGTATTGCTTCTGATGAATAGCATAGTCAAGTAATGTCCGTAGATTCTGATAGTGATCCTGAAGTTATTGGTTGCACTCGTAGTGGAAAACGATATAAAGTAGGCCTTGACCAATATCCTTTTGATTCTAGCCCAAACGATAGCCAAGTTCCTAGAGCAAGCCATATAGAAAGACAAGGGAGTGCTCATATCCCGTATTACCCCTTTACACCGCAAAAACCAGACGGAGCTCAGTATAATCCTACAGTAACACCTTCTAGTAGCCCACACGCTACTTCTAGTACCTCTGTACCACCTTTGTTTAACCATCCCGGAGGCACTGCTACAGTACCTCCATCTCAAACCCGTGCAAGAAGGATGGGTGATGACATGAAACTACCAACTTTTAGAGGAACAGGGATAGAGGACCCTGAGCAGCACTGGTTCTTATGTGAAGCCATTTGGACAATTAAGCAAATTAATGATGATGCTGTTAAACTGGTTCAGTTAGCAACCACACTAAGAGAAAGAGACTTGACTTGGTTCATGAAATACTCAGCAGCACAGAATAGGACGCTTGCTGAGGTAAGAAATGCCATGATTAGAGAATTCAAGAAACCTAAGTCAGAATCACAGTGTATAACAGAGCTCAAAGACATCAAACAGTTACCTACAGAATCAGTATGGGACTTTGACCAGAAGTTCAAAGCCTTGATAGATCAAGTAAGCTTCGAGTTTGCACCACAGCAACATAAAGAATGGTTCATTGCTGCACTGCTTCCACACATTAGACTTCCTCTTATGCAACAGAATCTCAATACTCAGGAACAAGCTCTAGAAATGGCTATGAAACTAGAAGCTTCTCCAATTGCAGGAACAAGCAACGATGTTGCGCATTTACAGAACCAATTAGCAAACTTAACCTTGCAAGTGCATGATATTAAGAAAGGCAAGGAGATTAAGGAAGAAATTTGGTGTACAAAATGTAAAGCCCAAGGTCATTCAAAGGACCATTGTCCTGTTTTCATAGACTATATTGCAACTGGAGCACCTAATCCTTTACCACAGGCACAAGGGCCTTGGTGTGAAATCTGCAGAACTAGAGGTCATAGACCACAAGAATGCCACTTACTTCAGAAATATGTACAAACTCCAAAGAATCTATATTGTAATTTCTGTAAATCAGTAGGTCATGATGAGAACAACTGTAGAGCATATGATCTTATGATAGAAAGAAAGCATGATGTTTATAGGGTACAAGCAGAGACACAAGGACCCACAGCAGGTCCACCTTATGACCAACCTCGGGACGCCCGAGCAGCAAATTACAGAGGACGCGGACGCACAACAAACTTTGGTCGTGGAAGAGGACAGATCACTTGTTATAATTGCGGAGAACAAGGTCATTTTGCTAGGGATTGCCAAAATCCTACAACCCTCTGCAGGTATTGTAAATCTTCTGACCATATCATTGAAGAATGCCCTCAGTTACAGGCTAAGATGCAAGCAAAGACACCACAGGTCAATCAGAATATCCAGTTGATTGGAGCAGAAAAAAGAGAACCAGACCCTACAGTTAATATAGTGACACGCAGTGGAGCTACCACTGGTGCGCAAGAGATGGGAACGGGAAAGCAAGCGACGCAATGGGTGCGCCGCGCTAACATTAAACCAGCCCCACTTAACCTACAGAAGCAAAAAGAAGCATTTAAGCAAGCTCAAGAGTATTTCTCAGATCCGAGAGCTTCAAGTTCTGCCGCAATTCCGCAGAACAATAGTAGATCGCAAGTGCTAAGACAAGACAACCTGGTACAAGAACAGGCCACTACAGCTAGAAGACCTGATGACGATAAGGAGCATGCACTAGGCAGTGTTCATGCGTTCCTGCGACAATGTTTAAAATTGTTGCGCAATGAACAAGCAACTCTAGAACTCCAACACCTGTTGGATCAGTGCCAACACTCTGCTTCGACGAACACACCACAGCGTGCTGTTCACCAGATTAGGAGTCACACTAGAACTGGAAAAGAGATGAGGCTTACAGCGCAGATTGGAGCATTTGAAATGGACGAAGTCATGTTAGACTTGGGCTCAGAAGCCAATGTTCTCACTATGCAGACATGGGAACAGATGGGAAGCCCTCAGCTTACAAGATCCCCTATCCAGCTAAGACTCGCAAATCAGCAACGAGTCTCTCCATTGGGCAGATTACCCAATGTACCTATTGATATTGAAGGAGTAAGAAGCTCTGCAGATTTTGAAGTAATCAAAATTATGGATGATAGTAGACCATACCCAGCGCTGTTAGGAATAGACTGGGCACTTGATAATTTGGCTGTCATTAACCTGAAGAAAAGACAGATGACCTTTGAGGATGACCAGATCAGGGTCATCGCACCTCTTGATCCTATTCAAGGACCAAGATATATAGAACCCATTCGCGCAGAAGAGGAAGCGCGCCACATGGAAAGCTTGTATCAGATGACCACTAACCACAGTGACTATGTCAACCCCACAGCAGACGGCCATATCAGCTGGCGATGTGATAGCTCGTGCACATCAGATTCAGATGCAGGATTGGAAAACTGGCAGAATCGTCTACATGAGGTTTCTGCAAGACGTTGCGCCATGATGACTAAATCCATCCGATGGATTGGCACAGAATTAATTGATACTCCAACTTTTGATGGCTTAACTGAAGTAACTAAATTCATACAGGAATATGAACAAAAGCTTCCAGAGCCGCTCGCGTCTATGGTGAACTACCTTCCGCCGCGTCCAGATGATGCGCCGGATGTACAGATTCCGAAGAATGCAAAGTATCCAATTCCGCTACCGCCACTACCGGCTAGTGTGCGGGTAGAGGGCCAACTATTGGGAAACATTCCATTGGTTAAATTCTCTGATTTTAACCTTGGAGACTATAAGACATATCCTCAGTTTCAGTTGGACCGATATTTGGATATCGTCCATAATCCCACCAGAAACGTTGATGAGTTTATCCCGAAGGGATTTGCAGCAAATCTTGAGCGCCCTGGACTCTTGAATTTGTTGAAGCTACCGCACTTTGGGCGTAGCAATGAAGTGAACGCAGTCGTTAAAACACTGCTATCCTGCGTTCATGGAGGTTACCTTTGGCTCGGGAGGCCAATTGATCTAAATGTTGATTTGATACACCGTATCACCGGCCTATCTAAGGTCGGGAAGGATCCCAATATCCATTTTGCGGGAAAGGAGAAGGACCGAAAATTAGCTGCAAAGCTGGTCCAGAAATATAACTTGACAAGAGGAGGTCGGGCTTATGACCTCACCACAGTTGAAGATGAGGCACTTCGCTTCACAGGAAGTCTGCTTGCAGGAAGACTTCTCACCAAGTGCCGACCAAAAGAAGTTACTGGAGCTGTCGTAGAGCTCGCTATCGCAGCTGCGGAGGGAGAACAGTACAATTGGTCTCTCTTCCTGCTGAATTCTTTTTTGGCTGATTGCCTGAATGTGCAGGACAATGCAGGCCAATCATTCCATTTTTCGTGGCTTCTAATTCTATGTGCTCTCGTCGGGTGGAAGGAGCCCCCGAATACTCAGTTCCGTCCACGCCGCGCAGGAGAGGTTGCCGGCATGCGCTACATCAACCTCTGGGATTCCCCTAATCCCGCGAAGCGCAAGATGAATCGCGCTGTTTTTTGTGAGTATTACTATCTCCTCCGAGAGACCATACAAGATATGCCAAGGCTGAGCGAGGAGACAGCCACATTGTATGACGGGAAGTTGGCTTTTACTGCCGACATCCATCAACTCTACCTTCGGCCTTGCGACATTCCAGGTGACTGGGCGCTAGGTCTTTACAGGATGACCACAGAAGATGTCGAAGAAACCATTAAGTCGTGGTCCGATGAATGGAGAGCAGCAGCTGACATCGCACCTGCGATGCCACCCGCCGCTGCGCAAGAAAAAAATAAGGGCAAGGAAGCCCCTGAGCAAAGAAGCGATGAAGGCTCAACAGAACCAGCCACAAAGAAGCAGAAAGTGTCGCATCCCACTGAGGCCATTCCCTCGGAGATCGACAAATATTTGAAAGACCAATTTCGTGAGATGAGGAACATGCATGCTCACATCCGAGGTGCTCTAGACTTACAATTTGTAGAACTAAAAGGTCTCGCAGGAAGGATTGCGCAGACCCATGCGCCAGCATCTACTTCGCAGGCGCCACAAGAAATTCCAACTGGTGAGCGAGTTGAAGAACTCACAGAAAGGCACACTGTCGTGCATATTCCGCCTACCAGCATGACACTTCCAGATCCCCTAGCTGAACTGCAGGTAAGCACAGTTGGACCTGTAGAAATTAATTTGTCTATGATTCCTATAGAAACTCTACAGCTAGTACAGGAGAAAGTTTCTCTTGAGTTGAGAGCTAGAGAGCTCTCTACTTTCCAGGCAAACCAACGACTGCAATCGCAGGAGATAGAGCTGAAGGAAAGTCATAAGAATATCTCTGCGAAGCTTGCACTCTATGAGGCGCAAGACACCGGCATCAGAAACGCAATAGAAGAGATTGCTCAGGAATTGCCGGCTTGCGAGATTCAACCAGACCTCCCTCTGGTTGCAAAAGTTCAAATTATTGGCGAAAGGGCGAAAACCCTGGAGCAAGAAATAGCTGCTATGGCAGAAGGCCATAAAACCCAGATTGCTGAGCTAGAAGCTCGCGTCGCTGCGCATCTTACGGATGATGCGCAGGTACAATTTGAAGCATTGAGCAGAGCTTCCACACGAATGAAAGGTCGAGTACAGGAAGCCAAGAACCTGATGGACCAGGCTATGGAAGCATGGTCAGAGCTTGTGAACCTCCCTTTTAAAGTAGGACTATCAGAACAGGTGCAAGCTGCAGAACAGTCTCTCACTGTTCTGAATGAAGAAGCCAAGTCCTTAACAGGCTTGCCAAAGATGAAGAAAATGGGCGAAGTGCGCAAAATGCAGCAGCAACTGCACAAGCTCAGAACTGAAGATGAGAAGCTCACCAACAGCATTCAGCCATTCATGGATGAGTATGCTGAAATCGTTGGCCAGATTGAGACAAAAATCAAAGAGATTGCCGAGTCTCAAGAGATCATTGATACACTCACTAAAGATGAAACAACCGCAGAAACAGTACAGACAGCTGATCAGTGTATTGAGGAATTGGACTCCGCTATTGCGAAGTGGCAGAAAACATTCGCGGAGATTCAAGCAAACACAGAGGCGCAAATCCAAAGACCACGCGCTAGTGCGAGTGGCTCGAGGGCGAGCCACAAGTGAGTGTTGGGGGCCTGTTGGGGCCAAGGTCGCAGCTATAGTAAAAGCTGCGAATTTTGGGAAAAATCACGAGTATGGAAGGAAAGTGCTAATTCTGGGACAAGCACTAAGTTTTGGGTAAGAAGGAGACAGTGCGTAGTACGGTGCCAGATGGATGATCTCAGCGCAGATCATGGACCGGAAATTGCGGAGATCGCGCGCACGTCATCAAAGAATGAAGGTGGCTCAGCTACCATAATAAATAAAGGCGATGGAGTAGAGGGCTTAGCTACCCTCATTTAAAGGCTTAGTACAGAAGTTATGGTTGCTCGGATCAAGGAGGAGCAACGGACCAGAGCATTGAAGGCGAAGGACGATCGCCCATACCCACAATCTGCGCCGGAATTCACGGAGCCTGCAGGAAGCGGCGACGTGACTGCAAGCGGCGCCTACAGTACACCTAGCCATGTGCGTGGTTAGGGTTTTTGGGAATCACTGTTGGGAAAGGCCCACAGTTTTGTAAAGGTGTGACCGTCATGGCTACCTATATAGATGAATCATTGTAATGGGTAGAGGGTTCTTCCTCCCTTCCTTCAGTTCCTTCCTTTTGGAGAGTTAGAGAGTTGGACACTAGACTGTTAGAGAGCCAGTCTAAAGGATAGATCATGTGTTGATTATCCTTCACTGTAATTTCTACCCGGTGTGTAGAACTAGAGAGAGGAAATCGGATAGTCGAGGAGCTAATCCCTGAGTTGCCAGACAGTCTGAGTCGACGTCTGTGCCTTTGTAATCTCCATAGAGAGGAGACAAGCTTGAGAGAAGGGCTCCCAGCTGTGTGCGTGGAGTTTCCTGTAAGATCTAAGGCTGCAGCTGTGTGCGCAGCATATTGTATGACTCTATCATTTTCTGGTTAATATAACGCTCCCGTGGATGTGGTTTTCCTCGAGGGGATGAGCTTCACTTATGTCTTCTTGTTATAATGTTTGCGTGAATGATAACTATTTAGAGTTCATTATTTGTGTATGCAAGACTTCTGTCTTATCCTTGTGACTGTTTGAGCAAGTTGGAAAGATCCTTTGATAACTAGAAGTGTCTTAAGTACTAAAGAGGTAGTAACGCACGGTCGCTGCGGCGAGAGCAGACTGCGTTACTGCGCTAGATGTGAAGGGCGAGGAAGTGTTCAGCGCGTCGACCCAAGGGACAGTTGCCTGCTGCGTTAGAGAGAAGAAACTGCGCAGTAGACCTGCCAAGGAAGGGACCCACGCAGCTGCGGCGAGCGGCCTGCGGGAAGGTCCGACCGCCAATTTCACAGGAACCATTCAAGGAAGAGCCATCTCCGCGTCACCCCGGTTAAGGAAACCTGATTCCTTAACCCCCCCATAGCCACTTCGGGTGAGACCTCGAGCTGCCGCGCAGCTCGTTGCCGAGAGGGCCAGTGCGCCAAGGGGTTTTGTTGATGCGCTTCATTAAAACCCGGGTCTGCCCAGAAAAGCAGCCAACATATATATCCATTCTTATGCATATTTTATATGTCAAGAGGTTTTTGAGAAAGGTTTGGATGTCTCTTTGTGTGTAGGTTAATTTGCTAAGTGGAGATGGAGCTAGGGAAAGGATTATCAGGTCTGCAACAACTAAAGATTGTCTACATCAAAGGGTCCTTCTTATCTAAGGTATGTCACCTTCATTTCTATCTCTTATTACATGATTGCATGGAAGTGGATGTGTAGATCTAATTTCTAGATAGTTAGATTTAGTGAGAATATTGCATTGGTGTACCCTATAGTCTGTATTGAACCAATGGAATGGGTTCAAAAGGGTGCTCACCTATTCGAAGGAGAAAACTCTACAAAATTTCTAGACAGATGAGTTAGGATAAGAAGAAAACCTAAAATTGTATCATCTACTTTCTCATCATTTTCATATATCGGGGCTATACAGATCAAGGATATGGATTTCTTTGAAATCTCAGATAATACTACAGTATCATATGGTGGAGGGGAAAAATGAAGAACAACTCCCTTCTCTAAGTGTTGTAGTAAAAATAGGTTTTTGTCATAAGGGATGAGGGTTTGATAAGAAGATGCATGGATATTCTAATCCAAGGGATGCATTGCAATAAACTTCGGTATGAAAAACACTTGTTGTAGGGTAATGTAATTTATACTACAGAGGGTTTCAACAAGGTTGGATGACATAATAGCTTTCTTACATGGGGAATATGGTTTTGAGTACTAAGTTATGAACTCTGGGAAATAAAATAAGTGGGGGGGAATGGTTCTAGAAAGGTTGGAGTCCCATAATTATAAGGGTCTTGGTATGCACTTGATCGTGATTGGGATTCTTAGATAGTAAGGTTTAGTTTTGAACCGATAATTATGGTATGATAGATGTTGGCATGTTTGTCATAAATGTGTTTGTCATCGAAAAAAATGGATTTAAGCGGCTTGGCCATTGGTGGGTATAATTTTTGCTAATAGGCTAAATGGATCTATAGGTTATTGGAATCAAGAAAGTTATTCTATGTTCTTCATAGTTGATCCTAGGTTATAATAGTAGCTAGATCTACTCTTACAGTCCACAATGCTTCCTCCCCAGTCTAAGTCTGTATAACCAAGTAACATGACTCCTCTACTGGAGGCATATCTGATTCCATATGAAATTGTACCTCAAAGGTACCTAAGCACATGCTTAGAAGATATCCAACGTATGTGTCTTGAATCAGACATAAATTGACTCAAAATTCTCATGGCATAAAATATATTAGGCCTCGAATGTATCAAGTACATTTGGCGATCCTATAAGTTGCATATACAAAGTGGGATCTACTAGATATGATATAGATCCTAAATCATGAATTTTCCTCAAATTGGAAACCATCGGTGTAGACATGGATTTGTAATTTATCATGCCAAACCTGTGCAATATATCCACAGTGTACTTCCCTTGAGATAGAAAAATTTCATCTTTTCTTTGCCAGATATCAAGGCCAAGAAAGTAGTGCATCAAACCTAGATATTTCATCTCGAACTCTGAGGTGAGTTCCCTCTTGCACCAAGCAATTAGATGTTCCTCTCCAGTGAGAAACAAATCATCAACATACATAACTAATATCAATGGTTGGTTCTTCACTACTTTGAACTACAAATTTGGATCAGCTTCACTCTTATAGAAACCTGGTTTATGAAGGTAGATATCAATTCTAGAGTACCAATCCCTGGGGGCTTGCTTAAGCCCATATAGATCTTTATTTATCTTGAAAACATGGGACTCCTTCCCATGCACCAAAAATCCTCCAGGATGTTGAATATAAACCTCTTCCTCAACCTCACCATTGAGGAAGGTTGTCTTCAAATACATCTGGTGAAGTTTCCATCCTAGAACAGATGCAAGTGCAATCAATGCTCGGAATGTGGTGTACCTTGCCATAACGGAAAAGGTCTCATCATAATCGTTTGTTATTTCTAATAGAAACCTTTGGAAACAAATATGGCTTTGTACTTCTCAATGATACCATAAACATCATGATTTATCTGATAAAGCCATCTGGAAGCCATAATGGAATTCCCATCAGGTTTCGGAACAACCTCCCAAACACCATTCTTCATTATATATTTGTACTCTTCTGTCATTGCATATTTCCAAAATTGATTCTTTGCAGCTTCTTTATATGAGGATGGTTCTGAATCACTGGTGTGACTCATCATTGCAACATACCCTAAATATCTGTCAGGTTGCTTGCCCTCTCTACATGAGCCTGTTGGTGCTCCATGTTTATCTGCATATTGTAAGATATCTCGACACCAAGCACATATTATTTTAGTGGGAGGTTCATCAAGTGACCTCTCAATCAGTTTTTCAGGAGCTAGCGAATCTGAGGCATCTTCTGGTTTCTCCTTCTCAAACTCTGAAGGGGGAGAATTAGAATCAGGATCCTCGATCTCTGAATCACATTGAATCTCTTTCGATCTTTCGAATGCAGCTTCCTCATGGAAGGTAATATCTTGGCTAACTTCAATGTGTCTCTCACCAAGTACACATATTTGGTTTGTTTTGGATTACTCACTATAACCCACAAAGGTGTTTTTTTTCTAGAAGGCTCCATCTTTATTCTCTTTTATTTCGGTACATGAATGTATACTGGGCTCCCAAAGATCCCCAAGTGTGATATTGTTGGAGCATTTTCCAACCACACATCATTTATTTGAGTATCATAACTTAAATTTCTACTCATCTTAAGTATTTTGACTCAATGATGTGCTTACATCATCAGTATATCATTAGTTTCAGTGAACTGGGCCTCCTCCTTCATTTGGGGAGTCAACTGGGCCATTATAATCAGTTAATTGGGCCTCCTCCATCATTCAGGGAGTCAACTGGGCCATTATAATCAGTTAATTGGGCCTCCTCCATCATTCAGGGAGCCAACTGAGGTGATTTGCATGAATAAATCACCCTAATCAATCTAACTGACAACATTTATTATTATATTCATCCAACTAGAGACATAAAGGCACCCTACTATACTAGTTGACTTCATCTGGTGTTATTTTCACCTAATATTCATTTAACTGAATACAAAAAGGTGCCCTACAACACTGGTTGACTTCATATGGGAATTCAATTGAGTTATGGATTCATTTAGACTCAGTTAGATAGTTTCAAAGTCTATTAGAGTCAGTTACACGGTAGTTAAGTGGTTAACTGATGTGCCGAGTGGTGTTAACTGCCAAGTAAGCCACTCTCATGCATCCAACTCGAATGACATCTCTGGAATTCAATTTGCTTGGCTTATTGTAGCCATTGTAATCATCTTCTGAGTTTATGATAATGCATGAGGTGCTGCAAACCTTTTGCATCAATGTGTTGACATATTATTTGTCGCATGCATCTCTAGTAAATGTTGTCTTTGTTTCACAAATTTGTTGTGCTTAGATTTTACATGGTATCAGAGCCATGTAAGGACAAGGAAACTCTTCTACAGAGTTCTTCAGATGAAGATTGAGCAAGTTTGCTAAAAAATATTCCAACACTGCACCATAAGCTGAAATTTTTCCACATAAATCCTGGATAATGTGCATCTGACTTATCAAGCTTGATTGATAGGATATGTCAGGTGTGATTAAACTTGAAAAGTGCAGGTTGTCAACCTAAAAAAAAATTTGTTTGTTTGTGACTGCAGGTTTCTCACAGCCTCCTATTGCATCCGCTATAGCAAAGATGGACTCTTCTTCTAAAGATTTCCTTACTCCTTTCAACTATCATCAATGTAAGGATGACATAGAGATTGTATTGCGCTCCAAGGGACTCTTTAGAGTTACTATGGGAACAGAACCAGAGCCTAATGCTGCCATAGAGAAGTCCAAATTATTCAATAAGCTTGATGAAGATTATGGTTTCTTATGTCTCAATATTTCGAAAGATCTTCTTTTCCATCTCAGCGGATTGAAGACTCCAAAAGAAGTATGGGAACAACTTTCCAAACTCTTTGGCAAGAAGGATGAGATGAGGGCTTATCAATTGGAGAATGAATTGATTTCCCTAAATCCTGAGAATTCTGAGACCATCAATTAGTTCTTCACCAATTTCAAGCATTTGGTGCTTTAGTTGAAGCAATGTGTTGTTGATAAGAAAGATGAGCAGTTTATTCTTTCAATCCTTACGAATCTAGGAGCAGATTATTTAGTGTTTGTCTCTAATTTCCATTCAGGAAAACTCACCATTTCGAATTGGAAGATGCCTACCTTGAATGCATTCATTGAGTCCTTAAAAAAAGAGAATGACATGCTTGTTCATATGGGGTCCATAAAAACCTCCAAAGATCAAGCCTTATTTGCTGGAGTACCCAAAGCTATGAATGGTAAAGGAAAGGAAAATAAATAGAAGACCAATTTTGATCATTTCAAGCAAAAGGAGAAGATCAAGCAGTCAGATGAGCCGTCAAGTTCAAGAAAAGACAAGCAAAAGGGAAAGGAGAAGACAAAGTGTTCTTACTGTGGCAGGGGATTTCATCCTGAAAGCTCATGCATAAAGAAAACTATTGATCAGGTGGCCCTTCTCTTGGATAAAAACAACATTACTCTTCCAGATGGCGCAAGGAAGAAGGACAATAATGATCATGCAGAAAGAGGTCATGCACTCATGGCAAGTGTTTCAAATTCTATAGATCTCCTCATTATAGATTCAGGAGCTTCGAATCACATGGTTGCAAGAAAATACCCCTTCTCATTATTAGACTCCGACGGCTACATCTCCATCCACATGGGAGATGATTCACAAATTTATTCGAAAGGAAAAGGTACTATTCATTTAGAACATGGAAGTTTTCAAAATGTTCTCTATGTTCCTTCTCTAGCTTCAAACCTGATTTCTGTGTATCAGATGACACACACTGGTTTTCCAAAGAAGGTTGTATTCATCCCTAATGATTTTGAAATTTATGAGATTTGTACTGGAAAACTCATTGCAATAGGCAAGGCAAATCATGTTGCCAAAACCTATGAGTTTTCTCACCTTTTTCCATATTCAAAGCCAAGTGCCCTTCAGAATCGTGGAAATGAGTTTAGCCAACTATGGAATGAGAGTTTTGGACACCTAAATTATAAATATTTTCATCTTATACAAAATAATTCCATGGTTGAAAGCCTTCCGAACATCAAATCCTCAAAAGGGATATGCAAGGGTTGCATCATTAGCAAGCATCCTGAGCACAAGTTCGATCGAGGCAAAGCTAGCAGAGCTTCTTGTATTTTGGGGCTGATTCAAAGTGATATCAGTGGTCCTTTACCAAATACCTCCATGAATGGCTCAAGGCATGTTCTGACATTCATTAATGACTTCTCCAGATTCACATGGATCTACTTTCTCAAAAACAAATCAGAAGTGCTTGAAAAATTCAAAAATTTCAAGGATTATGTTGAGACTGCTACTGGGAGCAAGCTAAAAGCTCTCAGATATGATAATGGTGAAGAATATATCAAATCATATCTTCTGTAACTTTGTGTATGGAATCCAAATCCAACACACATACCATGTTGGCAGGCAGTTTGATGAGGAAATGTCGCGGCACCGATGATGCTGCGACACATCGGATGAGGGCGCGGAAGGAGTATTTTGTGTTTAAGTATACCGCAGTTGGCGGGGTTTTGGGTCACTTGGACCACATGCTATGTAATAGTGAGTCAATTGTACTGCAGTATGCAGGTTTTTGGGTCATTTGGACCGAGTCAGTTAGATATTGGGTCATTTGTCCATAGTGTCGGTTAGGAAGTCGTTTGTAAGTGGACAAATATTGTAATAGCAGAAACCTATAAATAGATGAGAGTTGTAAGTGTTAGAGATATACGTAGAAGGAGAGATAGAAGACAGAAAGAATAGTAGGCGAGAGATAAGGAGATGTATGTGTATGGAGATCTATGTTTTGATTCTAGTATATGACTGCGACAGTAATATAATGATGATGTTTTGGTACGATCTCTGTGCAACGTTGCGATATATGAATGTTGTTATATTTTATTGATTCAATATCTATTTACTGTTGCTATGATGATAAATGTTGTGACTAAGTAATATGTTCCATGTGATGATAAATGCTACGATTAAGTAATATGTTATAATTCCATGTCGAATGCTTAAAGTTTCTGGTTAAGTACTGCAATAGAGCTACTCTGTGTAGCCACAACTCTCCTCCTCCCTCGGTGGAAACATGGTTCTGTCTGCTCTTCCTGGATTCCTCGGGTGAGACCTCATTCGCTCTGCGGGTGTTGCTGGGCGAGCTCAAACCTGCCCGGGCTGGTGCCCAGGGAGACTGCAGTATGTGTCAATAGTGAGGCGAACCCCTATTGACCAAGGTCGTGTTAGTCAACAAATGGTGTATGGATTCTTTGTGTAATGCAGTGTTACAAAAGGAACCCGGTAATGTACCCATGCAGGAAACGGTCACAATCCGCACCACACCCCGAGTCCAGAATATCAACCTTCCCCCAATTGCAGTTGTGACCGACAACGAGGCTTTGCAAAATGTGTTGTAGACAGTTTCCCAGGTGACTATCAATGTTAATGAATTGTCGGCAATGGCACTGGCGACAATGCAGAAGGTCGCCTCCCAAGAAATGGCGGATAGAATGCATGAAATCAACAAGAGCTATCAACAATTGCACGCAAGCAAGGCAGCTGCAACCATCGCTATTGATGAGCTTACTAGCAAGGGTGCTACAGTGTGAAAAGCAGTGGATGACCTTGAAGCCGACATTAAGAAGGAGCGGGCTGAGAAGGCTCGCGCACTTGAAGAACTTAAAAAGGATCAGGATTTTCTGATCGTAGAGAAGACCCATCTGTGGGACTACATCGTGAAGTTAGAGATGGCGATTTGTGATGCATGCCAGCATACGCCGGAGCCCATTCCTGAGATCGACGTGCTCCAATGGGTGCAACAACTGGCAGCTTCCATTGTTCAGTTACGGCATGAGAACGACATGTTGAAGGCCCAACTGAAACCGGGTATGACCCAGGCCGAGGTAGATGAACGCAGAAGGGCACTTGAGGAAGTGTAATACCCCAATTTGGACCCTTAGTAAATATTGGCTCTAATGTAAATATTGTATACACACGTTGTATGTTTTCCTAGCGTGGAGCTCAAGGCCAAGGCCCCGCTAGTTTATGCTCGGATTTTATTTAAATTAGACACGCTTGATGTTTTGTTACCCACGTGCTATTAAGCCATGGGATATTGTAAATTGATGTAAATATTTAACATTGAAATGAAATACCAAAACTGGCTATGGAGGCAACGAATGAGAAGGGGCCATGTGTATCCACTAGGGAGTGGTGAGGGGGCTATGGGACTAAACCCTAGGTTTCCATATGTCTTTATGAGAACCCATTGACTTCCCTAGGTGACATTTATGACTGTTGTAAGGAAATGGTTGAGATTTTAGCCCAAGGCTTCAATGGAGCATGGGCAGCCCTGAAATTCGTATGGGTAGGCATGGGCTTTGTTTGCTTGTGCAAGAAGTCACTCAACCTCATGGGAGGGTGCTTCATTCTCATCCCCATTCCATTGTGGAGGGACCTAGCATCATTCTGCATCCAAAAACGAGTGCCAGCAGTGAGAGAACCAGAAATCGCGACTTTGAGAGAACCCAGATTTTGAAAGACCAAAAACGCCCAGATTTGGCATGGGACAGGGAAATCCAATGGGGGATCCATTAGCATGAACCTTGGAGAGAATTTGGGAGCATTATCTACCCTGAAATCAATAGGAAAACCCAGTTTTTGCAGCTCAGAAAACCAGTGACGGATTTGAGTATTTGGTGAGCAGAATGGTGAGAAATCAAGATGGGAATGACTATGCAGAGGATGGGTGTGCTTGATAAACCCAGTGAAGGCTAGGATCTCAAGGATTAGCAGCTGGACCTTTCTATGCCCATCCTGAAGAGCACTGGAGGGAAGAGTTTCCTGAGGGACTGTGTAATAGAGAAGGGGATCTTCCTTGTGTTGGATGTGGTAGGTAATGTGAGTGCCTGACTGTTGAGATCACTTGAGAGGCCTGTAGCTCTGTGGTTGAGCTCACTGGCTTAGCGTTACCCTCTTCTATCTTCTTGGATGCTTGACCGAAACCATGGCTGTGAGTGAACCCAGCTAGTCCCTCCTTAGTGGATACACAGTCCAGCTCGGGGGTGATCTCTCAGCTAAAGGAATGTAAGCTGGATAGAGATCTACGGTTGGGAGGAACGTTGCCTTCACGTAGCCAGTCGTTGGACATCCTCTTCTCAAGATAAGTGTTCTGTGTATTATAAATTATTTGCATTTTGTGTTCTGCAATATGTTAAATTGTCCATGTTTAATGAAATGAATTGATTATATTAATTTGGAATCCATGCATGGCATTGTAATGCGATTGAGTCTCTATATGCTGAATCATCCTCTGCTATGATATAGTAGGCGAGAGATAAGGAGATGTATGTGTATGGAGATCTATGTTTTGATTCTAGTATATGACTGCGACAGTAATATAATGATGATGTTTTGGTACGATCTCTGTGCAACGTTGCGATATATGAATGTTGTTATATTTTATTGATTCAATATCTGCTTACTGTTGCTGTGATGATAAATGCTGTGACTAAGTAATATGTTACATGTGATGATAAATGCTGCGATTAAGTAATATGTTATAATTCCATGTCAAATGCTTAAATTTTCTGGTTAAGTACTGCAATAGAGCTAGTCTATGTAGCCACAACTCTCCTCCTCCCTCGGTGGAAACATGGTTCTATCTGCTCTTCCTGGACGCCTCGGGTGAGACCTCATCCACTCTGCGGGTGTTGTTGGGCGGGCTCAAACCTTCCCAGGCCAGTGCCCAGGGAGACTGTGGTATGTTTCGACAATGAGGTGAACCTTTGTCGATCGAGGTCGTGTTGGTCATCATACCCCTACACACCTCAGTAGAATGGTGTAGCAAAGAGGAAAAAACGAGCATTGAAAGAGATGGCTACTTGAATGCTTGAGTCGAAAGGTTTGGCTTCAAATATTTGGGCTGAGGCCATGAATTTTGATGCATAAATTTAGAACATATTTCCACACTCATCCATCAAAGGTACAACTGCTTCTGAATCCTACACTGGTCACAATCCTGATGTGTCACATCTCAGGGTTCTTGGATCCACTGCATGGGCTAGAATTCTAATTGAGAAGAGAAGATATTTGGAACCACAAAGTACTGAGTGCATCCTTATTGGATATGCTGAAGAATACAAAGGATACAAACTCATGGATATCATATCGAAAAATATATTCATCAAGAGAAGTGTCCAATTTGAAGAACCGCTTCATGATCTACAAGTAGTGGGAGAAGAAACTGCCAAATTGCTTCCTCTTCCAGAAGAAGATTCAGAAGAAGATAAATGAAAGTTTGTGTTCGGATATTTCTGAATTTCTGATATTTTGTCTGATATTAATGAACATGAAATATCATGTTCAGATTCAAATCAATATGATCCCCCTCAGTTTCCAAAGTGGGCATAAAAGACTCTCACAACTGTCAGTTCTAACATTGGAAATCCTGCCAATCCAAGAAGAACCCGAGCATACTTTCAAAGACAAGGTATGGATATTTCATATGATGATCCATTGTTGTTTGAAATTTTTTTTTTGATGATTGGTTTATATCCTAAATCATACTACCATGCCCACCGAGATCCGAGATGGAAAACCGCCATGGATGAAGAGTACAATTCTCTTTAGCAAAATGCAACATGGGAGCTATTTACTCTTCCACTTGGGAGGAAATTGGTTCAATGCAAATGGGTATACCGAACCAAGGTTGTTTTTTATGGTTCAAACTGAAAATACAAATCTATGTTGGTGGAAAAACATTTCTCACAAGTTCATGGTGTGGGCTACACAGAAAATTTTGCACCGGTTGCAAAAATGGACTCCATTCGGCTAGTTTTGACAATTTCCGCATCCAAGCACTGGGAGGTTCACCACATGGATGTGAAGAGTGCATTTATTCATGGTGATATTTGGGAAGAGATTTACATGAAGCATCTTGAAGGTTACATATCCGATCCGACACTTTTTTTCATATTAAGAAAATCCTTGTATGGTTTAAAACAAGTCGCAAGAGCTTGGTATGCAAAGATGGATTCCTTTCTTCTGTCGCAAAATTTTGTGAGATGCAAATAAGATAAAAATGTGTATATATAGAAGAATGAAGGTAATTTTATGATAATTGTCCTTTATTTTTATGACCTATTTATTACAGGAAGCAATCTTGCTTTGATCGACACTATAAAAACCGCTTTACACCGAGCATTTGATTTGAGTGATTTAGGCCTGCTGAGGCAGTTTCTTGGTCTCGGGATCACTCAAAATTTTGCGAGGATTATGATTTCTTAGTCAAAATATGCTTTGGACCTGCTAAATAATTTCAATATGGAAGACTATAAAGCGGCACCATTCCCATTCCTCTCAGGAATCATCCTTGAGGATGGTGATTCTACACCGTTGGTGGATTCTACACTATACAGACAGTTGATTGGTAGTCTTTTGTATCTAACATAGTATAGGCCTGATATTCCTTATGCCTTGAGTGTTGTGTTAAGGTACATGCAGAAGCCCCATGAGCTTCATTGGAAGACAACCAAAAGGATCTTGCACTATGTGCAGGGTACAAGACATTTTAGCATTCACTATGTTGCGGATTCTGATCTTGACTTGGTTGGATTCATTGATTTAGATTGGGCGGGTGATAGCATTGATTGGAAGTCCACTTCCATATATGTTTTCATGATTGGAACAGGGCCTATTTGATGGTCAAGCAAAAACCAGGCCTCCATTTCCTTATCTTCAACAGAGGCAGAGTATCGAGGAGCAGTCAATGCTTGCATTCAGGTAGTTTGGTTGCAGGGTATTCTAGCAGAGTTTGATATTGGTAGCATGAATTCTAATGTCATTTTTTATGACAATCAGTGTTTTATCAAGATCTCGACAGATCTGGTTCAGATACAGAGGACCAAGCATATCGAGATCCACATGAACTACATTTGAGACCGTGTGCATGACAGAACCTTTGTACTGCAATATTGCCCTACGGAAGAGCAAATTGCAGACATATTCACCAAGAGCTTCACTGAGAAGAAGTTCTCTTACCTCCATTCACTGTTGGGGGTGAGTTCTACTATGGTGAGGACATATTATATCCTCCAGTGTTCAGTTTGAGGGAGGGGGGGTTCTTTCCCATTGGGTTTTTCCATCTTTCCTCACTTAGATTTTTTGAGCATTTTTAGGATTATTTATGCACTGGGTGACCTATGGCCTTTGTTTTTGGAGCCCTTTTATTATTTTTATGTACTCCTCCACATGATATTATATTAAGGGGGGGCGTTGGAGCATTTTCCAACCACACAAAATTTATTTTAGTTTCAGAGCTTAATTTTCCACTTATCCTAAGTATTGTGACTCAATTATGTGCTTACATCATCAGTAGATCATCAATTTCAGTGAATTGGGCCTCCTCCTTCATTTGGGGAGTCAACTAGGCCGTTATCATTAGTTAACTAGGCCTCCTCCATCATTCAAGGAGAAAAATGAGGTGATTTGAATGACTAAAGTGCCCTACTCAGTCTAAATGACAACATTTATTATTATATTCATCCAGCTGGAGGCAGAAAGGTGCCCTACTACATTGGTTGACTTCATATGGTGTTATTTTCACCTAATATTCAGTTAATTGAAGACAAAAAGGCGCCCTACTACACTAGTTGAATTCATCTGGGCATTCAGTTGAGTTATGGATTCAGTTAGACTCAGTAAAAAAGTTTTAGAGTCAGTTACATGGTAGTTAAGTGCTTAACTGATGTGCCAAGTGGTGTTAAATGCCAAGTAAGCCACTCTCATGCATTCAATTCAAATGACCTCTCTGGAATTCGAATTGCTTGGATTATTGTAGCCATTGTTACACATTGTAATCATCTTCTAAGTTTATGATAATGCTTGAATTGCTGCAAACCTTTTGCATGAGTGTTTTGACATATTATTTGTCACATGCATCTCTAGTAACTGTTGTCTTTGTTTCATAGATCTGTTGTGCTTAGATTTTACAAAGATGCCTGGCTTCTCACCGGTAAATACTTATTCTGGTGTCTTCTCATCTAGAATGGCATGCGGGCTTCTATTTTGGACATACACAGAAGCCAGGCATCTTCCCATAATGAGGTAGACATATTTTGATCATGCATCATGGCTTTTACAACCTCACATATGGTTCTATTCTTCCTTTCGGAAACCCCATTTTGTTGAGGGTTGTATGGTACTCTTAACTATCTACATATTCTTGCATCACTACATAGCTCATTAAATGCATGTGAATCAGACCTTAATGCACAGATGTACTGGTGGCTTCTTCACATATGGTTGTACTGGTGGCTTCTTCCCATAATGAGGTAGACATATTTTGATCATGCATCATGGCTTTTACAACCTCACATATGGTTCTATTCTTCCTTTCGGAAACCCCGTTTTGTTGAGGGTTGTATGGTACTCTTAACTATCTACATATTCTTGCATCACTACATAGCTCATTAAATGCATGTGAATCAGACCTTAATGCACAGATGTGATTTTCAAATAGGGATTTAAACTCTTTATCTTTGCTAAGAGTTTCACTTTTAGCCTTCATGAAATAAATCCATGACTTCTTAGAAAAAACATCTATGAACAATACATAATATAAAAATCCACTCAGGGAGGGGGGTGACATAAGACCACATACATCAAAATGTATTAAATCTAAAATCCCTTTATATCTAGTAGTACTATACTGGAGAAAATTTTCTTAACATTCTTCCCAAGTGCACAACCCCAACATACACTATCATGCTCAAAATCAAATACGGGCATACCTTTTACCATTTGTTGAAGTCTTGGTAGTGCTTTGTAGTGTAGGTGTCCAAGCCTTCAGTGCCATAGCCCGCATGGAATGATAGTGTGGTGAATGTACTTCCCGGGTACCTTGTAGAGTCCTCCCTCTCGAACTCCAATCACAACAGTAGATTCTAGGATTTTGTTCTTTAGCCATAAAAGTGCTTTGTTATCCATGAAGATAACTTGGAATTCTTTGTCTACAAGAACCAAAACTAAATGGAGGTTCTTCTTCAAGATTGTAACATAAAGAATATCCCCCACATGTAAAATATCACTGGTGCTTAGCTGGAATGAGGTGGATCCAACTCCTTGGATCGAATATGTTGAGTTGCCCCCCAACTCTACCATGCATGTGAACTTTTTCTCCTTTAGGTTATGGAACTCTTGTAACCAGTCATATGTTTGGATGCGCCACTGTCAATCAACCATGTGTCTTCACTTGTGATGACATATCCCAAAAGAGATGAGACAAGGTAATACTCCCTTCTTGTCTCCTTTTCTTTGGTTGCATTCTTTTGAGTGGTTTCATCTTCTATGATGGTAGAAGCATGAAAATTTCCTTTCCTCTTCGCTTTGCACTCTCTTGAGAAATGGTTTATCTTGTTGAAATTGTAGCATCTAGATTCTAACTTGTTAAATCCTTTGTTGAACTCCTTCTTTGGATGAGAGAACTTCTTTTGGAAGAAGGGTTTCTTTCCTTTCTTCATTCTTCCCGCAATGGAAATATTTTCTTCTTTAGTGCACATAGCTTTGCTTTGGATTTTCCCTTCCTCTTGGATACAGTCATGCCACAATATTTCGAACCCAAGTTGCACTTCTTGGCCATTGATATCAACCAATAATGTCTCCCGTGAAGATGGGAGACCATCAATGGTGGTTTGTATGAGATCAACTTCATCCACTACAACTCCAATGTTAACCAGCTGATCTCTTACCTAGGAGATCTTAGTGAAGAAGGATGCCACTATCTCGTCCTTCTCCATCTTGAGGTTTCATAACTTTTTATTCTATGCCCTCTTTTGAGTTGGGGCCTTCTCCTCATATTGATTGGTCAATGTATCATAACATTCATTTGCGGTCTTCAGCGGTGTGATCACGAGCATCAAGTTAACTTTTATCGAATCATAGATGATCCATTTGGCCTTAGCTTGATTCTTCTTGAATTTGATGCACCCTGCATTAGATGTAGGCTCTTTCAGCATAGTGGATACGTAGCTATCCAATTCATGTTCTTCTAGGATGTTAAGAATCATATCCTTCCAAGTGTTGAAGTTTGAGGTGCCCTCAGGATGGTCTTTTGGTTGTACAAATATTGATGCCATATTCTTCAAATCTTGTGCTCAACTTCTCAGGATCTATATAGGCTCTAGCTGACATGAAAAACGGAGCTCCTTCACACCCTAAGCTCTAATACCATGTTAATATGTGGTTGAGCTTTGATCTTAAATTATTTTAAACATTGAAACTCGAAACTCGAAACAATGAGACAATTCAATCACATGAAATTCATACAACCATAACACAATATATACCCTACGGAAAATCCTCAAAACATTGAGAACAAAACCCCCAACAACTCTTCTCAGTATAATATAATGGATATCAGAGAATGTGTTTCTTTTAAAACATAGCATATTTCTTTTGGAAGATAAGAGATCACCAAAACACTCTTGTGAAGATATGAAATCAATAGAGAAGACAGATCAATCAGATGTGTTTTCCAATGTACCCAACACATCAATATATAGCAAAAATCACTGACATGCAAGGAATAGTGAATCAATACATGAAGGATAAGCTTCCCTTGCAAACTATAGCAAGTTATATTCTTGGATAGTTGCAGTGCACTTCTAGTTTCTTCAATCATGCACAATCAATGCGCTATGCCTTTCTTCCTTAACTTGACATCATGCTTAACTGACATTGGAGTGAACTCGCCTCATAATTGATGTAGGAGCACTTAGTTAATAATATAACATAAATGTCAACATGCAATAAGAGCAACTTTAGTGTTGTAACTTAAGTGTCATCTTTTAACTTTTAGTTTAACTAAAGTGTCGTCATGCAAAACACTTTAGTTAACTAATTCCTTTTTAATACTTTAGTTAATCTTTTTGAATTGAAAATCATGCTCATTGATTTTATTGAAGTGATCACTAAGTTCTCATTTAGTTAAATAATTGCATATCTTTAACTGACGCTTTAATTGAAGCATTGATTGAGGCATACATTGTTACTTAGAATAATTATCATATGCTATGATAATATTATATTATTTCAGACCAAATGATCATATGCTAAATTAATTCACTTTAGAGGTGATCAATCTCTCAAGAAGACTTAATAGCAACTACTGATCATGGTTAATAATACATCACACGACATTAAATGCTTTTAGCAAGTAAATCATGACCTTTATACAGAAGGTCCACCTCTATACGGGAGATCCATCCCATGGATACATTTATACGGAAGGTTCACATGAGAATCATGACTTGGCACACAAGTCCGGAGCCTTGTCCAACAAGACTTTACAACATCATTACTTTGATCAATTACCTCTATATGAGAGGAATAACCTTTACACGGAAGGTAGTAAAAGTGCTCACCTCTATACGAGAGGATCAATATTGGATGCACAAGATTGGTTTGTAGAATATCTCGTAATGATGTACATTTAACATTATACTCTCTTCATGACCTATTTTTGTTGTTCCTATTAGCAACAAACGGTTTTTCTTGTGCTCCAATCAAGGAATATGTTTTCCACTCCTCCATCATTATGCTCTTAAAATCAAATTCAATATCATCATCCTTTTTTATATCGACCAAGAAAATGTAGAGACTTTGTATTAACAACTCTAGATGAACCATGATTTGCATGCACCTCATTTATATTTGATATTGAGTTGAAAATGAGCTAGCCTATGTTCCATTTATGTAACTCGAGGTTGAAGAGAAATGCACTTGATTCCTAATGATACTCCATGGATAATAATGGGAGCTCCTTTGTTTTGATCACCATAATACAAACAAGATGGCAAGAGAAAACCCACGTATAAAGCTAACATTTTAAACAGCAAGTGATAATTGGGCTTTTAGCTTTGACGTTTGATTTGAACATTGACATTTGGCTAAGGTCTCCCCTTCCGATTGACATATGGAGATTAACTCCAACACTTGGCACTTAATTACTTTCCCACTTTACCTGGTGGTCGATGGTGCGTTCAGTTGTGGGCATATTTCATGTTGTATTGTGGACATTATCTCACATTGGCAAGGTAAACAAATTCTCTTCTCCTCATATATGTCAATGGTCACAAAGTATTTCAACGCGTAATGCAAGCTTATGATTTGGCCCTTTGTTGCTCTTGACGCTTGGACTCGAGCTCAAGATATTGGGCGATGAACGTGGTGCCTAGTGGCACTAAATTATGACTTAGATTTGATCTCGGAGGTAGAGTTGGAGAATGGGTATGGATATACAATGTTATTTTTTATTTGCCAAAAAAAAATAATAAAGTTATAAAATAAAAATTCTTATAAATAAAATCACTTACAAATGAAATGATTTTTTAAAATAACAATTTTCATAATTTAGCTTTTGGGTAAAATAAAGCAAGACCCAATTGAGACATTTTTTATGAAATAGAAGGGAAAGGGCTAGACCTTGACTCATTTAAGAAAATAAATCCAAGATTTTATGGAAAACTCACTAGATGGAGGTTTGAGGAAATGAGAAGCTTGACAAAATTGATTCAATTACAATAACAACTTGGCTGCTTGTAAGCAGGAATCTACCTACTCATTCTGCAGTGCCACTCCTTAGACAGACTGGCATATGCACTGTAGAATCTTGAGATTGGGCCAAAGATGAAAAATTTTGATAGGTATATTTTAGTGATAACAACTCCCAAGAAAGATCCACCGGTGTGGTGTAGAGTTTGAGTGGGGGTATAGATGGCCCAAGCAGGTAATAACAAATTATTTGACCAACGACTCGCATTATCGGTAAAACTGACAAAATAATCTAACTAAGAGGTCATATGCACAACAAATGAGACTTGGTCTTATTTTTAATCCATGGGGTCAAAACATAAGTGCATAAAAATGAGTACTACATTATATTTGAAATGAAAAGGAACAACGTAGGAGGTGAACAATGGCTTCACACTAGTGGCAATGGGAACCACTAGTGTTGATAGTTGGCGCAACGTATCTATGTGGTAGATTGTGTATATGACCGAATGGCTTCCTAAGTCTTCTTTGATTGTGAGGGAGAGTTTTACATCTCCCAAGGATCCCACCAGTGATATTTTGGTGTCTATTGGTTGTTTGGCTGATCGTGGATATCATCCATGATTGATGGTGATTAGTCTTCCTCCCATGTTGATGATGATGTATCATCACTTCTAAGTAGGCCAACTAATGATGACATGTTGATAACATCACCTCAATTTCCAATCTCACGTATTGGGAGGAGAAATTCCACAATGGGTATCCCGAGTGGATATGCTCTTATTGGAGAGGGATTGTCTTCGAGCCACATATTTTTAAGACAAACAACCCACTCAGTGTGCAATAGGGGGCACTAAAAGGAATAATGTGTTAGTTGTCCACATGATATACGTGGATGGGTATCACATGCTCGATTTAGCTCATCTATGGGACTTAGATGCCAGGTAGAAAAATCAATTATGATAGTGTGAATTGTACTTGGGATCAAATGGGAATGTTTCCCACATGATGAACACCCATGAGGTTGTAATACTAGCGGCGATGTCGGGGCTGTTGGCACATCTAGCGGTGATGTTAGTAGCACTGGTGTCTCTAATGGAGAGGACGTGGGTGTTGTGACCTCCTACAGTGATGCCCCCTGCATTAGTACTAATGTAGCAACAATGTTGATAGAGGTTGCTTCAGGAGTTGGTTTTATGGCCGCAAAATGTGTGAGGTGAATGGTCGCCATTGTGTCTCAAAATCAAGGGAGATCGGGATAGTCATGGGTATAATGTCAAAACTAAGAACATATTGTGCATGCATTGTTAGTGCAAAATGACTTGGTCTTTCGTCTTAGTATTGGGTCCGGATTACATGGTTGGAGTGCCCCCTACTAAAGTGTTCAGGGAATGGGTTATTCTAACTAGGTTGTTGAGAAAATTCATGAGCTCAGGTAAGGTAAGTAACAGGTTAGTCACATGTCCGAGTTGTCTACATAGAGGGAAAACTAGAGTGACTCTAGGAGTGGGAGTAGTACTTGGGACTATTAGGTATTTCAACTTGGGTTGTTTTATGCCCCTAGAATTAGGATTAGTGACTGCTAGTGGTTTTTGAGTTATAGGTACTTTTATTTCATCAAGAGGTCCTAAAGGTGGTGTTGTGATGGAAATAGGTACAAATTCATAATGGGCTAATGGATTAGAATCCATATCACGATACGGTGGTGAAAGATACCACATAGGTATTCCCAAAGTGAGCTCAAGTAGTGTAATATGTTCCATTACTAGAATTCCTTGTACTCCTATGGGGGGATACAAGAAATGGGTTTGAAAAACCAGTGGCACTAATGGGTTCAACATCTAGTCAATGCCACAGCTACTAGGGGGTACCAATGTTGAATGGATGGGGCTTGTGACTTATCTCTAGAGTTGAAAATATTACACATAATACCATCCATAGTTACACAGATCTTAGGTGGAGGGTCTGAGTATGCCCCCAACAAATTGAAATCTTTGTAACTGTCCATGCCAATGTCAACATACTTAGGTGACATTGTCAATCCTATGGTGGATAGGACACTATCTTGGTTTGTATTGGTATACATGGCATAGTAGTTAAGCTTGTGAATGGTGAAAATCTTCCCATTATAAGGGAAAATCATGATGTGGAATACTGAGGAGGCTACCACCTTCATGGCATACATGTAACTATGGCCTAAGAGAATGTTGTAGTCGAGTTGTGCATCAACTACTTTAATATTAAAAGTACCATCTTTCCCCCTAGATCAATGGGGGAATTTTGGTATAAGCCTAAAGGTTTGGATGGTCCTCGGTCATAAGCGCGAAGAGAGTTAGATGAGGGGAAAATATCGAGTGAACCTAAATGCTTCCAAATATGAGTGGACATCACACAAGTTGACGCTCCTTCATCGACTACACATCAATGGATGATGATGCTCTTGATTGTGATGGGAATCTAGAATAAAACTAATGATGGTAGTCACGGCTCACCTTTATCAAGGTCGAAGGTGATGAGATGCAAATCAGATGATTTGATGGTGCCTAGTGCACTTAGTAATTCCTTCTTTTGGGAAGGATAAGATTGGAGAACTTATAAGGTTGACATGGCAGTAGTTGATTGAGACAAGTCAACCACTATACTGTAGTTATGAGAAGCTTTCATGTGAGGGTTTTGGGTAGTCCATATAAAGGGTTCTTTGGGGATCCTAGGGATCTAGTTACTATTTGGATGGGGTATCTACAAAGGCCCGCCAGAGATGGTATGGACATTATGAAGGTTCGAGCATGCTATACCCTTTAGCATGGGTTTGAAGGTTGAATTTGGCCATGTTCATATAAATATTCTAAAAGGTGCCATCACCTATGGGATGTGGATATGATTTTTGGGTAACCACCCCTTGGTTGGAAAAGGGCTGTTGCAACACAGTTGTTTGGGTTTGCAGTGCATTTGTTGCTTGAGGGGGGTTAGTTTTAGCCAAATTATTTTCTTCAAACATTTGTTTGCACTCAAGGATTAGTGGACAATGGTATGTCTAGTTCCCATATTCTCCACACATGGATCAAGGATAATTGGTTCTTAGGTTGGAATTCTTTCCCTTCTTGGGGGGGTTGTTTTCCCCCTCATTCTGGTTACCCATGTTTTAGTCTTGGGGAGGGTGTTGGTTCCAGTCTGTCAGACCCAGGCTTCAACTTCATGTGACCAAAAAAAACCCATATGCATTGGCATCTTTCAATACTCTAAGAACAGAGTACAGTCTCACCCAAGATGCACACAAAAATTAACAAAGACCCAAATCAGGGATGCATAGGAGGAACTAAGTTCTTTTTATTCAACATTTTAGTAATTTATCTTAACACAGACATTAGATCCATAATTCACATACATTCAGCTAATACACATCTCATAAAAATTCATTCATGGAGGAAATGCACAGGAAAATAGACATAAATAGAGACTTCATTATATTAACTGGAAAAATTTAGTATCACCATGACATTACAAATGTTCGGCTCAACAACCTTCATACTCCATGCTTCTCAAATTCATGATTAACACATAATCTCATCAACATACATCTATTACTATCAGGTCAAATCTTATGCTACTAACAGATTTCAAAACACTATAGACTTACAGACTAAAACCCAATCAACCTACAGAACCAAACCCCAACCCCTTACAAACCTAGGCATTATGTAGGTTGCAGTAACAAAAATGAAATTTTTTATTGGCGTGTTGTTGATAATTAATTTCTTATTGGCACAACCAAATATTGTAACGTCCCCTCCCGTCATCAAATGCAGGGAAGGAAACGTTAACGACACACACGAGGCTTTTGGCAGACTTAGCCCCAATATTACATTACTCATAAATTCATGACAATTAAAAACTTCTGTGTGCAGCTTCAACTCAATAAAACACAGCGGAATAAACATACTAGCAAGCACACAAACAGTAATGCCTAACATATATATATATATATGACAGCAGAGGATGATTTAGCATGTAAAGACTCAATCTCGTTCCAATGCTATGCATAGATTCCAAATTAAGATAATCCATTCATTTCATTAAACATGGACAATTTAACATATTGCAGAACACAAAATGCAAATAATTTACAATACAGAGATAACACTTATCTTTGAGATGAATCTGCCCCAACAACTGGCTACGTGAGAGCAACGTTCCACCCAACCATAGATCTCTGTCCAGCCTGTATTCTTTCAGCTGAGAGATCACCCCCGAGCTGGGCTGTGTATCCACTAAGGAAGAACTAGCTGGGCTCACTCACAGCCATGGTTTCGGTCATCAGCTATGCTAAGCCAACACACCGTTGGGTTTATCAAGCATACAAATGACAAATGAGGAGGATGCTAAGCCAGTGAGCTCAACCACAAAGCTACAGGCATCTCAAATGAACTCAGCAGTCATGGCACCCACAATACCTACCGCACCCCAACACAAGGAAGGTCCCCTTCTCTGCTGCACAGTCCCTCAGGCGTCCCTTCCCTCCAGTGCTCTTCAGGGTGGGCATAGAAAGGTCCAGCTGCTAATCCCTTGAGATTCTAGCCTTCACTGGGTTTACCAAGCAAACCCAACCTCTGCTCAGTCATTCACACTTGGATTTCTCACAGTTCTGTTATCCAATAACTCAATCCCGTCACTTCATTTCTGGGCTGTAAAAACTGGGTATTCCCATGGATTTCGGAGTATCTAATACTCCAAAATTCACCCCAAGGTTCACACCAATGGATCCCCCATTGGATTTCACTGTCCAATACCAAATCTGGGCGTTTATGGCTCTTCAAAACGCGGGTTCTTTCAAAGTCGCGATTTCTGGTTTTTCCTCCCTGCTGGCAATTCGTTTTTGCATGGCAAAATGGTGCTGGTAAGTTTCCCAATCGAATGGGGATGAGGAAGAAGCAACCTCCATGAGGTAGAGTGGCTTGTGGTACAAGAAAACAGAGCCCATACTCTGCCATACGAATTTCTGGGCTGCCCATGCTCCATTGAAGCCATGGACTGACTTCCTCAACCACTTCCTTACAACATAATTAAATGTCATCAAGGAAAGTCCAATGGGTTCTCAAGGTGACATATGGCAGCCTATGGTTCAATCCCATAGCCCCCTCACCACTCCCTAGTGGATACACATGGCCCCTTCTCATTCGTTGCCTCCATAGCCAGCCTTGGAATTTTATATTGCATGATGTTTATTTACATCCTATTACAATTTCCATGGCTTAAGAGCACATGGGCATCAATTATCAATGCTTGCCCTTTTAAATCAAATTCGGACTTTCACTAGCGGGGCCTTGGCCTTGAGCTCCACGCTAGGAAAACATACATCACATGTACACATTATTTACATTAAATGCTAATACATCCTAAGAGTCAGAATGGGGTATTACAATCCCCTCCCCCTTAGAATAACACCGTCCTCGGTGTTCCAAGACTTAGGCATACATATACAATTTACACATGTCCAAAACTTCAAAAACTTTGCAGATCTGCCCTGCATTCTGTTCTTTACTTTGAACTTTCAGAACCAAGTCCTTTGATCTTCACGAGCTGCTCCTGCTGATTCGGATCTTCCAGCTCATCCATAAGTCTGAAAACTTTATGGCTGCTACCCTCTTGAGGTTCATCTCGTTCTGCTGCTTTTGCATCTTGAGCAGCTCTCCAAGATTTTCTTGGGTCTTGGCACTTGTTTGAAGAAGACTTCCAGCCAATTCTAATAGCCTATGGTCTGCTACCATGGTCATTGTGCACAGCTGGTTCTCACTTGGCTCACAAGCAACACTTGCTCATAACAACTGCAACCAATTGATTTAATTTCCACCTGTGAAATTCATCATTACAATTCTCATTAGGCCAAGCATAACCCAAACATAAAAAAAAATCAGTCAATGGTTCTTTTCCCCAGTTGACATGGATAGTCCATGCTTTACTCATGAGACTCCCACACTTTTCATGCTTGCCAACATACACATGAATTCCTTCATGTTCATCCATTCACAGGAAATTCATTAATTAGCATTCACAATTCACTTTCATCAAATAAACACATTCTACTTTTAGCCATACATGCATTCAACAATTTTCTGTGTTTATAAATGCATCAATAAAAAGGAAAGAGAGAGCAGTAAGAGTTTCTTCTCTTAGTCATGTTCCATTCTGGAACCCACACCACCACGGTGGTTTTCATGCTCCTAGTCTCTTTCACCTCAACGTGAATGCTTGACCTGCCCTTCTTGGCTATGACACGTAGTGTCTATGGTCTATTCTAGACCTCTCAACCATGGAGTTCCTCCACTTGGTTGGTCTAACTCTTGGCTGCTAGGACTCACATAGTTCCACTAGCCCCATCTTTCCATTACTGCTCATGCTGAGCTCTTTGGGATGGTTACATGTCCACACACATCCTTGAGATGCTTTCATAGTCATTGCTTCCAGCAATACCTACACTCAAACATTGAATTAATTCACATGTTTAGTTTATTTTCATAGGAAATCATAACCAAATCATATACACATGTATATTCATAAGAAAGAAATTACAAGATAACCAAATACTTATCTGCATTGGATGTCTTCACTTTATTCCATAGGGTCCTTCTTTGCTTTACAAACCTTGGATCTCCTATGGGTATAATAACGAATGTTGGGGCAGCACGCAGGCTACTCCTCAACATCAAATAGTCTTGTATGTTTGGCCAGCACGTAGGCTGCTCCAAATCATCAATAATCTTTGCATGTTTGGCCAGCACGCAGGCTGCTCCAAATCATCAATAATCTTGCATGTTTGGCCAGCACGCAGGCTGCTCTACAACATCAAATAGTCTTGCATGTTTGGCCAGCGCACAGGCTGCTCCACAACATCAAATAGTCTTTCATGTTTGGCCAGCGCACAGGCTGCTCCACAACATCAATTAATCAATGCTCAACCAGTCACTTCTGGATTTACCAAGTAGCTTTTAGTTCTTTCAGGGTCCTTGCTTCCTGCATTGACCAAGGTTTCCAACAAAGAAACAATAATGCATCAGCTCACTGTTACAAGCTTTATGCTTGAAACCTTCATTATTTCAAATAAGAAATGAATGAAATTGAATACTTATCTGTATTGTGCATTTCTTCTCTGGTCCACAGGGTCCTGCTTTTACTTTGTAAGCCTTGGGATCCTCCTGCGGACTAGGATGTTTGGCCAGCACGCAGGCTGCTCCAAATCATCAATTAATTAACACCTTACCAGTACACCTTCACGCCGACTGGAAGGAGACTTCACTACGACCATTTCTAGGTCAAGGCTCTACTATGGAGCCATAGGCATATAATAGCCCTTTCTTCAATACTTCACAACCCTTCATCGAAACCCCCACAACCTCCACAACCTCCACAACATCCTTTCATTTATATTAACCCTTCCACCACAACCCCTCACAACATCCTTTTATTTTGATTCTTTAGTGTGTAACATCAATTACAATCTGTTTAGGCTGTCAACACAAGATGGATAAGCAAGTTCATTAGTATTGCTGCTCTAAACTGTAAACATATTTCATAACATTCACTATCCAACCTTGAAACACCAGGAATGCGTCCATTCCCTTAAGGCGTAGTCAATATTGGCATCCCTAACATAACTCAACACTAGAAAGGCGTGCACTCCTTACTGGTGTGAACTATGAAGGTCCTAATCATACTTCAAGCAGTCTGCCATAATGGAAATAAAATCAAAACATGCTCTGCATATTAACTCTAATAATTAGACATGCATGTATGTATATATATATCAATCAGGGTTTATGGAACACTTATCCATTTTGCAGATGTTATTTCTCTTCTTTAATGAGGAATGGGGGCTCCTTCTCTGAGTTGACAGTCCCTCGGTTTGCCATCCCAATTCCTTTTGATGTTACATGCCTCTCACATGTCTTACTGACATAATCTTCACCATCTCACTCATATTGTTTACCAATCATGTAGTGCAGATGAGACATTAATAATGTCTTATGGCGTTTCACCTGAAACCCATTTTCAAATCATGGAATCCCTTCCCATGAAGTTTGGCTTCTGCAGGACCTCTCTCTCTTGGTCTTACTGCAATGTGTCTCCCTGGCACACTTATTAAACAGCCAAACAGTCAGCAAAATTTAACAGTACCATTCAAATTTGATTGTTCCATAACCAATCCATGGAACTAATAATTAAATTCAGTATGAATTTGCAACTCTGTCTACTACAGAAATTGGTTTTCTTATCCATGAGGCTATCCTCATATTGTTTGGCTCCTGTAAGTGACACCACTCTGCCCGTTATGGTCTTATGCCCGCTGCCATACATGAGCATCCACTTACAGCATGTCCTCCTGACACATTTTCATGTAAGCCAAACAGTCATTAGCAATTATTAGCAAAATTTCAAATCTGAAACACTTACAAATCTGATATTTACAACTGTTCTTACTAACAGAACTTAGAGCTCTCAACCATGAGATTCATTCTCATAAGTTCTAGATCAAATTTCACAGTCATATCATTCATACAACTCCGTCCTTCCACAGAGCATTCTAGCAGCCCATCGATCATGATTGGGCTCTTCATGCACTTACTATTCTGCATTCATAACAGCCCATGAAATGATCCTAGAATTATCATCAATTCATCATTTCATTCATTATTTATTTTGCAATAACATATGCATCAGTCCTATGCATTCATACAATGCATCACAAGATTTATAAAATCTCTTAATGCACATCTACTCAATGCTACCTTGCATTGTTTCATGAGTACTATGCATTTAAGCATATTATAATTGAAACATGACTATCTCATATAACTTTCATTACCATAATCAGGACCACCAGTCCTCACTTGCTTTGGTTATTAAGCACATAACCAACATATACATGGCATGATATAAATTCATATGAATGCATTGAGATTTCTAAACAGTCCCAATTGGTATTCAATATCACATGCAAACTAACTCAACATAGCTCAAACATAGTTGAAGAGATCTTACCAAATCCTCTTTCAACCTTCATGCAATTTGGCACCACTAATCATTACCTGCATGGTTACCATTAACATCACCTGATGTTACCTGATCAGTTGGCCTTTTACCAAGGCTGCTCAGTCCTTTTGCCAACTTTATGATCATAGATTTGTTGCACCATCCTTTCTGCATAAGGTTGTTGGCTTCATGCAACAACATCCTCGACACATTTAGCCATGCTCTTTGTTATCTTTGGTCCTACAACCAATACCAACATCAATAGTGATTATCAACCACAATATTCTCCATTAGTGGTTCATTGCATATGCAGACTTCATTATTCTACCAATATGCAATATCCCATTTATGCACAAGCATTTCCATATGCACTATGCAATGTTTGTTAAGATGCCATCTAGTGCATATACACCTATGTAATCCCTTACATTTTTAACATTTTTATGCAATATGACAATTTCATAATTATAAGTATGATAACAACAGGGGTTTAAAGAATTCTTCCCTTTTCGATCCCTCACTGTAACATGGAATTCCTCTTCCATATCATGCAATTGTAAAAATTGTCCACATTGACAACAAAACTTGTTTGTTAAAACAGCCGCTGGCACTCTTCTGCACTAAATATCTGTGATATATGTAGACCTCATTCAAACTATGGTCATGCATCATTGTTCCCTGCTGGACAAGCTTTCCAATGCCTGTCTTCATGCTCCATTCCGACATCAGGTGTGGGAACTGCATCTTCTTCAAAAATGACAACTTTTAATCCAATTCTGCACATTTTACTAAGTTGTATTTTGGTCCAGAATGCCAACTTCAGCCACCTATGGAAGAAAATCTATGAAGAATCGCAAAAACTTTTATATCGGGCAAAGTTAGTCCATATAACAAGGAACACTCGGCACTTCGCGGATCTCAATTTAGATGCACCATTCATCTTTTATGAAATTCTGGGTTTAACTACTTCTTACTTTTCACATTTTTAACTCCCTTTGCATCCTGTGCTCCATCTGTGCGCCACCTGCGCACAACCTGCGCACCATCTGCGCACTATCCACGTGCAACCTGCATGCAAACTGTGCGCAATCCGCGCGCAATCTGTGCGCGATCTGCGCGCAATCCGCGCGCCATCTGTGCGCGATCCGCGCGCATTCCGCGCGCAACCCGCACGCAATCTGCGCGCAATCCGCACGAAATCCGCACGCGATCTGCGCGCGATCCGCGCGCAATCCGTGCGCAATCCGCACGTAATATGCGCGCAATCCGCGCACTATCCGCACGCCATCTGCGCGCAATCCACGCACAACCTGTACGCCATCTGCGCGCAATCCGCGCACAATCTGTGCGCGATCCGCGCACAACCCGTGCGCAATCTGTGCGCGATCCGCGCGCAACCTGTACGCCATCCGCGCGCAATCCGCCCGCAATCTATGCGCGATCCGCGCGCAACCCGCGTGCAATCTGTGCGCGATCCGCGCGCAATGTGTACGCCATCTGCGCGCAATCCGCGCGCAATCTGTGCGCGATCCGCGCGCAATCCGCGCACAATCTATGCGCAATCCGCGTGCATTCCGCGCGCAATCCACACGCAATATGCGCGCAATCCGTGTGCGATCCGCGCACAATCTGTGCGCGACTCGCACGCAATCCGCGCGCAACCCGCACGCAACCTGTACGCGATCTGCGCGCAATCTGTGCGCAACCTGCGTGCTTGCGGGGGTCATATCTCCCTCGTCCCTTAGCCAAATTGGACGAATTTGGTACCGTTGGAAATCTCTTGGAGAGCTCTATGCAATGGTGTGATCCTCTGCTACATCTGAGAAGTCTGACCCTGTCATTTTTCCCAATCAAAATGCCTCCCCCAACTTCCCAATTTTACATCAAAACCATTCTGTCTTTTGCCTGCAACTGCAACTTTTCACAACAGTTAGAAAATTTTCTGGAATGTGCCCTTTCATCCCCTTACAGAGGTGAACTACTACAGATTAGACTTGCATAAAAACTTGCATAAAAACAGTAAGAGAATCACAAGAACTTGCATCTCTAATAAGGGATTTTCTTTTTATTTCACATTCAACAATCCAACCAATGGATTCACAATTAATCTCCAAGCAGCCAACAAGCATGGGTAAGGAGACTCATGAGCATAAGGGCGTAATTTGCAGGCTTTTCTCACTTCTGAAAACCATCAATTGGCCACACAATGTGGATTCATTGTAATTAACAATCATCATTAAGACATGGGGCTGTAACAACTAATTATTCATGCTTTTAAACAAACAGAACTCATTTCCAGCCATGCTCAACATTCAAGTTCATGCATTCAAAGCATCATGGACATTCAAGGAACATGGATTCATCATTAATCAAGGTCTCAAGCACACGATGCATCATCTCCTATGCACAGCAATTAACAACAACAACAACAAAACAATATAAGATGGCAGAGGTTGCCCCTCCTTTCTCTCCTCCATGGAGGCAAACAAACAAATACAAAACTGAATGCTACAGCATTGGGGACAATCAGAGCAAGCATTCAGCCTAAAAAATGAATTTTCTCCCTCCTTCCTCTATTTCATAGAATGCAATCAATGCAAGGAGCTTGCAAAAATCCCCAAACAGTCATGGAAATGATTTCCCATTCCAACAAATAGAAGCCATGTAATCTTGAGGTTTCTTTAATGCATTTTAGTTCCAAATACAAAATGCATGTACACACAATGGTTTATATCTCTGTGAAGGGCCCAACAGCCGTAGTGTTGAACCTAGAGCTCTGATACCACTCTGTAACGTCCCCTCCCGTCATCAAATGCAGGGAAGGAAACGTTAACGACACACACGAGGCTTTTGGCAGACTTAGCCCCAATATTACATTACTCATAAATTCATGACAATTAAAAACTTCTGTGTGCAGCTTCAACTCAATAAAACACAGCGGAATAAACATACTAGCAAGCACACAAACAGTAATGCCTAACATATATATATATATATGACAGCAGAGGATGATTCAGCATGTAAAGACTCAATCTCGTTCCAATGCTATGCATAGATTCCAAATTAAGATAATCCATTCATTTCATTAAACATGGACAATTTAACATATTGTAGAACACAAAATGCAAATAATTTACAATACAGAGATAACACTTATCTTTGAGATGAATCTGCCCCAACAACTGGCTACGTGAGAGCAACGTTCCACCCAACCATAGATTTCTGTCTAGCCTGTATTCTTTCAGCTGAGAGATCACCCCCGAGCTGGGCTGTGTATCCACTAAGGAAGAACTAGCTGGGCTCACTCACAGCCATGGTTTCGGTCATTAGCTATGCTAAGCCAACACACCGTTGGGTTTATCAAGCATACAAATGACAAATGAGGAGGATGCTAAGCCAGTGAGCTCAACCACAAAGCTACAGGCATCTCAAATGAACTCAGCAGTCATGGCACCCACAATACCTACCGCACCCCAACACAAGGAAGGTCCCCTTCTCTGCTGCACAGTCCCTCAGGCGTCCCTTCCCTCCAGTGCTCTTCAGGGTGGGCATAGAAAGGTCCAGCTGCTAATCCCTTGAGATTCTAGCCTTCACTGGGTTTACCAAGCAAACCCAACCTCTGCTCAGTCATTCACACTTGGATTTCTCACAGTTCTGTTATCCAATAACTCAATCCCGTCACTTCATTTCTGGGCTGTAAAAACTGGGTATTCCCATGGATTTCGGAGTATCTAATACTCCAAAATTCACCCCAAGGTTCACACCAATGGATCCCCCATTGGATTTCACTGTCCAATACCAAATCTGGGCGTTTATGGCTCTTCAAAACGCGGGTTCTTTCAAAGTCGCGATTTCTGGTTTTTCCTCCCTGCTGGCAATTCGTTTTTGCATGGCAAAATGGTGCTGGTAAGTTTCCCAATCGAATGGGGATGAGGAAGAAGCAACCTCCATGAGGTAGAGTGGCTTGTGGTACAAGAAAACAGAGCCCATACTCTGCCATACGAATTTCTGGGCTGCCCATGCTCCATTGAAGCCATGGACTGACTTCCTCAACCACTTCCTTACAACATAATTAAATGTCATCAAGGAAAGTCCAATGGGTTCTCAAGGTGACATATGGAAGCCTATGGTTCAATCCCATAGCCCCCTCACCACTCCCTAGTGGATACACATGGCCCCTTCTCATTCGTTGCCTCCATAGCCAGCCTTGGAATTTTATATTGCATGATGTTTATTTACATCCTATTACAATTTCCATGGCTTAAGAGCACATGGGCATCAATTATCAATGCTTGCCCTTTTAAATCAAATTCGGACTTTCACTAGCGGGGCCTTGGCCTTGAGCTCCACGCTAGGAAAACATACATCACATGTACACATTATTTACATTAAATGCTAATACATCCTAAGAGTCAGAATGGGGTATTACAAATATGACATTGGTTTTCCTGGCACATAGTAACTTATCAAAACTTGGGCACCAATAGGCCCCCAATACTAAGTTGTAGCTCGTCCTGAGTCATGCAACTCATGGCTCCAAATTTGTTATAGACAGTAGGCATGTGCACATATCACTGGAAAAGTCCTAGAATCTCTATTGAATTGGCTCAATCTCATAGATAATCTCTTTAAGTCACGCAGTGAATGCATCAACATCATCAACCTTACTTTGTTTGATTCTGGTTTTTCCTCCTTTGCAATTGATCCGTAAACAATAGGCTCATAGCTTGACAATGTCACCAACACAGAACTTTGTGGAAAAAAATAATTAAATGTTATTTTAGATGAAACACTTCCACATATGGTTGTAGCTTAGAAAATCAGTCAATGAAGATCAAAATCAACTAATTTACCATAGAAAACGTTTTTATTCATCATCTAACAATTTCAGATGAGCAGAAAACGTTTTATTCATCCCCAAGTTGTTTAATATGCACCCATGAGTGAAATAAAAGTGTCTAGCACTATTTAAGAACACCCAACAGCCATAAAACTTCCCAGGAATCTATAAATTATCCCTAGCATATTTAAATTCGTCCCAACACTCTTTAAATTGACCCAAGTCTGTATTAAAATGCCCCAAGCATCAACATAAGCACTCAAACATCATTTTACACATCTAGGCATGGCTAAAAACGCCCTGGCAAGTATAAATTCTCCCCTGGCAATTAAACAAATACCTCGGGAACTGCAAATTCACCCTAGGAAATTAAACAAATACCCCAGGCACTGCAAATTCGCCCCAAGAAATGTAAATTCACCCTAGCATATTTAAATTCTCCCAGGAAATGATAATAAATTCCTCAGGCAATTAAATTTGTTCAACAATGATCAAACAATGTCCCAGGCACAATTAAATGTGCCCATCTATGAAAAAAATTCCCTAGGAACAATTAAATTAATTTGCTATGATAAAAACACCCAGCACCATTCTCAACACATTATGTTGGCTCTCCTATCTCTTAATAATTAGATCAGACCCGGATTCGGCGCAGCTGTGGTCCAACAAAACCCTTCTTCACCGGCCCTTTTGGCAACATCCTGCGAACAAACTGAGGTCTCACCTGAGGCGAAGCTATGGGGGGGCTGCAGAAGCACGTTTATACAGCCAGGTAATGCGCAGATAATAATTGGTGAGATGAGCGAAGTCACACCTATTTCACATTTACTTCATATACTTCAGCGCACTTTGGGGCTGCGCTTATGGGAATCTACACAATGCAATGTGACAACACACTCTGGGACTGCGCTGAGGGACAATTTTACACTCTACAGGCTCCACTGACTTAGTGTCACTTGTGCACCTACGCATTCAACATGCTCAAATGTACTTGTGCATTCAACTATATGTGTTCGATACTTAACATATTATTCTCATTGACCATTCATGTGAAAATACATATACAAGTGGAAACACACATAACTATAAGCATGAGCATAAACATAAGCAATCACACTCATACATTCACACAACACACTTATTTAAGTGGTTCACCCCCAGGATGGGAGCTACATCCATGGGAACTATTGTTTATATTAATGGGAAAGGGTTAACAGTTCTAGTCCACGCACACAGCTGGAGACTCTTCTCTCTACAATAGGTCTTTGCACACACAGCTGCAGATTCGTTTCTCTCTACAATAGGTCTCTACGCACATAGTTGCAGAGCCTTTTCCTCTCTTCTTTTTCTTACAATACTTATCCTTTTCAAAAAGACTTGAAGACCAAAATAAGACCAACCCTTCCCTTACAAAATCACCCTATTTGTAGATCATGCCCGAAGGTCATGTCATTACAATAGTTATGGGCACAAGCCCCCATAGTACCCTTAAACCCCAAAAATCGTTGTAGTTACCCCGCTAACCATACTTCATCATAACTTCTCAGCTACTCTGATTGTCCTTTGCGTCCTTTCCGTCGCTTCCTTGAATCTGACGCCCTTCTGACAGCCACTTCCTCTGACAGATGCTTCTTCTGATCGTGTGGCGCTGACAGTACCCTTTTGCGTCCTTCGCACTTCTCGCCTTTCAATGCCATAACTGTAGCTGTTAGGATGTATGTTCTTCCTTAACTTCTCCAACTACCCTAGATGTCCTTAGTACTTTCACTTTTACTAAGGAGATAGGTCCTTTTCCTCTGACAACGCTTCATTCCATACCCTTCGCCTGGGAATTGCAGAGATGCTTCCCCCAAAAATAGGCCAGTACCAGTGTTCGCTGAATCCATACTTCCTTGGAGCTGCTGTGCTTTAACTTCGCTTCATCATAACTTCACTAATCCTCAAAACTGTTGTTACTTGTCCTCAAGCTATGCTTCATCAAAACAAAGCTACCCTTGAGCCTCTTTAGCACAACTGCGCAAACCTTGGCAAAACTGAGCACACCTTAGGCCTCGCCCAACAGGCCCCTAACACTTACTTGTGGATTGTCCCCGATCCACTTTCACTGGGCGACTTCGACTACATTCCTTCTAGGGCACTCAACTTTGTAGTGAAGTCATGCAGAGTTTCGTTGAGCTTCGCAACTGTGTCCTTCTCCTCATGCTCAAATTCTATGATAGTCTCCAACATCGCCTGCGAGACTTCTTCTTGAACATGTTCTTTGACTATTCCCTTTGTTTCTTGAAGTTCTAGGAACTTCTCATTTATGTGTTCCAATAGCGTGAGCGCTTCTTCCTGCATTGGCTGCAACTTTGCTGAAGTGGCAACCTCTTTCTCCCTTAATGCTTTTAATTCCTTCTATATCTCCCTTGTCTTCGCGAACTTCTGTATCTTTTTCCTTGGTGGAAAATTCTTCATTTTTGTGTTCATGGAGTCGAGCTCTTGTTGTCTTTTCCGTAGGTCCTCTTGTATTTTCTGCAGTTATGGATCTTCTTGCGATGTAGCCAGCACTCTAGTGGCTTCCTCGAGCAAGTCCTGACATCCCGCCACTTTCGCGGAGATATTTTCTAATGTAATCCTTACCTCTTCACCTCGAGCTGCATTGTCGTCCTGAGGAGTCCTAGGCTAGTGAGATTGTAAATCAACAATATTTTCCTTATATGAAACTTCCATATCCATCATCTCAGCCTTAATATTATCCACTGCGGCGCCAATCTTAAGTATAGTGGCCTCAACTGCAAGTTCTTCTTCGCACTTGGGTATTTTTGTGTAGACTATTGAGACTATCTCTTTAAGTATGCGGTGATTTTCCTGGACATGTGACACTTCTCTGCTGCTTCACGCAATTCAAGCTTCAGCTCATCATAGCTTTTTTCTAGCTATATATTCTTGTTGTAAGCAATGATATCTCTATTGCTGATTTCCTCCACAACCTCCAGGTGCAGATTGTGTAAATCTTCAATGGGAAACATCCCGACATTAAGGTCGAGGTGTGCCAACTTCTTTGCTCCTTCAGCTAGCTCATCGTTTGGAAAGATAATGTTTACTGGATGAATCTTTACCAAACGAGGTCATATGTTCAAGGAAGGTGACTGCCTCCTCTTTTTGTTGGACTCGCCTGACCTATCCTCAGAGTCCGATTCTCATACCAACTCCTACTGGACTTGTTCAATCTTTGCAACCATAGTTCTTATCTCTGCGAGGTTATGAATGAGGTTTGCTTGTACATCCTTGATTTTAGTTTTCTTTAAAGAGAGCGCTTCTTCCAAGTGCTCACTGACTCTAGTTGCGATGCTCTCATAATCATTGTCATGTAACTGTAAAATCTAATTCACAGCAGAACCTAGCTACCATGGATTCCTCACTAGTGAAAGATTGCAACACATTTACAGAAAATGAAGAACAAATGTTATTAACACATGAAATGGGACAAATATTTGTAATATTAATAACAGTCCAACCTCAAAATCGGTTAAGAAACTCCTTTTATACAAATCTGGAACAATTCGAATCCATTTGGAGTGTTCACACCGATTTAGCTTAGAAATAGCTCAAACCCCCTAGGTTGATCAAAATATCCCAAACCATCCCAAACTGGTTCGAAACTGCTATGTGAACATTGGGAATGACTAGACAGGCCCATGTGACCTCACACATGTGGAGAATCTAGTTGGTTAGAGGTTAGGCAGCTAGAATTGGCTAAAAATGGGAAAAGGAGGCAAGTTTGTCCACATTCTAAGCATGTGCGCCCTTGGTCAAAGAGAATCCCACAAAACAAGGAATGAGGGCACCCTAGGCATGCATGAAGCAATAAATGTCTGGGAGGGCACACCCAACAGCTAGTTTGACTTGGCACAATGCTCATTTTTGTCCACATTGCCAACTAGTTCAAGCTAAATGACCATTTACTCACTAACCAACTTGGGGATGCAATTATTAAGCTGTTTGGTACTAATTAACCATCATTTGATAAATGATTAATGTACATAGGTGTAATAATGTTCTAAGACCCCCCCTTAAGCTAGACTTAGTGAAATATCAAAAATAAGGCCTTGGCAACTAGGCTCAAGTCACCTTTTACATCATAAAAATTTATTTGTCCATGTAACCAAGGTAAGGAGGAAAACCACATGGGAAATAAAACCTCCCCTATAAAATGGACATGTGGCATATATTAGAATACACCAATCATCACCATGCATCACTCACCCCAAGCAAAGATCTAAGGTGAGTGAAGGTCTTCTCGGTAAAACACTTGGTGAAAATATCAGCAGTTTTCTCACTGGAAGGGAAATACTACAATTCTATGGTCCGATCATGCACCAAACCCCGAATGTAATGCATGTGTATCTCTATGTGCTTGGTCCTTTGCCTCTGAACTGGATCAGTAGAAATCTTGATTGTACTTCGATTATCACACCAAAGAATAGTGGGTGAATAAAAAACAATCTCGAATTCTGCAAGAATACCTTACAACTAAACACATTGTGTGGCTGCATTCACTGCTCCCCTGTACTCGGCCTCAGCTAAAGATAAGGAAATAGTATGTTGTTTCTTGCTTGACCAACAAATAGGTCCATGTGCAAGCATAAAAACATAACCGGAAGTTGATTTCCAATCAATACAATCACCAGCCCAATCAGAATCAGTAAATCCTACTAGTTCAAGAGATGAACCAATAGCATAATGGATACCAAAGTGCTTAGTACCCTGAACATAATGAAGGATCCTCTTGGCTGCCTTCCAATGAACCTCATGAGGTTCTTGCATGTGCCTAGCAACAGCCCCAACATCATATGACAAATCTGGTCTAGAATGAGTAAGATATAGCAAGCTTCCAACAAGCTGCCTATACAATGAGCTGTCAACTAGTGGAGAAGAACCCCACTCATTTAGCTTAACTCCTGAAAGAAATGGAAATTTTGCAGACTTACATTCAGCCATCTTAAATTTCTGCATCAAATCTGAAGCATACCTTGACTGACATATAGAAATCCCATTCACAGTTTGGTCTATCTCCAAACCCAGAAATTGTTTTAGCAATCCTAGATCGGTAATGGAGAATGCACTGTGCAATGCTCTCTTAACTGAGTCAAGTTCTTTGGTGCAGCTACCAGTGATCAAAAGATCATCAGCATACAGTACAATAATCAATATCAGATCACTAACATGCTGCATATAAACATTTGGATCAGACTTACAACTATCAAACCCCAAGGATAGCAGAAAATTGTCCATTTTTGCATACCATGCTCTAGGAGCTTGCTTGAGCCCATAGAGTGACTTGTTCAACCTGCAAACAAGTGTATGATCAAAAAATAAAACCTTCAGGCTGCTGCATTTATATCTCCTCATTCAGATCCCCATGAAGAAAGGCACTTTTTACATCCATGTGATGAACCTCCCATCGCTTGGAAGCCCCAATGGCCAAAACTAGTCTTATGGAGTCCATCTTTGCCACCGGTGCAAATGTCTCTGTATAGTCCACTCCTTGGACCTAAGAGTAACCCTTAGCCACCAACCTGGCCTTATACTTCATATCAGAGCCATCAAATCCAACTTTGGTTCTATAAACCCATTTGCATTGCACTAGTTTCCTCTTGGGAGGAAGAGGGACCAAATCCCAAGTTTTGTTCTCATGGAGTGAGTTCATCTCTTCTTTCATGGCTGATTGCCACCTTGGGTCTATACATGCTTCTAAATATGACATTGCATCAGATCCAACCATCAAATAACATGCCTCTCTCAGATCAGAATTATCACATGCAAAGGAACTGTGAAACTAAGATCTAGTTTTCCTAGCATCTTGGGGATCACCCACAAGCTCTCCAGCAGCTTGTATTGTTTTCTCTGCCCACTTGGGCCTTGAGGGAGGGACATGATCAGAGTCCATATCAACATCATCTTTAGAAATATTAGAATCAGAAATATCAGAATAAGAACCACTACTTACATCATGATCAAGTAGAGGATATGTGCATTCCCCATCACCTTGTTCACTAGCTTGTAAAAACTCTTCTTCTTCGAATTGGACACTTCTTTCGATGAAAGTTTTGAGAGTGGATGGATCAAAGAGCTTGTACCACTTGGCATCCTCTGCATACCCAACCATGATTGACTCATTTCTTTGGGGCTGAAAGACCTTTCTCTTCTCCGATGGAATTCTGGCCCAAGCCCTTGAGAAAAAAAATTTGAAATGTGAAACATTGTGTTTGTGGCCCATCCATGCTTCAAATGGAGTAATTCCTTGCAACGCTTTGTGTGGTTCTCTGTTTTGAACATATGCTGAACAATTCATAGCTTCAGCCCACAATTTAGGAGACAAATCCTTTGCTTGCATCATGCAAGTTTCCATCTCTTTTAGTGCTCTATTTTTGTGCTCTTCAACACCATTTTGTTGTGGTGTGTAGGGCACTGAGTGTTGCATCTGAATGCCATGCTCTTGATAGAGATGCTATATATTTTTATTGACATACTCCTTGCCATTATCAGTCCTCAAAACCTTCATGGCCTTCCCACTGAATTTCTCAACCATACTCTTGAAAATTTTGAAACATTCAAAGACTTCAGATTTTTGCTTAAGGAAAAATAACCAGCAGTACCTTGAGTAGTCATCAATGAAGGTGAGCACATATTTGCTGCAGCCATAGGAGGGAGTGGGGAGTGGACCTATCAGATCAGAATGCACTATCCCAAGTGTTTGATCATCCCTCATTTCCTTCCCTTTGTCATACTTTTTTTCAGGATGCTTCCCAACCAAGCAACCCTTGCATGTTCCATTGGAAAAAATGATGGTTGGCAGCCCTTCTACCATCTCTTCTTTGCTCAAAGCTTGAAGATATCCATAGTTTAGGTGACCATACCTCTGATTCCATAGCTTGCTGGTCTCATTCCCATGTGACAAAAGTGCACTTGGTGAAGAGAACTCGAGAAAGTGGGAGAACTTGTACATCTTCATATCATGGTCGGCAACACCCATTGCAACAATTTTTTCGGTGGAAATTTCTGATATCTCCACATCATTCTGAGTGAAGACAACTTTCTTTGCTTCTCTAGTATGTGTCATTTGATATACAGAGAGCAAGTTTGCTGCAAGATTTGGTACATATAGCACATTGGAGAAGAACCCATTCTCCATAGAGATTGTCCCAATGCCATGAGCAGGGATTTCTGAGTCATCTCCCATGCGAATGGAGGGACCACTGTAAGGTGCAATATCATAAAACGAATCTCTTGAAGAAGCCATGTGCCTTGAGGCACCTAAATCAATGATGAACAAGGGTGACTGAGATGTACAAGCCACTAAAGCATGGCAGCTCTCCTTGTCTTCAGAAACTCTCTCCTTCTTCTTGGAACTTTTAGGAAGAGGGATATTGTTTTTCTGTAGGAGATGGGTCATCATGTCTATGGTTTTCTTCATGCATGAACTCTCTGGGTTAAAACCCCTTTGAAAGTAGCTGCATTTTGTCTTCTCAGCCTTCTTTCCCTTGTTCTTGGCAGCATTCGAAACCCCTTCAGTGGATTTGGGCCTCTCATCCTTCTTCTTCTTCTCTTGAGGTTTCGCCCCCCTTGGTTTTTGCTTGTCTCTTCCATTTTTTGAATCTCCAGCTGCAAGAACTTGGTCTTTTTGCTTGATGGTGCCCATCAAGACCTAATTGTCTTGCTCTTGAGTTAGCATCTCCATGAAATCAGCCAAAGGTGGCATCTTCCAACCTCTAACTGTGAGCCTTGTGGAGTTGAAGGAAGACACAAAAAATGAGTATTCAGAACCTAGTTTGGAGAGAATAGACAACACCAACAGTTCTTCTTTCTTCTCTATGCCACATTGTCGAATCTGCAAGACCAAGCTCTTGAACTTGGTGAAGAAGTCCTAGATGGAATCAAAATTACCTGGGCTCAGTAAAACAAGCTCATTTTCGAGCTGGTGGCCTCTCATCTCATCAGTCTTTCCAAACAAGGTCTCAAGCTTAAGCCAAACTTCATTTGGAGTAGCTAGACTTTCTACAAGAAACAGGAGGTCTCTTGAAATGCTGAGACAAAGGAGGCCAAATGCCTCATCCATTCTGTTAAAAAACTTGGATTTCTCCATAGCTGAGTTTGGATCCACCTCAGTGCCCATCGTAATTCTGTAGAGACCCTTAGATCTCAGCAAAATCACCATTTCTGCCTTCCAATCAAAATAATTGAAGGGAGTAAGCACATTTGGGTGAGATGGCTCCATTCTTCTCTGCTGCTCACGCACTTGCTAACAATGTTGATCTTCAATACCTGCAAAAAAATCTCAAATCACTCAAAAGGGATCTACACTAATAGATTCGAACCCTGTTTGATAGTGGGTGCATTCGGGAGAGCATCACACCTAAGAAGAGCCACTATATTTCTCCAATAGACTCAATGCAATGGCCTCAGGAATTCTGTGGTTTCTCCACTGCTTCTGGCAAGCCACTAAAACAGTCTTGTTGCTTCGAATGGTAGATCCAAGAGCTCTAATACCATGTAAAATCTAATTTACAGTAGAACCTAGCTACTATGGATTCCTCACTAGTGAAAGATTGCAACACATTTACAGAAAATGAAGAAAAAATGTTATTAACACATGAAATGGGAGAAATATTTGTAATATTATTAACCGTCCAACCTCAAAATAGGTTAAGAAACTCCTTTTATACAAATCTGGAACAATTTGAATCCATCTGGAGTGTTCACACTAATCTAGCTTAGAAATAGCTCAAACCCCCCTAGGTTGACCAAAATATCCCAAACCATCCCAAACTGGTTCAAAACTGCTATGTGAACATTGGGAATGACTAGACAGGCCCATGTGACCTCACACATGTGGAGAATCTGGTTGGTTAGAGGTTAGGCAGCTAGAATTGGCTAAAAATGGGAAAAGGAGGCAAGTTTGTCCACATTCTGAGCATGTTTGCCCTTGGTCAAAGAGAATCCCACAAAATAAGGAATGAGGGAACCCTAGGCATGCAGGAAGCAATAAATGACTGGGAGGGTGCACCCAACAGCTATTTTGACTTGGCACAATGCTCAGTTTTGTACACATTGCCACTGGTTCAAGCTAAATGACCATTTACTCACTAACCAACTTGGGGATGCAATTATTAAGATGTTTGGTACTAATTAAACATCATTTGATAAATGATTAATGTACATAGGTGTAATAATGTTCTAACAATAACTGCGCTTCGAGTTTCGGCTTAGTGGCTTTATGCTTCTTTCTATGCCCCTTCTCTGTTGCTAGGATTTCAATTTATTTTCTTTTCTCTCTCTGTATTCCTGTACCAGCTCCTTGCTGAGTTTATTTTTTCTTTGGACTTGATGTGCCTTCACCATCCTTTGGATTCTTACCTTCGCTTTCCTCAAATGTTGTGTTGATTTCCTCCAGTGAATCCTCCTTCTATTCTAGCGGCCAATCTTCCATCATTAACTCAATCCTCGCGGCATCTAACTGATAGAACCTTGGGTACCACAGTGGTTGTTCCTTATCATCCCTTGGCTGAATATATATGAAATGCATGTCAGCTTTAAATAGGAGCCTTTGAATATAAACGGTTTTCACTTCCTTGGAAATGCGTGGAGTGCATTGAGTGACATCGCACAATTGTTCGTAATAGGTGAATAGTTTCTCATTGTTTACCCGCTTCCTTTCTGACTTCGCGTTTTCCCACATGTTGGAAAACCGCATTCCTCAATAATCTCCTGGCTATACTGGAAGGCCCTATTGGTAAAGTGGCTCTTTCTAGCCCACGAATGCAATTAATACCAATAGCCAACTGTAGTGGAATGTAGATCCACTTTCTTGAGTCTCTCGGACATCGTCCAAGAACTCGCTCAACAAATATTTTGACCAGTTATACGGGGTTCCATCCTTAACTTTTGAATCTAGGAGAACTGTTGTGGCCGGGACCTCTTTCGGTCTACATTTTCTGAGCACTTTTCCTGCTAATAACTGAACACTGAAGCGCATGGCCTTGTCCGGGATGCCAGCTGTGGTGTATCCATGGATTCCTTTCTATAAGCCAAATTATTCCTTCATCCTGGTGGAAAAATATTTATCTTGACTCTTCCCCACAAACTCTACCGTAGGATTTGCGCCTTGCTTATTGAGTTGCATGATCCCGTGTATGAGGTCAATGTTCAAGTCGATCCTGCGATCTTAGAACAAGTAACCTGAGTGCGTGCATGATAACAAAGTGTGCACTACTGCTGTAAGATCAGGGCTTCTGTCGAAGTGCAAGATACGCAGAATATTTAGTAACCTGGATGGAACTAACGGTGTGAGCCATTCCTGCGCATGAATACTTTTGTTTCCCATCTTCTCATCAACCCAAAGACACATATATTAGTAAGGATGAAACTGTGAATACTTTGGTGCCTTGGAATCCTTCCCTTCTAAAATTCATAGTCCACAAGCTTGAAATATTGAATTTTCCTCACAGGTTCTCACGGATGCATACATGACTTGAAATCGATGGAAATGGGATCTCATAGTGTGCATTCTTCATAAGCTGAATGGGTGGTGCATCATCTCTTCTTGGCAGAATGTATTCATGTGTGAGATGAATGGTTTGGTCACAGGGTGGTTCTTTTTGTGGTGGCCTCGGCACACTCGTTGTCTTTGGCTTCTCTTGTTCTTAGGCCAGTTGCTTGCTTGTCTTTCTTCTTCATCTCTGCTGTGTATCTTGGCGAGCTTCGGGATGATGCACCTTTTTATAGAACAGACTTATTGGAGGGCATTCTCATCAATCCCTTAAAGCCAGATTGGTTAAAACCTCTCAAAATCTCTTCCAGCGTGAACTGCTCAGACATTCACATGCAAAGCCCTCGGCGTACTCTTACTAGTAAAAACTTGGAATTTACACACAGTAAAATTATAAAATCGTTGTAAATCCAGTAATTGCCCGGTTAATTCTATTTATAGGAACTGATTGACCTAAGGTGCACCCATTAATGACTAATTAGGAAATAAATGTTGTTTCCGTTGGCCAAATCTGGTTGAGATCTTGGTCCTTTCCTTCATTGATTATGCCTGAATAGAAAAAATTTCTTTAAATGCGGAAATTTGTCGGTGCCGACAAACTGTATAATGGTTATTTTATCAATCAACCATTGTAACGGATATTTTCCTTCAAACTGCGCTAGCGGTTATGTGATTTGCATGGTTCACTACGCATTTTCCTTTTTTCGTACATTTGACTTAGCAGTGCAAACCCTTTCTGGTTGCTGACATATGTGAATTGCAAGGTTCGCTGAGCATTTTCCATTCCTTGTTCTTAACTTTGCAGCACGAGTGTTCTGATACACCGCAATTCAGCTTCCTTTTTGTGCATTATAGCATAGCTTCCATATCTGTAAACACTTCACATTTTTCCAAAATTACGTGCAGAGTCATATTCTTGCATTCTTAGTTTCCAATTTCAACTACACTTCACACTTAGAATTTTTCTTCGTTGCTGATCAACTGAGGTCTGGCGAAGTAGGACTATCCCTGTAGGGTTTTTTCTTTATAGGCTTCGCATCTGGCTTGAGAGGTATTTTCATGACTCCCTAGTCGCCCAAAATGCCTTTCATTTCGGAAACCTTCAGAGGAAATAAGTCTTCATATTCACGGAGTAAATCTGCTTCTGCACGATCGTTTCCTCATCCCAATAATCCCCTATAGAAGCGAACTTTGGTTCTTCACTAGTTCCAATGTTCACTTTTCAATTTTTTACAACATTGTTTAGATCCGGAACTTCCAATGGAGGTCCTTCTACTTCGTGCTCTCCTTCTGACTCAGGTATGTTAACATTGCGTGGGTCTTCATCCTCGCTTTACTCTTCATCTTCGTCTAAAGCAAAGCTATAACATTCTAGGGCATGTTCTATCTATCTTTCCCATTCTGGTTGTTGATACACAGGTTCTAGTGTGTCATTGAATACATTCTTCTTGATGATCTGCAAAGCCTCATTATACTTCGACAGTCGTTCTCGAAATTGAAATTCGCTTGGAAGTTCTTAGTCATGACAGACCACTCCATCGTTCCTCTACGAAGTTCTGTCTCTGTGTACTAGTTCTTTGGAATCTACTCTAATGTGTGTAAAAATAGATGAACCCACTCTGTTTGTGGTCTATGTATCCATGCTTCAGAACAACGCTCTATGTTCTCTCTAGGATCAGTCTGTACATTATATTTTACTTGTACAATCTCAGTTTGCTCTATAAATCCGATCTTCATCATGTGCTTACATTCTTCCCATGTGGTCTAATTTTGCTTATGCGTATACCACCATCTAGTAGGTGTAGCGCGCAGTGTTGTATCTAATGCTGCTAACTTATATTCATCCGAAACTGATACATGATATTCTTGAATAAGTGCATGGATATTACTTAAGCCATCATAAGTAGGGATTGGGATTACCTCTCTTCCAATCTAGTGTAGTGACTTAGTGAGTTTCGCACATCGTCTTGTTGAAACTTCATGCATTCTGCTCTGCCAGTTCTCAATTCCTGCATCTGATTTTGATATGTAAGAACTGTAACATCGCCAACTCAATGTTCCATCATCAGTTGGATTGATGTAATATTCCTAATTTACCGTCATCTTGTAGATGAGATCTAGATCTTGAGTTCTGCATTCTTCTCTTATTGGTTCAGTGTATCTAGGTACCTGCGAAGGATTTAAGGGTTCGATGACCCTGATATCTGATCCTTCGAATATCATTTGCTTCTTTTTCAAGTTGATAATTGTGAGGTTATCAATTGCCCAATCTATCCCCAATAGTGCAAGATAGGGATGGCTATTATCTACGATCTCAATCACTTTGAATTCTGCTCTACTTCGCACTCCATCAATGTCAACAACAATATTTGATAATCTCCCAAAGGGTAGAACCTTTTGTTGATTGGCTAGCCTCAACTATATTGGTGACCATGTTAACTTCGGCTTCCCCATTTGTGCCCATGTCTGCTTTGTTAGGACATTTACTTCTGATCCTAAGTCAAGGATAATCTTGTCCATTTCAAAGTCCCCGATCTACACATTTATTCTTATTTCTCTTCCAGTTCTTTTATGATTCTTATTATGATGAACCACTCTATGTGCTTGATCTACTACATTACGTTTCTCATAATGACTTAGTAGTCTTTGTTATTCTGCCAAATAATTTTCATGCTTTAACAACTTCATGCATCTCTGTAAAAGATGCACAACAAGACTCATCAAGTGTGTTGCAGTATGTGACTGATCATACGAAGATGGCATATCCATCATAGGTGCGGTCTCACTTCGCAACTTGATTCTCAGAGTTGAAGGCTTTGATTCTTTGAAGGTTTCTCTTGCTTCCATGAAGACCTCTTTTTCTTTGTTTAGATTGAAAGAAGGTGTTTTTCCAGTTGATTTTCTTATCCAAGCCCCTTTAGTAGGCTTCTGTCTAGATCGGTGATCCTCAGAAGTCGAAGCTTCAGTTCTATGATCTCCACCTATTGTGGCTCCACTTCGCGTTACAACATGAATGTTGCAATCTGTATTCCGTTTTTCAGCTGCAATCAGTTGTACATTCTGATTTTGTGCTTTTGGTCTTCTTTCTTGCATTTTTTATTTTAAAATAGGGCATGGCTCAATGACATGATCAAAAGACTTACATTACTTGCAGGTAGTACAAGCGTGTGTGCAGTCTTTGGATAGATGTCTAGGTTGAGCGCATTTATAACATACTATCTGACCTCTGCCTCTTCCCTAGCCAGTGTTTCTTCCTTTGCCTCTGAATCCACCACGTCCTCTATATGTGCCTTGATCATACTGCGCATTTTCATTGTTATGCGGTGTTTCTTATTGTACTCGGTAAACATCATGCTTTATCTCCATCATGAGATCATATGCTCTACAGTTGGAATCATCATGATCAACTGACTTACAAAATTTGTAATATAGGTTCTTAGGTGTTTGTATGTATTTCTGAATTAAGTAGCAGTCCTCTGGATGATGTCCTCTACATCGACAAATCTCACACCATGGTCCTTGCTATTGATTTAATGGGTTTGGAGCTCCGCCAGTGATGTAATCTCTAAATACCGGACAGTGTTCTTTAGAGTTTCCTTCTCCCTTACACTTTGTACACCAAACCTCTTCTCGAGTTTCTTTTCCTTTCTTCATATCTTGCAATTGTAATGTCAAATTTTCTAGCTGGTTCTGTATCTGAACCATTCATGTTCTAGTCTCTCCTATAGGAAAAGCTTCTAGTTTCATCGCAATTTCCCGGGCCTCTATCTACAATGCTACTTTCTGTTTCATTAGCGGTAATCTGATATGGGGTAGTAGCGCAGCTATAAACCATTCTTGGTGTTTTTGTGGTGCTATATCAAAGCTCACTTAATCTAACAACACCTTGAAATTTTGATAAAATTCCCATACTGTCTCACTTGATTTTTGCTTAATTTCTTTAAGCTCTATGATACACTGCGATTCTGACTTAGGTTTTTTAAACTCTCTGATGAGAGCAGTTCTAATCTCTACTAGTGTCATATTTTTTCCAATAGAGTACTTCATAAACCATGTTAAGGCTCTGTCCCTGAATGTGGTAACTAGTTGTGCTTGTCTACTAGCATCATCATGTACTTGTTTAACATTCCACACAGACCAGTTCCTTTGAATATAGGAAGCTTAATGTCATCCTTCATCCTTCTTCTAGGATGCGTAGTGTTCTGAGATGATGAGGGTATACCACTACTCGACTGATTCTGGGTCTTTGGTCCAGCAGTAATACTACTGCTTGTATTCTGTGAACAAGTAAGGTTTATTCCCTCAACTGTGAATTTCTGTGGAGTGATAGGCTAATAAATAGTATGTCTAGGTACTATTTCAGTATCTAACTCAACTTGATGTGAGTTTCTATCACTTCATGTCTCAGTTTCTAGGCAAGTGCGAGGTTCTAATCCTCGATACCTCTTTCTAGTGCTAGGTTTATATATTTTACCACTTCTCAAAGTATAAATTTCTTCTTCAGTGTCACTATCTATGTTACTGAACATCACAGACTCAAATTCCTAGGATTTTTATTGAATTCTTAAAAAACCTTTTTCTACTAACAACATCTTAATATATAGGCTGATATTTTTTAGATACTTACCTCTGAATCCTTTGAAGAAATCGCCTTCTACTATGTTGTAAGACTTTAACGTGTCCACAGCAAATTCTGTCACGTAACCTTCTAGAAATCTATCCAACTAGAATTCTACTGCTCTCGATATTGGGCTATCCACCTCTTGAAGCCTCTGAATTAGTTATGGAGTCCAGTCTGTAGGTTCTCCACCTTTAAAGCAATTTTTTCGTTCTGCTAGCCTCAATAGCCACTCATGTAGCTCGTTAGAGAAAGCTGTGAAGAAGATTTCATGTATGTCAAAAAATAGGTATCTCTGCAACCATTCCACATCATACAAACGTGGATGTTTATTCTCCTTCCTTGCAAACTCCTTTTATGTCTTAGTCACCCAGTTCTGTATCTCTATTCGCTCAGGATTCCAATATTAAGAGCACATCACTAGTTCAAGCGCGGTAACAGAACCATTTTTTGGCTCTCCTATCTCTTAATACTTAGATCATACCTAGATTCGACGCAGCTATGGTCCAACAAAACCCTTCTTCACTGGCCCTTTTGGCAACAGCCTGCAAACAAACTAAGGTCTCACCTGAGGTGAAGTTATGGGGGGGCTGCAGAAGCACATTTCTACAGCCAGGTGATGTGCAGATAATACCTAGTGAGCTGAACGAAGTCACACCTACTTCTCATTTACTTCATACACTTCAGTGCACTCTGGGGCTGCGCTTACGGGAAGCTACACAATGCAATGTGAGAACACACTCTGGGACTGCGTTGAGGGACAATTTTACACTCTATAGGCTTCGCTGACTTAGTGTCAGTTGTGCAACTACGCATTCAACATGCTCAAAATTACTTGTGCATTCAGCTATATGTGTTCAATACTTAACATATTATTCTCATTGACCATTCATGTGAAAATACACATAAAAGCGGAAACACACATAACTATAAGCATGAACATAAACATAAACATAAGCAATCACACTCATACATTCACACAACACACTTATTTACGTGGTTCACCCCCAGGATGGGAGCTACGTCCATGGGAACTGTTATTTTTATTAACGGGAAAGGGTTAACAGTTCCAGTCTGTGCACACAGCTGCAGACTCTTCTCTCTACAATAAGTCTCTGCGCACATAGCTGCAAAACCTTTTCTCTCTACAATAGGTCTCTGCACACATAGCTGCAGAGCCTTTTCCTCTCTTCTTTCTCTTACAATACTTAGTCCTTTCAAAAAGACTCTAAGACCAAAATAATACCAACCCTTCCCTTAAAAAATCTCCCTATTTATATATCGTGCTCGAAGGTCATGTCATTACAATAGTTATGGACACAATCCCCCATAGTACCCTTAAACCCCCAAAAGCGGCACGGTTACCCTGCTAACCATACTTCATCATAAATTCTCAGCTACTCTTCTTTTCCTTTGTGTCCTTTCCGTTACTTCCTTGACTGTGATTCCCTTCTGATATTCTCTTCCTCTGACAAGCACTTCTTCTTACCACGTGGTGCTTACAATACCCTTTTGCATCCTTAGCACTTCTCTCCTTTCAACGCCATAACTGTAGATGTTAGGTCATCACTTCTTCCTTAACTAATCCAACTACCTTGGATGTCCTTAGTACTTTCACTTTTACTAAGGAGACATGTCATTTTCCTCTAACAATGTGTCATTCCATACCCTTTGCCTGGGAATTGCGGAGACGCTTCCCCCAAAAATAGGCCAGTACTAACCTTCGTTGAATTTGTACTACCTTAAAGCTATTGTACTTTAACTTCGCTTCATCATAACTTCGCTAATCCTCAAAACTGCACTTACTTGTCCTCAAGCTATGCTTCATCAAAATTATGCTAGCCTTGATCCTCTTTAGCACAACTGCGAAAACCTTGGAATAACTACGCACACCTTGGGCCTTACCCAACACATTAACAAAGAGTTTTTTTTTCCATGGAACCCAAATGGGAAAAAAAACATTGTATGGGGATTTTCATTTATTTCTTATAAGGTAAATACGGAGAGGTGATCTATATTGTGCATTGTTACTCACTCATAAATAAATAAATTGCAGATGGCAATGGCTCAGAGAAACCTTTGCTAATTGTGGACAATCTCCTTGACTCCATCTGCCATTCTTCTAGAAAGTTAACCTCTTCAATCTGTCACTACTGCTACTATCCTCTACCTTCTTTTCCTCGCCTCTTTCTCCCTAAAAATGAATCCTCCTCTTCTACAACATTCAATTTTTATCAGACGGCCTTGGAAGGCAAACCATCAAAATAGTTCGTTTCAAATTCCAAGGAGAAATTGGATTTTTCTCACTTTGTTAAACAATTAATGTTTTAACAAATTATTACAAGAGAGGTTTACTTATTTATTTATTTTTTGAGGATCCAATTCGGATCAGAAACAAGAAATAATAGAGAATCCCTCACCTAGAGCTCATATAAACAACCAAAGTTCCTATGTTCTTTCTCTTTGGATTCGGAAACTGCTACCATGGTTGTCTTCTACTCTACCCGACTAGCTAAAATGTTCTTGTTCAATGCACTAATCTCAGACATTACTTCTTTCTTTGCAAAAATTATCAGTTGTTTCATACTCTTTTATTCATGCTTACCAATTCATCCTAGCTTCTAATGCACTAGTCAACTTGTTGTAACTTTGGTGTAGCCTGTAGATGGTTCCAAATATTGAAACTGTATTTAATGACCCCATCCAAGGTCATGATGGATTTCTTGGTATTATCTAAGTCTTGCATTGCATTGGCTATATTTTAGGCCAACACAATCTCTAATATTGTGAAAATAATGCAACCTCTCCCCCCTCTACAGGTCTTGTACTTCTTGTACATTTCTTCTACAGATACATGCGCCATCACCTGGATTGTATCCTCCCTTATTATCGCGACACCTGAGACCAATCAAATCACCTTGTATGTGATATCATATTTCTAATCTAGCCATAGACACCCACCCTACAAGTATCTCAGGAGGAACTGAGTGAAGGTGTTGATATGTGTCTCCTTGGAAAAATGTGGGACATCCATCAGAGACATTATCCCTGACTAGTGGAGCTGGTGTTCCCATACTTGTGGCACCATGCTCTCTATTCCATCTGGGTTGATCTTCAACTATGTATACTCCATCGTCTTCAAATCTAGGAATTGATTCTCATCCAGGATGTCAAAATCCTAGTGCTTCAATAATGGCACCTTCCCCAACACTTTTCCTTTGGCTATAACTACCACGGGGAGTTGCACCTTTGACATTGTGTATTATTTCGGGGAAACGACCTTAGTGCGACCCTTCTTCATCAAAGGTGTAACCTCCAATTCTGTGCACTTAACCTCTAAACCGACACAAACTTAACCGACTCAATTCTCTCGACACAACTTCGCTCTGACTGCTTACTTAGCTCTAACACACTGGTGCATCTATATTCCTTCTCCATAACTCTTATATCCAACCCTTCCAATTCGACTTCACCTACCCTCTTAACTTGTGTTCCTTCCCTGCATCTCTCTTATTAACTGTTGGATGGGATGGAATATGTACACAATCTTCCTAATTTTGGTGCACCCCTCACCATGAATGTTGGATATGATTTCCAACTCGACACGAGCTCTCTTTTTTCATGTGCGCAATCCTCTTCATTCATTCGGGCTACCTCTCTTTTTGTGGAGAGGATCTAGCTTATATTTGGCAGTGAATTTTCTCTAACCCATGTGTTGTTACCATTTTGAGCATTCCTTTCCTTAAATACCTTCTCTTTATGGCATTGTCCTTCCTCAATATTTTTATATCAATAAAAATGGTTGCGACTAACACAAAATCTGACTAAACAGGTGGGATAGTGCTAGCATCATGGTAACTAATGAATAAGGTGTGATGATTGGGTAACTAGTAGAGGCATGGTGATGACTTTTCATTAATGAGTGGTGTAGTGGAGTGGTGAATGGATGACTCGGGATGCGCTATGAATCTACACTATCCATTTCCCCTAATGACTTGACTACTGGTGTGCTTTACTCAATGACTCACATTCAATGTGGGAAATAACTCATAACGTGGTTTGTGACGCATGAAACTTGAATATTTTCTTTGAAATACAACCTGACTATATTGTGAATCCTCCTACAACCTAATGACTGATATAAGTAATGTAAAATGTCTATTTTTTTTCTTTTATTTTATTTTTTATACTGCACTGATTTTACGTGTGTTCTTTCCCCTGCGGGCCATAGTAGGGTTTGAAGCAACTTCCATTCATCATCCCCTTCATTAATGGCTCTCTTTCCAAAGTGTAAATATTTAATGCAACTGCTTCCATTATAAAAAGGATCCTGAATGGACCTAACCATCTTATGCACAACTTTCCTGGGTTCCTTAGAAACTTATTGTCATACATGAATACTAGCACACCAAGTTCCAGGGTCTTACTCTTGATGTTCCTTTCATGCCAGGATTTTTGGCACTACTTCTCCATGAAATAATTGAACCTTTCGATGAACTTATTTTCTTCCAGTATCATAAGGTCTTCCAATCTGCACACAAATGATTCATCATATGTCATCTTTATGGTGAGAGCTATGTGCAAACTAGTCACAACAAACTCCAACAGCATGACTACTTCTTTTCCATACACTAGTCTGAATGGTGTCTTCTTTGTAATTTTCTTTGATGTTTGTTAAATTTTCAGAATTTACTTCAATCTGATCTAGGATCTTAACTGAGAGAACAACATGTACAACAAATCTACAACATATCAATCATGGACACAATAATGCAAGCACACAAGAGACACAGAGTTTACTTGGGGAAAACCATAAAGGTGAAAAACCCCAATAACTTCCTCAGAGATAGATAGAGCAATGATACAACCAGAATACAAGAGATAGTCTTCTCCTAGTAGTAGAGCCTCCTCCTCCACAAGTGCGCCACTCTCCCAAGTGTGAGTGAGAAAATATAATGTGTAAAATGAGAGAGACACACTCTCTATTTATACACTAACTTGACTTGACCTTTACTCAACTAGGTTGGCCTCAACTTAACCACTTAACATAATGCTGACTAGGACGACCCCCACTAGGGTGGTCTAATAACCCTTTGACCCACATGGTCGACCCCCAATAGGGTGGTCTAATAACCCTTTGACCCATATGACTTATACAGGGCTGACCCCAACAAGGTGGTCTAATAACCCATCAAGTATAAGTTACGACACTTACAATATAAATGATGACACTTCCCTATAGAGGAATAATAACATCTCTATAGGAATACAACCACTTCCGTATAGAGGAATAATAACATCTCTATAGGAATACAATATACATATATGTGAAATACATTCTGAAGTTACCTATACATCAACACTCCCTCTTAACTAGGAAGGTATTTCTCAACACAAGTCTTCTAGCACAAGTCTTCTTCTCTGGATCATCGTCACTGGATAATTGTCATCGAGTCATCATCATCGTCACTGTTGCTGCTATCTCAATCAATCTCTGAATCTACTCGTCATAGGAAGTTCTACAGAGCCAGTCCTTTTTCATACTGGATGTAGGCCTACCACCTGCAGATCTTCATTATTACTGGCCATACTGTGGAATTCTCAGGACTTATTACGTGTGTCACAAAACCTGGCTGCAGCATCCCAGGCTATTACGAGCACACAACTCTACCTGTAGGATCTCCCAAGAGCACATTACATGTGACCCATCACAAAACCTGGCTGAAGCATCCCAGGCTGTTACAAGCACACAGCTCTACCTGTCGGATCTCCCAGGAGCACATTACATGTGATCTCACCACAAAACCTAGTTGAAGCATCCCAGGCTGTTATGAGCACACAACTCTACCTGTCGGATCTCCCAGGAGCACATTACATGTGGTCCACCACAAAACCTGGCTGAAGCATCTGAGGCCATTTTCATCCTGTCCAGATCTCCCAGGAGCAAATTACATGTGGTCATGGAAAAACCTGGATGAAGCATCTGAGGCCTTTTTCATCCTGTCCAGATCTCCCAGGAGAAAATTACATGCCATAGGAAAAAACCTCGCAAGAGCATCTCAGAATGTTACGGGTACACAACTCTGACCTGAAGATCTCCCAGGGCACAAATTACATGTCCTCCCAGAGAAATGTCTCGAAAGAGAATCCTAGGCTGTTATGGGTACGCAACTCCGACCTATAGGATCTCCCGGACATGCTCATCTACACAACCTGATCCACAGCCATAAAGTATCATCTGATACTCACCATACATCATCCTGATGATCATCTTGATCATCATCACTGCAACATCCTGCTGCATGTCATCTGGAGAAGCTCATCATCCACGATCATCCTAATCATACAATGCATCTACTTGATGCATACCAAGTATCTACCTAATACATATCATCATACACAGTGTCTTCACCTGATACATAGATACATGATCCACACAATGTATCCATCACATACATGATCTACCTGATCATACCTGATACATATCAACATACATGATCTACTTGATCATACAATGTATCCACCTCATACATATACAGATACATGGTCCAAGCATCCAACATGATGCATATACAAAATACATACAAATGATCCAACCGATCATATCCAGCATCCAACATGATGCGTACATACATATAGATGATCCAACTGATCATATCTAGCATCCAACATGATGCACACATACATATACATATAAATGATCCAACTGATCATATCCAGCATCCAACATGATGCACACATACATATAAATGATCCAACTGATCATACAAAGCACAAACTAGAACATCATCCTGATGCTCATCATCCAACGCTTACATCCACAGCCATGTGAAGGATCCTCCTTCCAACATGCTTGGAATGGCTTCAACAAATGTGTCCATCACTTCTTCCTCGAAGTGTCCTCGATTTGAAGAACACCAAGCCTCTCCCTGAAGTACTCGAGCTTCACCCTGGCTAGTGGCTTTGTCAGCACATCTACAATCTGCTTGTCCGTCGCAACATACAGGAGCTTCACAGCTCCTCTCTGCACCATATCCCTGATATAGTGATATTTGATCTCTATGTGTTTCGACCTGTCATGAAACACTGGGTTCTCAGATAGCTTCACACAACTTTGGTTATCGCAGAAGATACCAGTATCATCCAACGAGAGATCAAATAACTTAGATAGTAGCTTCCGTAGCCATACCGCCTCACAACTAGATGAATAGGCTGCAACATACTCTGCCTCAGCTGTACTCAGTGCTACGTGGGACTGCTTCCTGCTAAACCAAGAGATCACACCTGATCCCATACTGAAGCAGCACCCAGATGTGCTCTTCCTATCTGCAGCACTACCAGCCCAATCTGAATCAACATAACCCTACAGGTTAAAATTTTGATTCGCTTCATACTTGAGCCCATAATCCACTGTACCCTTCAGGTACCTCAGAACATGCTTTACAGCAACCAGGTGAACACTCCTCGGATCCGTCAAGAACTGGCTCAATGTGTTCACAGTAAAGGAAATATCTGGCCTCGTGTTCATCAGGTACATCAAGGACCCAATCATTTGACGATACATAGAGACATCAACCGGCTCAGATGAAGCATCGCATAGAAGCTTCAGATTCGATGCCATAGGTGTGGCCATGGCCTTGCAATCCATCATCCTGAACCTCTTCAGGATCTCTACTGTATACTTCCCTTGTCCAAGGAAGATTCCATCTGCACTCTGCCACACCTCCATGCCAAAAACAAATAGTGCATCATCCCCAAGTTCTTCATCTCTAACTTGGCAACAAGCTTCCACTGCATGTCAGCAATCAATCTATCTTCACCTGTAACAAACAGGTTATCCGCATACAAAAGTAGTATCACTGGATTCCTTCCTCAACCTTGTAGAAAAGGTTGGAATCCGCTTTATTCTTGGTAAATCCCAAACTGGATAGAAAGCTATCTATCCTACCATACCAAGTTCTGCACACATATATGACTACACCATGCTATCTTGAAATTCATCTGGTGTATCTTCTATTTCATCACTTTTATATTTCTCTATGCTACCATCTGTAGCATGCTTGATCTGATAGTTCCATTTGGAAGTCACAACAGACTTTCCTTCAGCTCTTGGGACCACATCCCAAACATCGTTCTTCATGATCGATGGATCATGGCATTCTTCCCGTCTCTTGGGAACTTCAATATCTTCAATAGGTAATTTTGTTGCTTGAACAAATGTTGTAGTCCTTCTTTTGTAGGTGATGGTATACGATCTTTCCTACACAACAAGTTAAATTGCATGATTAGAAAACATCTCATAGTTTTTAGAACAAATTCTTACACATAAGGAAATATGTCAGACAGTCATGCAATTATCTTAGTCAATGCTTCAATACAACATTTATCCATATTCCATAACTTTCTAGATGCCTTCCAATCTCTACCAGAACATTGTTAAGAGTGTGCACAACTCCCAACATGTCAGCAAAGAGGTTTCATTCTAGATAAGTAGAAATGGAATGTTGTACAGTGCCATAGGCCACTTACCCATGCATATCAATGCAACTATTCTAATATGCATAATAAACAACCTAATTCTAGGAACATCAATATATACATTATTGAACAGTATTATTTAAACAATAAAATATGCAAGTAATGACAATTCAAATACTTATCTTTGTTTTTTTTTTGGGTTGACTCCCTCTCAGTCTTTGCTTCTTTTCTGCAACTCCATTCTTATGTGGATTGTGAGAAGTGGTCAACTCCCTCTGAATATCTGCATCCTTGCATAAACTACTGAAGTGTGCTCCTTTGCTTTCTTACAGGAACAACTAGAGTGTGCTCCCTCTTGATCTTTGCTTCCTGGATTACCTGTCCTTGAACTTACATCCATCCTTAATCACTATGCATGCTTATTATTATCATCATTGTGTTATCATTGAGGTCTCATACACAATCACACATTTATTAGTATAATCTTAATACTATCAAAACACAATAATGTTAAACATGTATATTCATGATCATTCACAGATAATAAACATTAGTATTCAAGGTTTCAGGGATGTCTTCTTTTACTCATACATATTCTTATTTGATCATAGGACTCTTCTGGTTAGTTGAATCATCAATCAAGATAAGAGATATAATATGCATAAAACCCGTGATTATTCAAACCTATACCTTCATGATTCTTCTGGTTAGTCATATCATCAATTATGGTAAGAAACATAATATGCATACAACCATGATTATTCAAACCTATGACTTCATGAATAATCATTATCAACAACACAACAGTATAAGATCCTAACACAAGGTAGGATTCTAGCTTGATATAGAAAAAAAAATACTTGGATTATCATGCTAGCTAGTTATGTCTAATATACCTGGATAATGTCTTCTGGTTCTCTTCAGTGACTTGTGCTAGTAACCGGCATGTCTCATAAGTTAACCATTGTAGAACCAAGTTATACATACCTCGAAAGTAGATCTTCTATGTGATCCATGACAATGGATGAATCTTTGTCTTCATGTCACCATGAGCATATGTTCTTGAAGTAGAACATGATTTGACTTTCTTGGTGTACCTTTTGTGTTAGCAAACAACATAAACCTCATACAACATCACAATACATTAGTACAATTATAAGTGTCAAAACCTTAATCAATGAATATCTTCTATTAAGGTGATATGACAAGTCCAGTAATTAATCAAGATTGTATTGTAATGATATGAAGATAAACATATGATAAACTTAATCATGAAACATACATGTAAGCCATACCTGTCAAGATTGCTTGTAATCTTCTTATGGAAGGCCTTAGCCTCATCTCCCTCTGAGACAGGAACTTCTTCACTTATGCAGGTGACCAATCCATCTTCTTCTAGGATTAACCCAATGCAAGAACTGGACCTGGAGCTGGATTAGGGTTTGTTAAAGAAACCCCAAAAATTCAAACTTTCAATTTCAAACTTCTGAAAGGATAGAAATATGCGCCTTGATGAGCTGATCAAGTTGGTATATTCAGAATTTGAAAACTGCAAAGTTTCACCCCTCAAAATTGCCTTTTAGATTTTCGGATTCATTGGGGAGGACCGTGAATTAGGGTTTGAGTTTCCCGGAGCTTCACCCAACCAAAAGATTTGATTCAAAACTCTAAGCTTCGATTTTTCTGAGGAGCTTCCAGCCGTGGTCACAGATTTCCAAAATTCCAATTTTTGCAAAAGCCCTAATTTTCCATCTTTCCGATCAAAGTCCCGAACTAGGGTTTGATCAATCCTGGCCTTCTACCCAACCGAAAAAATCTGATCTTGGTTTGTAAATTTTGATTTTTATGGGTATCATCCAGCCATGGTCTCCGATTACAAAAATTTCAACTTTCTCCGAAGCCCTAAATTCCGGAAGCCATGAATGAAGGTACTCAAAAATAATTATGTTTTGACAGAAATATGTACCTGATGGTTTCTGGTGTAACTCCAAGATTTTTGATCCACAGGGTCTGAAAATTTTTCTTGAGATATCTCGACCTGTTATCTTTCCATCCCAATAGGTTTTACCTCAATTGGATTCTCTGAGCGAGATTTATGACAAATGTCGCAACGTGACCTATTTATGGGATTATACAGGAGAGCGAACTTGTACGACGTGCCACATGTCTCTGGTTCAACTTCGTCCTCTAAACAATTTTCTTGAGATATTACAATCTATGTACTACCTTTCACTTTTTACGAAATTTCATTTGGAGCTTTCTAGCCCAAGTTATGACCTTTTTCCCAAGGTCACTTGGTTTTGACTCAGTTCTGGAAGAGGCAGAAACCCTATATTGTATAGATCATAAATCCCAAAGTACAACGAATTAGAGGTTGTCCTTTGGATACAAGGTACATGAGGATCTTATATTCGACCTGTAAAAGTTTCAGATCCGAAAAATTCTCCAAAACGGATTTATAGCGAAAGTGCTACGATGACTAGTTTTTGCTATATCAAGCCCTAACATTGTAAGTGCAACAAGTGTCATACATGCCATATCATGCCTTCTTTCAGGCTAGCTCTGATACCATGTTAAATTTTCAGAATTTACTTCAATCTGATCTAGGATCTTAACTGAGAGAACAACATGTACATCAAATCTACAGCATATCAATCATGGACACAATAATGCAAGCACACAAGAGACACAGAGTTTACTTGGGGAAAACCATAAAGGTGAAAAACCCCAATAACTTCCTCAGAGATAGATAGAGCAATGATACAACCAGAATACAAGAGATAGTCTTCTCCTAGTAGCAGAGCCTCCTCCTCCACAAGTGCACAGCTCTCCCAAGTGTGAGTGAGAGAATAGAATGTGTAAAATGAGAGAGACACACTCTCTATTTATACACTAACTTGAATTGACCTTTACTCAACTAGGTCGGCCTCAACTTAACCACTTAACATAATGCTGACTAGGCCGACCCCCACTAGCGTGGTCTAATAACCCTTTGAACCACATGGCCGACCCCCAATAGGGTGGTCTAATAACCCTTTGACCCATATGACTTATACAGGGCCGACCCCAACAAGGTGGTCTAATAACCCATCAAGTATAAGTTACGACACTTACAATATAAATGATGACACTTCCGTATAAAGGAATAATAACATCTCTATAGGAATACAACCACTTCCGTATAGAGGAATAATAACATCTCTATAGGAATAAAATATACATATATGTGAAATACATTCTAAAGTTACATATACATCAACAATGTTGTCCTATATTCCCATAGCACTATTGGAATGCGTTGGTCCAAATCGTCGCATTGGAAATTACAAACCTTTGTAAGTGCCTGTCCTCGAATATTATTGAATGCGTCTATGGTTCCATTATCATTTGGATGACATGGTGTACCTTTTTATAGTGTATCATGAACTATTATGTTAATGCTCAGATTGTCTGTAATGCCCCTCAAACTCGCTACAACTATCAATAGTGACAACACTTATAGAAATAGATACTTTTCTTAAAAATAATAAATGAAAGAATGCTCTACTTAATGATTAGTGATATTATGAAATATATGATGTGTATAAATGAAATGCTTGTGTTGATAAATTATTAGCAAATTTGTAACATCCCATATTTTCATAAAAAAATAAATTTTTTAATAACAGTATTAATTATAATAATAATAACTGCGGAAATAATAATGGAGATTATGACAGCATTAGTTGTACAATGATTAGTACTAAGCATGCTTTATTTTTTCTCTTAGAAGCAATAAGATAATGACAGTTGTTAACACATAACTAGTAACACGATTATGACGACAATAAAATAAACAGGTTGGGAAAATGATGCGACACTTTTCTTCTACAATGATAAGCATGATTAATGTAATAAATGAAATGACAGGTTAGAAATGTGATATGATACTTTTTCTTTTTAGATGATACTGACAGTTTGCTTTTTGCTGACCAAGGGTGTCCTATGAGGGACCTCGAATCTTACTTAGTTGCAACGCTAAAGCATTGAGCCTGTTCTATGTGCAGACGACAGGTAAGAAGTTTCATGATTGCAATAATTTCCAATTCGTGTAAGGTTCAATTCACCGTCGTAAATAAAAATAAAATGTTTAAAGACTGTTGCAACTATAAAAGCATACAGGTATGATTCGCATGCTTACAATTCTGCCTTCCAAGGTTCATCTTGCAGCTGAGTAATAATCAAACTAAGTTAACTATTGAAAAGCATCAAGTTAGCAGCATTGTCACTGTAGTTGTCATTGTCGTGATGATAGTTGTCTTGTTGTTATCATTTGCACGGTAGTACCAAGTGGTAATTTCTCCATCATATCACATGATTCAGTGTAAATAGGAAATCGAAGGAACTATTGTTTTATATTACCAAACTATATATGATAGTTTGTATACTTGAGAGCTTAATCAAAAAGATATTATTATACCTAATGAGTAGCTATATTAGCTCTTATGGTTCATGTTTCCTATCTACCACTATACTATTTGACTATTATGAAACAATGTAATTCTTCCTATACTATATAAATATAGCATAACATTTGAAAAAGCAACAATATAAAACAATAAACAAAAATTAATTAAAACAAACCATAATATATTATGGCACAACCAAAACCTGACTATACAATATCGATCTATTTATAAGGCATTACCTATCCAATGTATCGTGAATATATATAGGTAAGACTATATTCATTTTTTATTTTAAAAATCAACAATATAAAATGTAACGAAACTTATGTTCTAATGAAATGAATTGAACACATTACAAACATTAAAATCAAAATATTGCATATGGTGAATATCACGTTGATGCAATGTGCCAACTGACATGCAATTAATTCGGTGGTTGACAGGTTGCTGGTTCATTAAATTGGCGCATACTCCGAGCTTGTCGTGGAGATCAAGACTTGATCCTGTATTAACATCCTACTACATTACACACCTGACTTGGATTGCCAAACGTTCCACATAATATGAATTTGATGTATTATCTTCTGTACTTGTTGCTGTGTATGGATGATACGCCTTCGAACTGAATGTTGATCATTCCTCCGTATGCCATAGTGGCATTGTCAACTGGTAATGAAGAGTGGGCAGTTAATGTCGACGTTGTTTGTCCCAATGTTAACTTCGTTGGCATCATCGTGACCGTCGATTTGTAACTCTAACTTCTACCATGTGTTTTTGGTTTTTGAACTTGGGGAATTGTTTAATGTGCTATTGTTATGGTCTTTGGGGCCGACAGGATGCCAAAAAATTTGATAGAAGCTTTTGAAAGGAGTTCGACCCCGAAACCTGTAGATAGGGTTGAGTTGCAGGTTTTAAACCTCTGTAATGTCGTTGTAGTTTTGAGATTTGAGTCTTTGGTTCGGAGTGTTAAAGCATTAAGGTTTTCAAGCTCTTCGTTATGTATTGAAAGTGACACGCCAAGTTGTAGAGTGATAGGAACCCCCTCGTCTCGTTTAAAGTAGAGGTCTCGTCATCTTTCTAGTGATTTCCAAGAGCTTGGCCACAGGATTGCGAAGGTAAGCACCCTAGATAGAAAATGGTGATTCTTTATTTTGCAATTCGACTTTCAGTTTTTAAATTGTTTCAGTAATCTAATCCAAGTTGTTTGTTTGTCAGTCGCAGGGTTTCAAAGAACATCTTGAGTAAGGGTTTGGAAAATGGAAACTGCGTGCTTCTACTCTGGTAAGCTTCGGGTCTTCCAAAACCCTCGTAGTGCTCTTCGTCTATGGTTGAAGTGGTTTCAAAAGATGAGTATTGGGCCTTGCCAAGACTTGTCGTTGTTCTGTCGTTGTTGATGGTTGAAGGCCTTTCGAAGCCCACTTGTTATTCTACGATTGTCTCTCGTTTTGTTTAAATGATACTTGGTTTCTTTACTATGTCGTTGAATGGAGTTGTGGCTCATCGATGCTAAATGTTTTGAATTAATGAGAGACCTTTGTCTCTACTCTCTGTGTTTATTTCGATGTTAGATTTTCGTTTTATGAGGAAACGTAAAACTCAGGTTTATGGATTTGACGATGAAGGGAATAAAACCCTGTTTTTGTTTTCGTTTGAATACAATGTAAGGTTCTGCTATTGAGAACAAATGATTCCTCTTCCTTGTGTATGGAAAATTATAATGGTGAAAACATTTGACAAGCCACTTGTTGATGTACATTATTGTGGGAATGTATTGGAGCCGAGGCTTGTGTGACCTGTAAATTACACTCTGCTTCTCAAAAGTTATACTGTCATTTTCATACAGTAATAACAAACTAAAAACTAAGGGTATGAAATATAAGTCAAAATCTATGTTAGCTATTTTAAAGCTGTAGGTTGAAGTTGTGATTGTTTGGATAGGGTTTAAATACTCTGTCACAAATGGTAAGAATATAATGTAGGATGTTTTCCAATGTTGAAGAATTCGATTGTAATGAAAACAATAGGTCAAACCCTAAATCATGTTCTAAAATATTTGTAAAAGGATCTTTTCAGGAACTTTGGTTTGACCCAAAACTTGTGTATAATGAGTTTGTTATGAAACTCAGTTTGGGATTCGATACTTACAGTTCGAATATTTATTAAATACAACAACTGTTAGCAATAGATTAGTTATACTATTTCCATACTTGTTTGAACTATAAATTCATAGAAAATGGGTATAGTAAGAAATGAAAATAGTGTGTGGGTATATGCAAAGTGAAAACTCTATAATGAATGTTTTGAACATTCTTGTTATGATGATTACATCCATTTATTTGCAGCTCTGGTATTGAAATGCAAAACATAATATGATATATAGAGAGATGAGATCTATTTATTTCCTTTGTTCATAAGAATGATGAGAATATTGTAATGCATCTATACAAAAATTATGCATTGTTTGTTTTTCCTAAAACTCTGAAACATTTATAATGTATACATGAATTTTATACAGAACTCTTTACTATTATTTAACTTTGGGACATAAAACTGATAAATATATAATTACTATCTCTATCGAATTCAAAATGGCAATTTGCCTATCTTATAATCTATTTTTAATTCGTGTATCTATACTAGAGTACGATGCTTCAAAACAGCATGTGGAAAAATATAGTAATTGGTTTATCCATTAAAATCATCATTAAACTTAAACATTCAGACTTTAAACAATTCTAGCATTAAATTCTTTTTCAAAAATAGAAAAACAGAAAATACTAGTTAAACGGAACATAATTATTAACTCAGGATAAGTAGAAACTTTGTAGAACCTGGATAAATCTGTAGGGCAACAAACAGCCCAAGAAGACTGTTCCACCCAACCAATTCCTGAAAACAGTCAAGTACTGTCTTAGGACCCCTGAGCCTATTCACTGAACCACCAGGAGGAAGAAACTCAGGAAATAGGACTTCTTCTTGCAGTAGCAAATGACCTCTGTATATTCAATAACTAGCAGTCCAATAGACTTTCACCAACACCTCTGGTTCTTCTCAGTAATATGCAGACTTAATATTTCACTCACCACTAGCCTCCCTATTCGAATCTCTCAATGATCACCTGATGCACATGAGGAAAATATTCTGCAGAAATATTGATCAAGAGCCTCCTGCTCAATTCGAATTTTCCTTTATAGGCTGCCTAGGCCTTTTTAGATGTTACTGGGTCATTAAATGAGCTGCCTGCTCACTCCCTCCACTTGGGGGATAATGCCCTATTTTTAGGGGTAGTTGTCCCATAACCAACAGCTAGTGGTGAAGTGAATTTGCTACCATCTGTCCCATACCTTCCAACAGCTTCCATTCCTCCTAGTGGGTCAGTGAACACTCATTTAACAGTCCTCTTGGGTGTTTGTCTCCTACTTAATTTATTTAAATAATAATATTCAGTAATTACATTCATCCATGATAAAAAATGATCATAACTACAAAACTTTGTAATTAAATTTAACATAAAGTATTTTGCAAATAAAATAGTAATTTTCAGAAATTTGGGTAGGTGACATACACCCCCCCTTAAGTCTCAACATCGTCCTCGATATTGGTTAATCACTCCTTGAGTGTTCTTGAAACAGAGTTGGGTATGTTTCCCGCATACTACTCTCCAACTCCCAGGTTGCCTCTTCTGGGATAAGGTGCTTCCATTGCACGTTCACTTGCCCAATGCTGCAATTCCGGAGAATATTTTCCCTCCTTCCGAGGATACAATCCAGTTCCACCAAAAAATATCCGTCTTGTCCCACCTATACATCATTCCAGTTTACAACATGAGTAGTATCGTGCACATATTTCTTTAAAAATGATATATGAAAAACATGATGTATTTTTAAGTTTGGTGGCAAAGCCAATTGGTATGCCACTGCTCCAACCTTAGACAATATTTCAAAAGGACCGCAATACCTGGGTGCCAACTTGGCACAGCTTCCCAATTTTAGTGAACTCTTTTTCGGTCTTACCTTAAGGAATACATGTTCCCCAACCTGGAACTCTTTATGAGTTCTTTTTAAATTTGCTTGACTTTTTTGCCTATCTTGGGTAGCTTTTAAATGTCCTGGCACCTGTTTCACAATTATTTCAAACTCCTGCAATAATTCAGGTCCTGAAACAACTCTATTTACTGGATCATTCCAAGAAATAGGTGTATCACATTTCCTACCATAAATAATTTCAAAAGGACTAAGTCTGGCCGATGCATGATAGTGATTATTATAAGCAGATTCTGCTAAGTGCAAGTAGTCTTCCCACTTACCAGGTTGATCCTTAACATACATTCTTAATAAATCTTTTAAAACTTGATTTACCCTTTCTATCTGTCCATCTGTCTATGGATGAAATGATGTACTGAAATTTAAAGTTGTATTAAACCCCTTAAACAATGACCTCCAGAAGTTTCCTGTAAACTTCGAGTCACGGTCTAAAATTATTACTTTCGGTATTCCATGTAGTCTAAAAATCTGTTTCATGAATATCTCTACAATATCTGGAGCTTTATGAGTAGTCTTTACAGGTATGAAATGTGCTTCCTTGCTGAGTTTGTCCACTACCACCATGATAAAATCGTGTTGTTTCTGATTTTTAGGTAATCTAGTAATAAAATCTATGTTGATCACTTCCCATTTCCAACTTGGTATTGGTAACGGTTGTAACAATCCAGCAGGATGTTGGTGTTCAACCTTCACCTTCTGAGAGTCCAAACATTTTGCGATGTATTATGCTACTTCGTCCTTCATTCTGGGGCAATAGTATTCTTTTCTTAGCATAGTAATGGTCTTTTGATAACCTGGATGACCAGAATAGTGACTTTTATGCATCTCATTTAATATCAGAAATTTTATTTCTGGTATATCTGGTACATACAATCTATTTTTAAATAGTAATAAACCATTTTCCTTCATTCTGTAATCTGCCATACAATTTTTAGAACTGTTGTTTGCTGTATTTTCCTTCATTTTTCTGTATTCTTCATCTATTTCACCTTTTTCCACAATCTGATTTTCCAAATCAGTTGAATAAGTAATGATTGCTGAAATGAAATTTAGTTTTGCCTTGCGACTCAAGGAATCTATAACCTTGTTCTCCTTCCCTTTAATATGTTGAATTTCGAAATCATACTCACTTAAGAACGTCAACCATCTAGCTTGTCTAGCATTCAGGTTTGTCTGATCCAATAAATATTTCAGACCCATGTTATCTATTAACAATGTAAATTTCCTGCCAATAAGGTGGTGACGCCACATTTTTAAAGCATGAATAACTGCCAATAACTCTAAATCATAGGTAGAGTAGTTCTTTTCATGTACTTTCAACTTTATAGATTCATATGTCAAGACTCCACCGAGTCCGTCATTGCATGCATCTGTACAAACTACAAAATCCTTGTTGGGATTTGCTATCCTCAAGATGGGTGCAGTCGTCAACAGTTCCTTCAATTTCTTAAAACTGCCAGAACATTTCTGATCCCAAACAAATTTCTTCCCTTTCTTCTGCAAGGAAGTTATGGGGTTAGCAATTTTTGAAAAATTCTCTATAAACTTTTTGTAATACTCTGTAATGCCCATAAATGATCTTACATTCGACACATCTTTAGGAACCGGCCAGTCATTAATGGCCCTTATCTTGTCAAGGTCAACCGAGATTCCTTCTACTGGAATTATGTTTCCTAGATACTAAATGTTGTCTTTGTGGAAGTCACACTTACTAAATTTGGCGTACAGTTGATGATCTCTTAATACTTGTAAGATAATTTGTAAATGTTCATCATGCTCTTCTTTGCTTTTTGAGTACACTAAAATGTCGTCTATAAACACAACATCAAACTTGTCTAAGTATTTATGCAAAATATTATTCATCATACACACAAATACAGTTGGGGCATTAGTCAAGCCAAACGGCATGACTACGAACTTGTAATGTCCATACCGAGTTCGGAAAGCTGTCTTGAAAATATCTTTGTCCTTAACACTTACTTGATGATATCCTAATTTTAGATCAATCTTCGAAAATACTGTTGCTCCACGCAGCTGATCGAATAGATCATCTATGCAGGGAAATGGATACCTATTCTTGATCGTCATCTTATTAAGCTGGCGATAATCTATGCACAGTCTTAAGGTTCCGTCTTTCTTCTTAACAAAGATGACAGGTGCTCCCCAAGGAGACACACTGGGTGTAATATACTTCTTGTCAATAAGTTCCTTCAACTGTGATTTTAATTCGTTTAACTCCAATATGTTCATTCTGTATGGAGCTTTAGAGTTTGGTACTGCTCCTGGTATCAACTCTATGGTAAAATCTAAATCTCTTTTGGGAGGTAATCCTAGAATCTCCTCAGGAAATACATCTTTAAAATCTCTTAGGACAGGTATGTCTTCTAATTTTTGTTTGTCCTCTTTATCCATAAACTCATCATTTACCATGTTTACTGCAAACATTTGGCATCCTTTCCTAACTGCCCTCTTCACTTGCATGGCTGAAATTTGTCTAAGGGTTACCTTCCTTGGGATGCCTTTTATTTCTACAGTTTTCCCTTCGTCATTTAAGCATGTAAAACGTTTTCCATAACAGTCCAGAATGACATGATGGGATTCTAACCAGTCCATCCCAACTATAATATCATACGAACCTAAAGGTAGAAAATTCAACTTGATTTGTGTTTGTAAATGATTCATGGACAACACATAGTTTTCTATAAAATCTGATACTTTACTCTTTGTTCCAGTTGCTAGTCTAACTAGCCATGATTTACTAAACTTTTCAGTTTTCAGTTTAAGACTTTCCACAATATCTGGTGATATATAACTTAAAATAGCATCTGGGTCAATTAAAACAGTAACAGGACAGTCATGTATCATACCTTCAATCTCTACCATGGAGATTTGATGATCTACTTGCCTGTTGTCGAGTGCTGCATTAATTCTTGGCATCTCCTTTGCTACATCTCCAATAGTAGGTTCAGTCTGTATAGAGTTGATGTTGTTTGCCTTCGGCTTCCTTAAGGGACATTCTGATGCATAATGGGGGCCTTGACATTCAAAACATTTAATATGTGTCTTTGGATCACTGGTATTGGCAGTATTAGGTGCATTTTTGGGTGCTGTAGAATTCTGCTGTGAATTATTTCTGGAATTGTTCCCTTGATAATTCTGGTTCTGAAAATTTTTCCTTTGAAATCCGGAATTCCCACTGAATCTGAAATTTTTCTTTTTCTCTTCAAAATTGTTGGGATTATGATTTTTCCAGTTTGACATTCCCTCTCTTTTTCGATTTGTGTCATAACATAAAACTTCCTTTCTCATTGCCTCTTCCAAGGTCTTAGGATTGTCGTACTCGATTATGTCCTTAATACTGAAAGGAAAACAACTTAAGTACATTTGAATTTTTGGTTTCTCTTCTATGAGGTATGGTACATATCTCAGTAAGTTCAGAAACTCACTGTTCATTTCCTTCATATTCATACCTCCCAACTTCAAATCGTAGAACTCTTTAGATTTTTCTTCATAGTACTGTTGAGATAGATACTTCTTCTTAAAATATCATTTAAAAGCACTCCAGCTTACATCTTTATCTTTAATGCCCTTTACCCTTTTGATGTCCTGCCACGAGATATCCGCTTTTCCGGTCAAATTATATATAGCCATTTTTTCCTTTCAGAACTCTGAATAGTTGTAGATCTGGAAGTGTTTCTTTATCCCTGACAGCCAAGCTTTAGCTGTCTCACCTTTCTCAGTTTCTCCATTGAAAGTTGGAGGTCTTATCTTCTTGAATTCTCCAGAAATCTGCTCATATTCCTTATGATTTTTCCTTCTTGGTTTGGAATCTCCTTCATTGCTGTCACTGGTATAGTTATGTTTCCTTTTGTGTACTTCAATAGCATCTCTTGATGAGGTTGAGCTATCTTTTACTTCACTGGTCTTTATGTTCTGATTTTTATCAGTGTGAGGCATATCCTCAACTTTGGAAATATCTTCATTGTTTCTCTCTTGTCTCTCTATTTGGCTGTGTTCAAACAACACTTGATTGAGTTGTTCTTGTGCTTGCAGAATCCTTTCATTATCTTGTTTCACCGATCTGATTTCTTCCTTTAATTCATGGAAAGCACGTAACAGTTCTGACGAACTGTTATTCAATTCCCCGTGACCTTCCTCTACATAATGCTGTCCCGAACTGTGACTGTTTGGCTGAAATTTGTTGCTTAAATGTCCAACTGAGTTCTCCATACCTGTAGCTGAAAATAATTTATGGTAACATAATAATCAAATTTTTAAGTTAGTACAATTTTCTGTTGTATAGAAATTTTCTGCTGCGTGTTTTGGACCTCATTCAGGCCTAGAGTTTGAATCTATGCTCTGATACCACATGTAACATCCCATATTTTCATAAAAATTTAAAATTTTTAATAACAGTATTAATTATAATAATAATAACTGCGGAAATAATAATGGAGATTATGACAACATTAGTTGTACAGTGATTAGTACTAAGCATGCTTTATTTTCTGTCTTAGCAGCAATAAGATAATGACAGCTGTTAACACATAACTAGTAACATGATTATGACGACAATAAAATAAACAGGTTGGGAAAATGATGCGACACTTTTCTTCTACAATGACAAGCATGATTAATGTAATAAATGAAATGACAGGTTAGAAATGTGATATGATACTTTTTCTTTTTAGATGATACTGACAGTTTGCTTTTTGCTGACCAAGGGTGTCCTATGAGGGACCCCGAAGCTTACTTAGCTGCAATGCTAAAGCATTGAGCATGTTCTTTGTGCAGATGACAGGTAAGAAGTTTCATGATTGCAATAATTTCCAGTTCGTGTAAGGTTCAATTCACCGTCGTAAATAAAAATAAAATGTTTAAAGACTGTTACAACTATAAAAGCGTACAGGTACGATTCACATGCTTACAATTCTTCCTTCCAAGGTTCATCTTGCAGCTGAGTAATAATCAAACTAAGTTAACTGTTGAAAAGCATCAAGTTAGCAGCATCGTCACTGTAGTCGTCATTGTACTAGTTGGTTCTGTCGTCGTCATTGTCGTGATCATAGTTGTCTTGTTGTCATCATTTGCATGGTAGTACCAAGTGGTAATTTCTCCATCATATCACATGATTCAGTGTAAATAGGAAATCGAAGGAACTATTGTTTTATATTACCAAACTATATATGATAGTTTGTATACTTGAGCGCTTAATCAAAAAGATATTATTATACCTAATGAGTAGCTATATTAGCTCTTATGGTTCATGTTTCCTATCTACCACTATACTATTTGACTCTTATGAAACAATGTAATTCTTCCTATACTATATAAATATAGCATAACATTTGAAAAAGCAACAATATAAAACAATAAACAAAAATTAATTAAAACAAACCATAATATATTATGGCACAACCAAAATATGACTATACAATATCGATCTATTTATAAGGCATTACCTATCCAATGTATCGTGAATATATATAGGTAAGACTATATTCATTTTTTATTTTAAAAATCAACAATATAAAATGTAACGAAACTTATGTTCTAATGAAATGAATTGGACACATTACAAACATTAAAATCAAAATATTGCATATGGTGAATATCACGTCGATGCAATGTGCCAACTAACATGCAATTAATTCGGTGGTTGACAGGTTGTTGGTTCATTACATTGGCACATACTCCGAGCTTGTCATGGAGATCAAGACTTGATCTTGTATTAACATCCTAGTACATTCCACAGCTGACTTGGATTGCCAAACATTCCACATAATATGAATTTGATGTATTAGCTTCTGTACTTGTCATTGTGTATGGATGATACGCCTTCGAACTGAATGTTGATCGTTCCTCCATATGCCATAGTGGCATTGCCAACTGGTAATGAAGAGTGGGCAATTAATGTCGACATTGTTTGTCCCAATGTTGACTTCGCTGGCATCATTGTGATTGTCGATGATGATGAGTCTAGATCGTCGATTTGTAACCCTAACTTCTACCGTGTGTTTTTGGTTTTTGAACTTGGGGAATTGTTCAATGTTCTATTGTTACGGTCTTTGGGGCCGACAGGATGCCAAAAAATTTAATAGAAGCTTTTGAAAGGAGTTCGACCCCGAAACCTGTAGATAGGGTTGATTTGTAGGTTTTAAACCTCTATAATGTCGTTGTAGTTTTGAGATTTGAGTCTCTGGTTCGGAGTGTTAAAGCATTAAGGTTTTCAATCTCTTCGTTATGTATTGAAAGTGATACACCAAGCTGTAGAGTGATAGGAACCCCATCGTCTCATTTAAAGTAAAGGTCTCGTCCTCTTTTTAGTGATTTCCAAGAGCTTGGCCATGGGATTGCAAAGGTAAGCGCCCTAGATAGAAAATGGTGATTCTTTTCTTTCCAATTCGACTTTCAGTTTTTAAATTGTTTCAGCAATCTAATCCAAGTTGTTTGTTTGTCAGTCGCAGGGTTTTGAAGAACATCTTGAGTAAGGGTTTGGAAAATGGAAACTGCGTGCTTCTACTCCAGTAATTTTCGGGTCTTCCAAAACCCTCGTAGTGCTCTTCGTCTGTGGTTGAAGTGGTTTCAAAAGATGAGTATCGGGCCTTGCCAAGACTTGTCATTGTTGATGGTTGAAGGCCTTTCGAAGCCCACTTGTTATTCTACGATTGCCTCTCGTTTTGTTTAAATGATACTTGGTTTCTTTACTATGTCGTCGACTGGAGTTGTGGCTTGTCGATGCTAAATGTTTTGTATTAATGAGAGACCTTCGTCTCTACTATCTGTATTTATTTAGATGTTAGATTTTCGTTTTATGAGGAAACATAAAACTCAGGTTTATGGATTCGACGATGAAGGGAATAAAACCCTATTCTGTTTTCGTTTGAATATAATGTAGGGTTCTACTGTTGAGAATGAATGATTCCTCTTCCTTGTGTATGGAAACTTATAATGGTGAAAACATTTTGACAAGCCACTTGTTGATATACATTATTGTGGGAATGTATTGGAGCCGAGGCTCGTGTGACCTGTAAATTACACTCTGCTTCTCGAAAGTTATACTGTCATTTTCATACAGTAATAACAAACTGAAAACTAAGGGTATGAAATATAAGTCGAAATCTGTGTTAGCTATTTTAAAGCTGTAGGTTGAAGTTGTGATTGTTTGGCTAGGGTTTAAATACTTTGTCACAAATGGTAACTATATAATGTAGGATGTTTTCGAATGGTGAAGAATTCGATTGTAATGAAAACAATAGGTCAAATGCTAAATCATGTTCTAAAATATTTGTAAAAGGATCTTTTCAGGAACTTTGGTTTGACCCGAAACTTGTGTATAATGAGTTTGTTATGAAACTCAGTTTGGGATTCGATACTTACAGTTCGAATATTTCTTAAATACAACAACTGTTAGCAATAGATTAGTTATACTATTTCCATACTTGTTTGAACTATAAATTCATAGAAAATGGGTATAGTAAGAAATGAAAATAGTGTGTGGGTATATGCAAAGTGAAAACTCTATAATGAATGTTTTGAACATTCTTGTTATGATGATTACATCCATTTATTTGCAGCTCTCGTATTGAAATGCAAAACATAATATGATATATAGAGAGATGAGATCTATTTATTTCCTTTGTTCATAAGAATGATGAGAATATTGTAATGCATCTATACAAAAATTATGCATTGTTTGTTTTTCCTAAAACTCTGAAACATTTATAATGTATACATGAAGTTTATACAGAACTCTCTACTATTATTTAACTTTGGGACATAAAAATGATAAATATATAATTACTATCTATCTATCGAATTCAAAATGGCAATTTTCCTATCTTATAATCTATTTTTAATTCGCGTATCTATACTAGAGTACGATGCTTCAAAACAACATGTGGAAAAATATAGTAATTGGTTTATCCATTAAAATCATCATTAAACTTAAACATTCAGACTTTAAACAATTCTAGGATTAAATTCTTTTTCGAAAACAGAAAAACAGAAAATACTAGTTAAACAGAACATAATTATTAACTCAGGATAAGTAGAAACTCTATAGAACCTGGATAAATCTGTAGGGCAACAAACAGCCCAAGAAGACTGTTCCACCCAACCAATTCCTAAAAACAGTCAAGTACAGTCTTAGGACCCCTGATCCTATTCACTGAACCACTAGGAGGAAGAAACTCAGGAAATAGGACTTCTTCTTGCAGTAGGAAATGACCTATGTATCTTCAATAACTAGCAGTCCAATAGACTTTCACCAACACCTTTGGTTCTTCTCAGCAATATGCAGACTTAAGATTTCACTCACCACTAGCCTCCCTATTCGAATCTCTCAATGATCACCTGATGCACATGAGGAAAATATTCTGCAGAAATATTGATCAAGAGCCGCCTACTCAATTTGAATTTGCCTTTATAGGCTGCCTAGGCCTTTTCAGATGTTACTGGGTCATTAAATGAGCTGCCTGCTCACTCCCTCCACTTGGGGGATAATGCCCTATTTTTAGGGGTAGTTGTCCCATAACCAACAGCTAGTGGTGAAGTGAATTTGCTTCCATCTATCCCATACCTTCCAACAGCTTCCATTCCTTCTAGTGGGTCAGTGAACACTCATTTAACAATCCTCTTGGGTGTTTGTCTCCTAATTAATTTATTTAAATAATAATATTGAGTAATTACATTCATCCATGATCAAAACTGATGATAATTACAAAACTTTGTAATTAAATTTAACATAAAGTATTTTGCAAATAAAATAGTAATTTTCAAAAATTTGGGTAGGTGACAAGATTTACAAAATGAATGATGATTGAATGTTGTATATGATCGACCTACTGAAAGGTTATGAAATGAAAATGATTGAATAACAAATGGATGATAGATATGCTTGATTGCCTGAGGAATTATGATGATGTTCCACATAATGCAATGAATGATGATTATTCCATAGATGTGAATGAATGATATTGACTCAGATAAAAATGAATGAATAATATGATGTATGATGAAATGATTTTAAGGTGCAACGCTACTAATGTGCGCTTTGAGTGTGTGCAGT